>JARQAC010000026.1:3600000-4182768 GCA_036172945.1 Meloidogyne incognita | reverse complement strand
TGTGCCTTTGGATATAACTCGGAGGTATAAAGAAAGCCTGAACCTATGGACGAATTGGGGGAGTGAGCATATTTTGTCTGGGGGGTCTACTGGGGGTCATTTGGGGGGTCTACTGGGGGGTGTACTGGAGAATTGGGGGGTCTACTGGGAGATTTGGGGGGTTGGGGGTCATTTGGGGGGTCTACTTGGGTGGGGGTCTTTAATTGGGGGGATACTGGGGGGTTACCCCACTTCTGGGAACAACTGGGGGGGGTTGGGGGTCATTTGGGGGGTCTAGTTTCCCCTACTGTCTACACCTATTGAATTAGAACCCGTGCCTCCTTTGGATATAACTCGGAGGTATGAAAGCCTGAACCTATGGACGAATTGGGGAGTGAGCATATTTTGTCTGGGGGTATTCTACTGGGGGTCATTTGGGGGTCTACTGGGGGGTGTACTGGAGAATTGGGGGGTCTACTGGGAGATTTGGGGGGGTTGGGGGTCATTTGGGGGGTCATTTGGGGGTCTACTTGGGTGGGGGGTCTTTAATTGGGGGGATACTGGGGGTTACCCCACTTCTGGGAACAACTGGGGGGGTTGGGGGTCATTTGGGGGTCTAGTTTCCCTACTGTCTACACCTATTGAATTAGAACCCCGTGCCTTTGGATATAACTCGGAGGTATGAAAGCCTGAACCTATGGACGAATTGGGGAGTGACATATTTTGTCTGGGGGGGGTGGGGGGGCATTTGGGGGGTCTACTGGGGGGGGTACGGGAGAATTGGGGGGTCTACTGGGGGAGTTGGGGGGGTTGGGGGGTCGTCTGGGGGGGGCTCTACGTTGGGGTGGGGGGTCTTTTAATTGGGGGATACTGGGGGGTTACCCCACTTCTTGGGAACAACTGGGGGGGTTGTTGGGGGGTCATTTGGGGGGTCTAGTTTCCCCTACTGTCTACACCTATTGAATTAGAACCCGTGCCTTTGGATATAACTCGGAGGTATGAAAGCCTGAACCTATGGACGAATTGGGTGGGGAGTGACATACGCTTTTTGTCTGGGGGGTCTACTGGGGGTCATTTGGGGTCTACTGGGGGGTGTACTGGAGAATTGGGGGGTCTACTGGGAGATTTGGGGGAAGTTGGGGGTCATTTGGGGGGGTTCATACTTGGGTGGGGGGGTCTTTTAATTGGGGGATACTGGGGGGTTACCCCACTTCTTGGGAACAACTGGGGGGGTTGGGGGTCATTTGGGGGGTCTAGTTTCCTGACTGTCTACACCTATTGAATTAGAACCCGTGCCTTTTGGATATAACTCGGAGGTATGAAAGCCTGAACCTATGGACGAATTGGGGGAGTGACATATTTTGTCTGGGGGGTCTACTGGGGGTCATTTGGGGGGTCTCACTGGGGGGTGTACTGGAGAATTGGGGGGTCTACTGGGAGATTTGGGGGGGTTGGGGGGTCATTTGGGGGGTCTACTTGGGTGGGGGGTCTTTAATTGGGGGGATACTGGGGGGTTACCCCCACTTCTTGGGAACAACTGGGGGGGTTGGGGGGTCATTTGGGGGGTCTATAGTTTCCTTTCTACTGTCTACACCTATTGAATTAGAACCTGCTGTGCCTTTGGATATAACTCGGAGGTATGAAAGCCTGAACCTATGGACGAATTGGGGAGTGACATATTTTGGTCTGGGGGGGGGGTCTACTGGGGGTCATTTGGGGTCTACTGGGGGGTGTACTGGAGAATTGGGGGGTCTACTGGGAGATTTGGGGGGGTTGGGGGGTCATTTGGGGGGTCTACTTGGGTGGGGGGTCTTTAATTGGGGGGATACTGTAGGGGGTTACCCCACTTCTTGGGAACAACTGGGGGGGTTGGGGGGTCATTTTGGGGGGTCTAGTTTCCCCCTACTGTCTACACCTATTGAATTAGAACCTCGTGCCTTTGGATATAACTCGGAGTGTGTATGAAAGCCTGAACTCTATGGACGAATTGGGGAGTGACATATTTTGTCTGGGGGGGGTCTCACTGTGGGGTCATTTGGGGGGTCTACTGGGGGGTGTACTGGAGAATTTGGGGGGTCTACTGGGAGATTTGGGGGGGTTGGGGGGTCATTTTGGGGGGGTCTCACTTGGGTGGGGGGTCTTTAATTGGGGGGATACTGGGGGTTACCCCACTTCTTGGGGAACAACTGGGGGGGTTGGGGGGTCAGTTTGGGGGGTCTAGTTTCCCCTACTGTCTACACCTATTGAATTAGAACCCGTGCCTTTGGATATAACCTTCGGAGGTATGAAAGCCTGAACCTATGGACGAATTGGGGGAGTGACATATTTTGTCTGGGGGGGGTTCTACTGGGGGTCATTTGGGGGTCTACTGGGGGGTGTACTGGAGAATTGGGGGGGTTCTACTGGGAGATTTGGGGGTTGGGGGTCATTTGGGGGGTCTACTTGGGTGGGGGGTCTTTAATTGGGGGATATCTTGGGGGGTTACTCCCACTTCTTGGGAACAACTGGGGGGGTTGGGGGTCATTTGGGGGGTCTAGTTTCCCCTACTGTCTACACCTATTGAATTAGAACCCGTGCCTTTGGATATAACTCGGAGGTATGAAAGCCTGAACCTATGGACGAATTGGGGGAGTGACATATTTTGTCTGGGGGGGGGCTCCTACTGGGGGTCATTTGGGGGGGGGGTTCTACTGGGGGGTGTACTGGAGAATTGGGGGTCTACTGGGAGATTTGGGGGGTTGGGGGTCATTTGGGGGGTCTACTTGGGTGGGGGGTCTTTAATTGGGGGGATACTGGGGGGTTACCCCACTTCTTGGGAACAACTGGGGGGGTTGGGGGGTCATTTGGGGGGTCTAGTTTCCTACTGTCTACACTCTTATTGAATTAGAACCTCGTGCTCTTGGATATAACTCTGGAGGTATGAAAGCCTGAACCTATGGACGAATTGGGGAGTGACATATTTTGTCTGGGGGGTCTACTGGGGGTCATTTGGGGGGTCTACTGGGGGGTGTACTGGAGAATTGGGGGGGGTCTACTGGGAGATTTGGGGGGTTGGGGGGGTCATTTTGGGGGGTCTACTGGTGGGTGGGGGTCTTTAATTGGGGGATACCTGGGGGGGTTACCCCACTTCTTGGGGAACAACTGGGGGGGTTGGGGGGTCATTTGGGGGGTCTAGTTTCCTACTGTCTACACCTATTGAATTAGAACCCGTGCCTTTGGATATAACTCGGAGGTATGAAAGCCTGAACCTATGGACGAATTGCTGGGGGAGTGACATATTTTGTCTGGGGGGTCTACTGGGGGTCATTTGGGGGGGTTCTACTGGGGGGTGTACTGGAGAATTGGGGGGTCTACTGGGAGATTTGGGGGGTTGGGGGCTGTCATTTGGGGGTCTACTTGGGTGGGGGGTCTTTAATTGGGGGGATACTGGGGGTTACCCTGTACTTCTTGGGAACAACTGGGGGGGTTGGGGGTCATTTGGGGGGTCTAGTTTCCCCTACTGTCTACACCTATTGAATTAGAACCCCGTGCCTTTGGATATAACTCGGAGGTAAGTGAAAGCCTGAACCTATGGACGAATTGGGGGAGTGACATATTTTGTCTGGGGGGGGTCTACTGGGGGTCATTTGGGGGGTCTACTGGGGGGTGGACTGGAGAATTGGGGGGTCTACTGGGAGATTTGGGGGGGTTGGGGGGTCGTTTGGGGGGGCTACTGGGGTGGGGGGTCTTTGAGTGGGGGGATATCTGGGGGTTACCCCCTCTTCTTGGGAACAACTGGGGGGGTTGGGGGGTCATTTGGGGGGTCTAGTTTCCTACTGTCTACACTCCTTATTGAATTAGAACCCGTGCCTTTGGATATAACTCGGAGGTATGAAAGCCTGAACCTATGGACGAATTGGGGAGTGACATATTTTTGTCTGGGGGGTCTACTGGGGGTCATTTGGGGGGTCTACTGGGGGGTGTACTGGAGAATTGGGGGGGTTCTACTGGGAGATTTGGGGGGGTTGGGGGGTCATGTGGGGGGTCTACTTGGGTGGGGGGTCTCTCCCTGGGGGGATACTAGGGGGTGACCCCAGTTCTTGGGAACAACTGGGGGGGTTGGGGGTCATTTGGGGGGTCTAGTTTCCCCCTACTGTCTACACCTATTGAATTAGAACCCGTGCCTTTGGATATAACTCGGAGGTAATGAAAGCCTGAACCTATGGACGAATTGGGGAGTGACATATTTTGTCTGGGGGGGTCTACTGGGGGTCATTTGGGGGGTCTACTGGGGGGTGTACTGGAGAATTGGGGGGTCTTACTGGGAGATTTGGGGGGGTTGGGGGGTCATTTGGGGGGTCTACTTGGGTGGGGGGTCTTTAATTGGGGGATACTGGGGGGTTACCCCACTTCTTGGGAACAACTGGGGGGGTTGGGGGTCATTTGGGGGGTCTAGTTTCCCCTACTGTCTACACCTATTGAATAACAACCCGTGCCTTTGGATATAACTCTGGAGGTATGAAAGCCTGAACCTATGGACGAATTGGGGAGTGACATATTTTGTCTGGGGGGGGGTCTACTGGGGGTCATTTGGGGGGTTCTACTGGGGGGTGTACTGGAGAATTGGGGGGTCTAGCTGGGAGATTTGGGGGGTTGGGGGGTCATTTGGGGGGTCTACTTGGGTGGGGGGCCTTTAATTGTGGGGATACTGGGGGGTTACCCCACTTCTTGGGAACAACTGGGGGGGGTTGGGTGGTCATTTGGGGGGTCTAGTTTCCTACTGTCTACACCTATTGAATTAGAACCCGTGCCTTTGGATATAACTCTGAGGTATGAAAGCCTGAACCTATGGACGAATTGGGGAGTGACATATTTTGTCTGGGGGGGGCTCTACTGGGGGTCATTTGGGGGGTCTACTGGGGGGTGTACTGGAGAATTGGGGGGGTTCTACTGGGGAGATTTGGGGGGGGTTGGGGGGTCATTTGGGGGGTCTACTTGGGTGGGGGGTCTTTAATTGGGGGGATACTTGGGGGGGTTACCCCCACTTCTTGGGAACAACTGGGGGGGGTTGGGGGGTCATTTGGGGGGTCTAGTTTCCCCCTACTGTCTACGACTCCTATTGAAATTAGAACCCGTGCCTTTGGATATAACTCGGAGGTATGAAAGCCTGAACCTATGGACGAATTGGGGGAGTGACACATTTTGTCTGGGGGGTCTACTGGGGGTCATTTGGGGGGTCTACTGGGGGGTGTACTGGAGAATTGGGGGGTCTACTGGGAGATTTGGGGGGTTGGGGGTCATTTGGGGGTCTACTTGGGTGGGGGTCTTTAATTGGGGGATACTTGGGGTTACCCCACTTCTTGGGAACAACTGGGGGGGTTGGGGGGTCATTTGGGGGTCTAGTTTCCCCTTACTGTCTACACCTATTGAATTAGAACCCGTGCCTTTGGATATAACTCGGAGGTATGAAAGCCTGAACCTATGGACGAATTGGGGAGTGACATATTTTGTTCTGGGGGGGCCCCTACTGGGGGTCATTTGGGGGGTCTACTGGGGGGTGTACTGGAGAATTGGGGGGTTCTACTGGGAGATTTGGGGGGTTGGGGGGGTCATTTGGGGGGTCTACTTGGGGTGGGGGGTCTTTAATTGGGGGGATACTGGGGGTTACAATTCCCACTCTCTTGGGAACAACTGGGGGGGTTGGGGGTCATTTGGGGGGTCTAGTTTCCCCTACTGTCTACACTCCTATTGAATTAGAACCCGTGCCTTTTGGATATAACTCTGGAGGTATGAAAGCCTGAACCTATGGACGGAATTGGGGAGTGACATATTTTTGTCTGGGGGGGTCTACTGGGGGTCATTTGGGGGGTCTACTGGGGGGTGTACTCGGAGAATTGGGGGGTCTACTGGGGAGATTTGGGGGGTTGGGGGGTCATTTGGGGGGTCTACTTGGGTGGGGGGTCTTTAATTGGGGGATACTGGGTCAGGTTACCCCACTTCTTGGGAACAACTGGGGGGGTTGGGGGTCATTTGGGGGGTCTAGTTTCCTACTGTCTACACCTATTGAATTAGAACCCGTGCCTTTGGATATAACTCGGAGGTATGAAAGCCTGAACCTATGGACGAATTGGGGAGTGACATATTTTGTCTGGGGGTCTACTGGGGGTCATTTGGGGGGTCTACTGGGGGGTGTACTGGAGAATTGGGGGGTCTACTGGGAGATTTGGGGGGGTTGGGGGGTCATTTGGGGGGTCTACTTGGGTGGGGGTCTTTAATTGGGGGGGGATACTGGGGGGTTACTACCCCACTCTTGGGAACAACTGGGGGGTTGGGGGTCATTTGGGGGGTCTAGTTTCCCCTACTGCTCTACACCTATTGAATTAGAACCCGTGCTCCTTTGGATATAACTCGGAGGTAAAATGAAAGCCTGAACCTATGGACGAATTGGGGAGTGACATATTTTGTCTGGGGGGGGCCAACTGGGGGGTCATTTGGGGGGTCTACTGGGGGGGTGGTACTTGGAGAATTGGGGGGTTCACTGGGAGATTTGGGGGGGTTGGGGGGTCATTTGGGGGTCTACTTGGGTGGGGGGTCTTTAATGGGTGGGATACTGGGGGGTTACCCCACTTCTTGGGAACAACTGGGGGGGGCTTGGGGGGTCATTTGGGGGGTCTAGTTTCCCCCTACTGTCTACACCTATTGGAATTAGAACCCGTGCCTTTGGATATAACTCGGAGGTATGTAAAAAGCCTGAACCTATGGACGAATTGGGGAGTGGACATATTTTGTCTGGGGGGTCTACTGGGGGTCATTTGGGGGTCTACTGGGGGTGTACTGGAGAATTGGGGGGGTTCTACTGGGAGATTTGGGGGGGTTGGGGGGTCATTTGGGGGGTCTACTTGGGTGGGGGGTCTTTAATTGGGGGGATACTGGGGGGGTTACCCCACTTCTTGGGAACAACTGGGGGGTTGGGGGTCATTTGGGGGGTCTAGTTTCCCCTACTGTCTACACCTATTGAATTAGAACCCGTGCCTTTTGGATATAACTCTGGAGGTATGAAAGCCTGAACCTATGGACGAATTGGGGAGTGACATATTTTGTCTGGGGGGGTCTACTGGGGGTCATTTGGGGGGTCTACTGGGGGGTGTACTGGAGAATTGGGGGGTCTACTGGGAGATTTGGGGGGGGTTGGGGGGTCATTTGGGGGGTCTACTTGGGTGGGGGGTCTTTAATTGGGGGGATACTGGGGGGTTACCTCCACTTCTTGGGAACAACTGGGGGGGTTGGGGGGTCATTTGGGGGGTCTAGTTTCCCCTACTGTCTACACACCTATTGAATTAGAACCCGTGCCTTTGGATATAACTCGGAGGTATGAAAGCCTGAACCTATGGACGAATTCGGGGAGTGACATATTTTGTCTGGGGGGTCTACTGGGGGTCATTTGGGGGGTCTACTGGGGGGTGTACTGGAGAATTGGGGGTCTACTGGGAGATTTGGGGGTTGGGGGGTCATTTGGGGGGTCTACTTGGGGTGGGGGTCTTTAATTGGGGGGATACTGGGGGTTACCCCACTTCTTGGGAACAACTTTCTGGTGGGGGTTGGGGGTCATTTGGGGGGTCTAGTTTCCCCACCACCTAAGATCCAGCTGGAATTAGAACCCGTGCCTTTGGATATAACTCGGAGGTATGAAAGCCTGAACCTATGGACGAATTGGGGAGTGACATATTTGTCTGGTGGGGTCTACTGGGGTCATTTGGGGGTCTACTGGGGGGGTGTACTGGAGAATTGGGGGGTCTACTGGGAGATTTGGGGGGGGTTGGGGGGTCATTTGGGGGGGTCTACTTGGGTGGGGGGTCTTTTAATTGGGGGGATACTTGGGGGGTTACCCCACTTCTTGGGAACAACTGGGGGGGTTGGGGGGTCATTTTGGGGGGTCTAGTTTCCCTACTGTCTACACCTATTGAATTAGAACCCGTGCCTTTGGATATAACTCGGAGGTATGAAAAGCCTGAACCTATGGACGAATTGGGGAGTGGACATATTTTGTCTGGGGGGTCTACTGGGGGTCATTTGGGGGGTCTACTGGGGGGTGTACTGGAGAATTGGGGGGTCTACTGGGAGATTTGGGGGGGTTGGGGGTCATTTGGGGGGTCTACTTTTGGGTGGGGGGTCTTTAATTGGGGGGACTACTGGGGGGTTACCCCACTTCTTGGGAACAACTGGGGTTGGGGGGTCATTTGGGGGGTCTAGTTTCCTACTGTCTACACCTATTGAATTAGAACCCGTGCCTTTTGGATATAACTCGGAGGTAATGAAAGCCTGAACCTATGGACGAATTGGGGAGTGACATATTTTGTCTGGGGGGGTCTACTGGGGGTCATTTGGGGGGTCTACTGGGGGGTGTACTGGAGAATTGGGGGGTCTACTGGGAGATTTGGGGGGGGTTGGGGGGGTCATTTGGGGGGTCTACTTGGGTGGGGGTCTTTAATTGGGGGATACTGGGGGGTTACCCCACTTCTTGGGAAAAAACAACTGGGGGGTTGGGGGGTCATTTGGGGGGTCTAGTTTCCCCTACTGTCTACACCTTATTGAATTAGAACCCGTGCCTTTTGGATATAACTCGGAGGTATGAAAGCCTGAACCTATGGACGAATTGGGGAGTGACATATTTTGTCTGGGGGGTCTACTGGTCAAGGGTCATTTGGGGGGTCTACTGGGGGGTGTACTGGGAGAATTGGGGGGTCTACTGGGAGATTTGGGGGGGTTGGGGGTCATTTGGGGGGTCTACTTGGGTGGGGGTCTTTAATTGGGGGGATACTGGGGGGTTACCCCACTTCTTGGGAACAAATCTGGGGGGTTGGGGGGTCATTTGGGGGGTCTAGGTTTCCCCCTACTGTCTACACCTATTAGAATTAGAACCTGTGCCTTTGGATATAACTCGGAGGTAATGAAAGCCTGAACCTATGGACGAATTGGGGGAGTGACATATTTTGTCTGGGGGGGGTCTTACTGGGGGTCATTTGGGGGGTCTACTGGGGGGTGTACTGGAGAATTGGGGGGTCTACTTCGGGAGATTTGGGGGGTTGGGGGGTCATTTGGGGGGGTCTACTTGGGTGGGGGGTCTTTAATTGGGGGATATCAGGGGGTTACCCCACTTCTTGGGAACAACTGGGGGGTTGGGGGGTCATTTGGGGGGTCTAGTTTCCCCCTACTGTCTACACCTATTGAATTAGAACCCGTGCTCTTTGGATATAACTCGGAGGTATGAAAGCCTGAACCTATGGACGAATTGGGGAGTGGACATATATTTTGTCTGGGGGGTCTACTGGGGGGGGGGGGAGTCATTTGGGGGGTCTACTGGGGGTGTACTGGAGAATTGGGGGGTCTACTGGGAGATTTGGGGGGTTGGGGGGTCATTTGGGGGGTCTACTTGGGTGGGGTCTGTCTTAATTGGGGGGATACTGGGGGGTTACCCCACTTCTTGGGAACAACTGGGGGGGTTGGGGGGTCATTTGGGGGGTCTAGTTTCCCCTACTGTCTACACCTATTGAATTAGAACCCGTGCCTTTGGATATAACTCGGAGGTATGAAAGCCTGAACCTATGGACGAATTGGGGAGTGACATATTTTGTCTGGGGGTCTACTGGGGGTCATTTGGGGGGTCTCCGGGGGGGTGTACTGGAGAATTGGGGGGTCTACTGGGAGATTTGGGGGGTTGGGGGGTCATTTGGGGGGTCTACTTGGGTGGGGGGGGTCTTTAATTGGGGTGATACTGGGGGTTAGCTCCCACTTCTTGGGAACAACTGGGGGGGTTGGGGGGTCATTTGGGGGTCTAGTTTCCCTACTGTCTACACTCTATTGAATTAGAACCCGTGCCTTTGGATATAACTCGGAGGTATGAAAGCCTGAACCTATGGACGAATTGGGGAGTGACATATTTTGTCTGGGGGGTCTACTGGGGGTCATTTGGGGGGTCTACTGGGGGGTGTACTCGCGAATTGGGGGGTCTCCTGGGAGATTTGGGGGGGTTGGGGGTCATTTGGGGGGGTCTACTTGGGTGGGGGTCTTTAATTGGGGGGATACTGGGGGGTTACCCCAACTTCTTGGGAACAACTGGGGGGGTTGGGGGGTCATTTGGGGGGGGTCTAGTTTCCCCTACTGTCTACACCTATTGAATTAGAACCCGTGCCTTTGGCTATATAACTCGGAGGTATGAAAGCCTGAACCTATGGACGAATTGGGGAGTGACATATTTTGTCTGGGGGGGGGTCTACTGGGGGTCATTTGCTGGGGGGTCTACTGGGGGTGTGTACTGGAGAATTGGGGGGTCTACTGGGAGATTTGGGGGGGTTGGGGGCCATTTGGGGGTCTACTTGGGTGGGGGGTCTTTAATTGGGGGGATACTGGGGGTTACCCCACTTCTTGGGAACAACTGGGGGGGTTGTGGGGTCATTTGGGGGGTCTAGTTTCCCCTACTGTCTACACCTATTGAATTAGAACCCGTGCCTTTGGATATAACTCGGAGGTATGAAAGCCTGAACCTATGGACGAATTGGGGAGTGACATATTTTGTCTGGGGGGGGTCTACTGGGGGTCATTTGGGGGGTCTACTGGGGGTGTGTGCTGGAGATTTGGGGGGTCTACTGGGAGATTTGGGGGGGGTGGGGGGGTCATTGGGGGGGTCTACTTGGGTGGGGGGTCTTTAATTGGGGGGATACTGGGGGGTTACCCCACTTCTTGGGAACAACTGGGGGGGTTGGGGGGTCATTTGGGGGGTCTAGTTTCCCCTACTGTCTACACCTATTGAATTAGAACCCGTGCCTTTTGATATAACTCGGAGGTATGAAAGCCTGAACCTATGGACGAATTGGGGAGTGACATATTTTGTCTGGGGGGGGCTCTCCTGGGGGTCATTTGGGGGGTCTACTGGGGGGTGTACTGGAGAATTGGGGGGTCTACTGGGAGATTTGGGGGGGTTGGGGGGTCATTTGGGGGGTCTACTTGGGTGTGGGGGGTCTTTAATTGGGGGGATACTGGGGGGTTACCCCACTTCTTGGGAACAACTGGGGGGGTTGGGGGGTCATTTGGGGGGTCTAGTTTCCCCCTACTGTCTACACCTATTGAATTAGAACCCGTGCCTTTGGATATAACTCGGAGGTATGAAAGCCTGAACCTATGGACGAATTGGGGAGTGACATATTTTGTCTGGGGGGGGGGCTCTATCACTGGGGGTCATTTGGGGGGTCTACTGGGGGGTGTACTGGAGAATTGGGGGGTCTACTGGGAGATTTGGGGGGGTTGGGGGGGGTCGGGTTTGGGGGGGGTCTACTTGGGTGGGGGTCTTTAATTGGGGGGGATACTGGGGGTTACCCCACTTCTTGGGAACAACTGGGGGGGTTGGGGGTCAGTTTGGGGGGTCTAGTTTCCCCTACTGTCTACACTCTATTGAATTAGGAACCCGTGCCTTTGGATATAACTCGGAGGTATGAAAGCCTGAACCTATGGACGAATTGGGCAGAGTGACATATTTTGTCTGGGGGGGGATCTACTGGGGGTCATTTGGGGGGTCTACTGGGGGGTGTACTGGAGAATTGGGGGGTCTACTGGGAGATTTGGGGGGGTTGGGGGGTCATTTGGGGGGGGTCTACTTGGGTGGGGGTCTTTAATTGGGGGATACTGGGGGGTTACCCCACTTCTTGGGAACAACTGGGGGGGTTGGGGGGTCATTTGGGGGGTCTAGTTTCCCCTACTGTCTACACCCTATTGAATTAGAACCCGTGCCTTTGGATATAACCTCGGAGGTATGAAAAAGCCTGAACCTATGGACGAATTGGGGGAGTGACATATTTTGTCTGGGGGGTCTACTGGGGGTCAGTTTGGGGGGCTCCTACTGGGGTGTACTGGAGAATTGGGGGGTCTACTGGGAGATTTGGGGGGTTGGGGGGGTCATTTGGGGGGTCTTACTTCTGGGTGGGGGTCTTTAATTGGGGGGATACTGGGGGGTTACCCCACTTCTTGGGAACAACTGGGGGGGTTGGGGGGTCATTTGGGGGGTCTAGTTTCCCTACTGTCTACACCTATTGAATTAGAACCCCGTGCCTTTGGATATAACTCGGAGGTATGAAAGCCTGAACCTATGGACGGAATTGGGGAGTGACATATTTTGTCTGGGGGGTCTACTGGGGGTCATTTGGGGGGTCTACTGGGGTAGGGCTGGAGAATTGGGGGGTCTACTGGGAGATTTGGGGGGTTGGGGGTCATTTGGGGGGTCTACTTGGGTGGGGGGTCTTTAATTGGGGGGATACTGGGGGTTACCCCACTTCTTGGGAACAACTGGGGGGGTTGGGGGTCATTTGGGGGGTCTAGTTTCCCCTACTGTCTACACCTATTGAATTAGAACCCGTGCCTTTGGATATAACTCGGAGGTATGAAAGCCTGAACCTATGGACGAATTGGGGAGTGACATATTTTGTCTGGGGGGTCTACTGGGGGTCATTTGGGGGGTCTACTGGGGGGTGTGTACTGGAGAATTGGGGGGTCTACTGGGAGATTTGGGGGGTTGGGGGGTCATTTGGGGGTCTACTTGGGTGGGGGGTCTTCCTTAATTGGGGGGACATTGGGGGGTTACCTCACTTTTTGGGAACAACTGGGGGGGTTGGGGGTCATTTGGGGGGTCTAGTTTCCCCTACTGTTCACACCTATTGAATTAGAACCCGTGCCTTTGGATATAACTCGGAGGTATGAAAGCCTGAACCTATGGACGAATTGGGGAGTGACATATTTTGTCTGGGGGGTCTACTGGGGGTCATTTGGGGGGTCTACTGGGGGGTGTACTGGAGAATTGGGGGGTCTACTGGGAGATTTGGGGGTTGGGGGGTCATTTGGGGGGTCTACTTGGGTGGGGGTCTTTAATTGGGGGGATACTCAGTGTTCGCCCCCACTTCTTGGGAACAACTGGGGGGGGGTTGGGGGTCATTTGGGGGGTCTAGTTTCCCCTACTGTCTACACCTATTGAATTAGAACCCGTGCCTTTGGATATAACTCGGAGGTATGAAAGCCTGAACCTATGGACGAATTGGGGAGTATGATATTTTGTCTGGGGGGGTCTACTGGGGGTCATTTGGGGGGCCCACTGGGGGGTGTACTGGAGAATTGGGGGGTCTACTGGGAGATTTGGGGGGGGTTGGGGGGTCATTTGGGGGGTCTACTTGGGTGGGGGGTCTTTAATTGGGGGGATACTGGGGGGTTACCCCACTTCTTGGGAACAACTGGGGGGGTTGGGGGTCATTTGGGGGGTCTAGTTTCCCCCTACTGTCTACACCTATTGAATTAGAACCCGTGCCTTTGGATATAACCTCGGAGTGTATGAAAGCCTGAACCTATGGACGAATTGGGGAGTGACATATTTTGTCTGGGGGGGGTCTACTGGGGGTCATTTGGGGGGGCTACTGGGGGGTGTACTGGAGAATTGGGGGGTTCACTGGGAGATTTGGGGGGGGTTAGTCATTTGGGGGGTCTACTTGGGTGGGGGTCTTTAATTGGGGGGATACTGGGGGTTACCCCACTTCTTGGGAACAACTGGGGGGGTTGGGGGTTGTGGTTTGGGGGGTCTAGTTTCCCCTACTGTCTACACCTATTGAATTAGAACCCGTGCCTTTGGATATAACTCGGAGGTATGAAAGCCTGAACCTATGGACGAATTGGGGAGGGACATATTTTGTCTGGGGGGGGTCTACTGGGGGTCATTTGGGGGGTCTACTGGGGGGTGTACTCTGAGAATTGGGGGGTCTACTGGGAGATTTGGGGGGTTGGGGGGTCATTTGGGGGGCCTACTTGGGTGGGGGTCTTTAATTGGGGGATACTGGGGGTTACCCCACTTCTTGGGAACAACTGGGGGGTTGGGGGTCATTTGGGGGGTCTAGTTTCCCCCTACTGTCTACACCTATTGAATTAGAACCCGTGCTCTTGGATATAACTCGGAGGTATGAAAGCCTGAACCTATGGACGAATTGGGGAGTGACATGTTGTGGCTGGGGGGGGTCTACTGGGGGTCATTTGGGGGTCTACTGGGGGGTGTACTGGAGAATTGGGGGGTCTACTGGGAGATTTGGGGGGTTGGGTGTCATTTGGGGGGTCTACTTTGGGTGGGGGTCTTTAATTGGGGGGATATCAGGGGTTACCCCACTTCTTGGGAACAACTGGGGGGTTGGGGGTCATTTGGGGGGTCTAGTTTCCCCTACTGTCTACACCTATTGAATTAGAACCCGTGCCTTTGGATATAATCCGGAGGTATGAAAGCCTGAACCTATGGACGAATTGGGGAGTGACATATTTTGTCTGGGGGGTCTACTGGGGGTCATTTGGGGGGTCTACTGGGGGGTGTACTGGAGAATTGGGGGGTCTACTGGGAGATTGGGGGGGTTGGGGGGTCATTTGGGGGGTCTACTTGGGTGGGGGGTCTTTAATTGGGGGGATACTGGGGGTTACCCCACTTCTTGGGAACAACTGGGGGGGTTGGGGGTCATTTGGGGGGTCTAGTTTCCCCTACTGTCTACACCCTGTATTGAATTAGAACCCGTGCCTTTGGATATAACTCTCGGAGGTAAGAAAGCCTGAACCTATGGACGAATTGGGGAGTGACATATTTTGTCTGGGGGGCTCATCTGGGGGTCATTTGGGGGGTCTACTGGGGGGTGTACTGGAGAATTGGGGGGTCTACTGGGAGATTTGGGGGGGTTGGGGGTCATTTGGGGTTCTACTTGGGTGGGGGGTCTTTAATTGGGGGGATACTGGGGGTTACCCCACTTCTTGGGAACAACTGGGGGGGTTGGGGGGTCATTTGGGGGGTCTAGTTTCCCTACCGTCTACACCTATTGAATTAGAACCCGTGCCTTTGGATATAACTCGGAGGTATGAAAGCCCGAACCTATGGACGAATTGGGGAGTGAGTATATTTTGTCTGGGGGGGTCTAATAAATCATTTGGGGGGTCTACTGGGGGTGTACTGGAGAATTGGGGGGTCTACTGGGAGATTTGGGGGGGGGTTGGGGGGTCATTTGGGGGGTCTACTTGGGTGGGGGTCTTTAATTGGGGGGATACTGGGGGCTACCCCACTTCTTGGGAACAACTGGGGGGTTAGGGGGTCATTTGGGGGGTCTAGTTTCCCCTACTACCTACACCTATTGAATTAGAACCCGTGCCTTTGGATATAACCTTTCCGGAGGTATGAAAGCCTGAACCTATGGACGAATTGGGGAGTGACATATTTTGTCTGGGGGGGTCTACTGGGGGTCATTTGGGGGGTCTACTGGGGGTGTGTACTGGAGAATTGGGGGGTCTACTGGGGAGATTTGGGGGGGTTGGGGGGTCATTTGGGGGGTCTACTTCTGGGTGGGGGTCTTTAATTGGGGGATATCAGGGGTTACCCCACTTCTTGGGAACAACTGGGGGGGTTGGGGGCTAGTTTGGGGGGTCTAGTTTCCCCTACTGTCTACACCTATTGAATTAGAACCTGTGCCTTTGGATATAACTCGGAGGTATGAAAGCCTGAACCTATGGACGAATTGGGGAGTGACATATTTTGTCTGGGGGGTCTACTGGGGGTCATTTGGGGGGTCTACTTTGGGGGTGTACTGGAGAATTGGGGGGTCTACTGGGAGATTTGGGGGGGTTGGGGGGTCATTTGGGGGGTCTACTTTGGGTGGGGGGTCTTTAATTGGGGGATACTGGGGGTTACCCCACTTCTTGGGAACAACTGGGGGGTTGGGGGGTCATTTGGGGGGTCTAGTTTCCCCTACTGTCTACACTCATTGAATTAGAACCTGTGCCTTTGGATATAACTCGGAGGTATGGAAAGCCTGAACCTATGGACGAATTGGGGAGTGACATATTTTGTCTGGGGGCTCCACTAGTCATTTGGGGGGTCTACTGGGGGGTGTACTGGAGAATTGGGGGGTCTACTGGGAGATTTGGGGGGTTGGGGGGTCATTTGGGGGGTCTACTTGGGTGGGGGGTCTTTAATTGGGGGGATACTGGGGGTTACCCCACTTCTTGGGAACAACTGGGGGGTTGGGGGTCATTTGGGGGGTCTAGTTTCCCCTACTGTCTACACCTATTGAATTAGAACCCGTGCCTTTGGATATAACTCGGAGGTATGAAAGCCTGAACCTATGGACGAATTGGGGAGTGACATATTTTGTCTGGGGGGGTCTACTGGGGGTCATTTGGGGGGTCTACTGGGGGGTGTACTGGAGAATTGGGGGGTCTACTGGGAGATTTGGGGGGTTGGGGGGTCATTTGGGGGGTCTACTTGGGTGGGGGTCTTTAATTGGGGGGATACTGGGGGTTACCCCACTTCTTGGGAACAACTGGGGGGTTGGGGGTCATTTGGGGGGTCTAGTTTCCCTACTGTCTACACCTATTGAATTAGAACCCGTGCCTTTGGATATAACTCGGAGGTATGAAAGCCTGAACCTATGGACGAATTGGGGAGTGACATATTTTGTCTGGGGGGTCTACTGGGGGTCATTTGGGGGGTCTACTGGGGGTGTACTGGAGAATTGGGGGGTCTACTGGGAGATTTGGGGGGTTGGGGGTCATTTGGGGGGTCTACTTGGGTGGGGGTCTTTAATTGGGGGGATACTGGGGGTTACCCCACTTCTTGGGAACAACTGGGGGGTTGGGGGTCATTTGGGGGGTCTAGTTTCCCTACTGTCTACACCTATTGAATTAGAACCCGTGCCTTTGGATATAACTCGGAGGTATGAAAGCCTGAACCTATGGACGAATTGGGGAGTGACATATTTTGTCTGGGGGGCTACTGGGGGTCATTTGGGGGGTCTACTGGGGGTGTACTGGAGAATTGGGGGGTCTACTGGGAGATTTGGGGGGTTGGGGGTCATTTGGGGGGTCTACTTGGGTGGGGGTCTTTAATTGGGGGGATACTGGGGGTTACCCCACTTCTTGGGAACAACTGGGGGGTTGGGGGTCATTTGGGGGGTCTAGTTTCCTACTGTCTACACCTATTGAATTAGAACCCGTGCCTTTGGATATAACTCGGAGGTATGAAAGCCTGAACCTATGGACGAATTGGGGAGTGACATATTTTGTCTGGGGGGTCTACTGGGGGTCATTTGGGGGTCTACTGGGGGGTGTACTGGAGAATTGGGGGGTCTACTGGGAGATTTGGGGGGTTGGGGGTCATTTGGGGGGTCTACTTGGGTGGGGGTCTTTAATTGGGGGATACTGGGGGTTACCCCACTTCTTGGGAACAACTGGGGGGGTTGGGGGTCATTTGGGGGGTCTAGTTTCCCCTACTGTCTACACCTATTGAATTAGAACCCGTGCCTTTGGATATAACTCGGAGGTATGAAAGCCTGAACCTATGGACGAATTGGGGAGTGACATATTTTGTCTGGGGGGTCTACTGGGGGTCATTTGGGGGGTCTACTGGGGGTGTACTGGAGAATTGGGGGGTCTACTGGGAGATTTGGGGGGTTGGGGGTCATTTGGGGGGTCTACTTGGGTGGGGGTCTTTAATTGGGGGGATACTGGGGGTTACCCCACTTCTTGGGAACAACTGGGGGGTTGGGGGTCATTTGGGGGGTCTAGTTTCCCTACTGTCTACACCTATTGAATTAGAACCCGTGCCTTTGGATATAACTCGGAGGTATGAAAGCCTGAACCTATGGACGAATTGGGGAGTGACATATTTTGTCTGGGGGGGGTCTACTGGGGGGCATTTGGGGGGTCTACTGGGGGGTGCGCTGGAGAATTGGGGGGGCTACGGGGAGGTTTGGGGGGGTTGGGGGTCATTTGGGGGGTCTACTTGGGTGGGGGTCTTTAATTGGGGGGATACTGGGGGTTACCCCACTTCTTGGGAACAACTGGGGGGTTGGGGGTTTTTTGGGGGGTCTAGTTTCCCCTACTGTCTACACCTATTGAATTAGAACCCGTGCCTTTGGATATAACTCGGAGGTATGAAAGCCTGAACCTATGGACGAATTGGGGAGTGACATATTTTGTCTGGGGGGTCTACTGGGGGTCATTTGGGGGTCTACTGGGGGTGTACTGGAGAATTGGGGGGTCTACTGGGAGATTTGGGGGGTTGGGGGGTCATTTGGGGGGTCTACTTGGGTGGGGGGTCTTTAATTGGGGGGATACTGGGGGTTACCCCACTTCTTGGGAACAACTGGGGGGTTGGGGGTCATTTGGGGGGTCTAGTTTCCCCTACTGTCTACACCTATTGAATTAGAACCCGTGCCTTTGGATATAACTCGGAGGTATGAAAGCCTGAACCTATGGACGAATTGGGGAGTGACATATTTTGTCTGGGGGGGTCTACTGGGGGTCATTTGGGGGGTCTACTGGGGGGTGTACTGGAGAATTGGGGGGTCTACTGGGAGATTTGGGGGGTTGGGGGGTCATTTGGGGGGTCTACTTGGGTGGGGGTCTTTAATTGGGGGGATACTGGGGGTTACCCCACTTCTTGGGAACAACTGGGGGGTTGGGGGTCATTTGGGGGGTCTAGTTTCCCTACTGTCTACACCTATTGAATTAGAACCCGTGCCTTTGGATATAACTCGGAGGTATGAAAGCCTGAACCTATGGACGAATTGGGGAGTGACATATTTTGTCTGGGGGGTCTACTGGGGGTCATTTGGGGGGTCTACTGGGGGTGTACTGGAGAATTGGGGGGTCTACTGGGAGATTTGGGGGGTTGGGGGTCATTTGGGGGGTCTACTTGGGTGGGGGTCTTTAATTGGGGGATACTGGGGGTTACCCCACTTCTTGGGAACAACTGGGGGGTTGGGGGTCATTTGGGGGGTCTAGTTTCCCTACTGTCTACACCTATTGAATTAGAACCCGTGCCTTTGGATATAACTCGGAGGTATGAAAGCCTGAACCTATGGACGAATTGGGGAGTGACATATTTTGTCTGGGGGGTCTACTGGGGGTCATTTGGGGGGTCTACTGGGGGGTGTACTGGAGAATTGGGGGGTCTACTGGGAGATTTGGGGGGTTGGGGGTCATTTGGGGGGTCTACTTGGGTGGGGGTCTTTAATTGGGGGGATACTGGGGGTTACCCCACTTCTTGGGAACAACTGGGGGGGTTGGGGGTCATTTGGGGGGTCTAGTTTCCCTACTGTCTACACCTATTGAATTAGAACCCGTGCCTTTGGATATAACTCGGAGGTATGAAAGCCTGAACCTATGGACGAATTGGGGAGTGACATATTTTGTCTGGGGGGTCTACTGGGGGTCATTTGGGGGGTCTACTGGGGGGTGTACTGGAGAATTGGGGGTCTACTGGGAGATTTGGGGGGTTGGGGGTCATTTGGGGGGTCTACTTGGGTGGGGGTCTTTAATTGGGGGGATACTGGGGGTTACCCCACTTCTTGGGAACAACTGGGGGGGTTGGGGGTCATTTGGGGGGTCTAGTTTCCCCTACTGTCTACACCTATTGAATTAGAACCCGTGCCTTTGGATATAACTCGGAGGTATGAAAGCCTGAACCTATGGACGAATTGGGGAGTGACATATTTTGTCTGGGGGGTCTACTGGGGGTCATTTGGGGGGTCTACTGGGGGTGTACTGGAGAATTGGGGGGTCTACTGGGAGATTTGGGGGGTTGGGGGGTCATTTGGGGGGTCTACTTGGGTGGGGGTCTTTAATTGGGGGATACTGGGGGTTACCCCACTTCTTGGGAACAACTGGGGGGTTGGGGGTCATTTGGGGGGTCTAGTTTCCCTACTGTCTACACCTATTGAATTAGAACCCGTGCCTTTGGATATAACTCGGAGGTATGAAAGCCTGAACCTATGGACGAATTGGGGAGTGACATATTTTGTCTGGGGGGGTCTACTGGGGGTCATTTGGGGGGTCTACTGGGGGGTGTACTGGAGAATTGGGGGGTCTACTGGGAGATTTGGGGGGTTGGGGGGTCATTTGGGGGGTCTACTTGGGTGGGGGTCTTTAATTGGGGGATACTGGGGGTTACCCCACTTCTTGGGAACAACTGGGGGGGTTGGGGGTCATTTGGGGGGTCTAGTTTCCCTACTGTCTACACCTATTGAATTAGAACCCGTGCCTTTGGATATAACTCGGAGGTATGAAAGCCTGAACCTATGGACGAATTGGGGAGTGACATATTTTGTCTGGGGGGTCTACTGGGGGTCATTTGGGGGTCTACTGGGGGTGTACTGGAGAATTGGGGGGTCTACTGGGAGATTTGGGGGGTTGGGGGTCATTTGGGGGGTCTACTTGGGTGGGGGGACTTTAATTGGGGGGATACTGGGGGGTTACCCCACTTCTTGGGAACCACTGGGGGGGTTGGGGGGTCATGTGGGGGGTATAGTTTCCCCTACTGTCTACACCTATTCAATTAGAACCCGTGCCTTTGGATATAACTCGGAGGTATGAAAGCCTGAACCTATGGACGAATTGGGGAGTGACATATTTTGTCTGGGGGGTCTACTGGGGGTCATTTGGGGGGTCTACTGGGGGTGTACTGGAGAATTGGGGGTCTACTGGGAGATTTGGGGGGTTGGGGGGTCATTTGGGGGGTCTACTTGGGTGGGGGTCTTTAATTGGGGGATACTGGGGGTTACCCCACTTCTTGGGAACAACTGGGGGGTTGGGGGGTCATTTGGGGGTCTAGTTTCCCCTACTGTCTACACCTATTGAATTAGAACCCGTGCCTTTGGATATAACTCGGAGGTATGAAAGCCTGAACCTATGGACGAATTGGGGAGTGACATATTTTGTCTGGGGGGTCTACTGGGGGTCATTTGGGGGGTCTACTGGGGGTGTACTGGAGAATTGGGGGGTCTACTGGGAGATTTGGGGGTTGGGGGTCATTTGGGGGGTCTACTTGGGTGGGGGTCTTTAATTGGGGGGATACTGGGGGTTACCCCACTTCTTGGGAACAACTGGGGGGTTGGGGGTCATTTGGGGGGTCTAGTTTCCCTACTGTCTACACCTATTGAATTAGAACCCGTGCCTTTGGATATAACTCGGAGGTATGAAAGCCTGAACCTATGGACGAATTGGGGAGTGACATATTTTGTCTGGGGGTCTACTGGGGGTCATTTGGGGGGTCTACTGGGGGTGTACTGGAGAATTGGGGGGTCTACTGGGAGATTTGGGGGGTTGGGGGGTCATTTGGGGGTCTACTTGGGTGGGGGTCTTTAATTGGGGGATACTGGGGGTTACCCCACTTCTTGGGAACAACTGGGGGGTTGGGGGTCATTTGGGGGGTCTAGTTTCCCCTACTGTCTACACCTATTGAATTAGAACCCGTGCCTTTGGATATAACTCGGAGGTATGAAAGCCTGAACCTATGGACGAATTGGGGAGTGACATATTTTGTCTGGGGGGGTCTACTGGGGGTCATTTGGGGGGTCTACTGGGGGTGTACTGGAGAATTGGGGGGTCTACTGGGAGATTTGGGGGGTTGGGGGTCATTTGGGGGGTCTACTTGGGTGGGGGGTCTTTAATTGGGGGGATACTGGGGGTTACCCCACTTCTTGGGAACAACTGGGGGGTTGGGGGTCATTTGGGGGGTCTAGTTTCCCTACTGTCTACACCTATTGAATTAGAACCCGTGCCTTTGGATATAACTCGGAGGTATGAAAGCCTGAACCTATGGACGAATTGGGGAGTGACATATTTTGTCTGGGGGGTCTACTGGGGGTCATTTGGGGGTCTACTGGGGGGTGTACTGGAGAATTGGGGGGTCTACTGGGAGATTTGGGGGGGTTGGGGGTCATTTGGGGGGTCTACTTGGGTGGGGGGTCTTTAATTGGGGGGATACTGGGGGTTACCCCACTTCTTGGGAACAACTGGGGGGTTGGGGGTCATTTGGGGGGTCTAGTTTCCCTACTGTCTACACCTATTGAATTAGAACCCGTGCCTTTGGATATAACTCGGAGGTATGAAAGCCTGAACCTATGGACGAATTGGGGAGTGACATATTTTGTCTGGGGGGGTCTACTGGGGGTCATTTGGGGGGTCTACTGGGGGTGTACTGGAGAATTGGGGGTCTACTGGGAGATTTGGGGGGTTGGGGGGTCATTTGGGGGTCTACTTGGGTGGGGGTCTTTAATTGGGGGGATACTGGGGGTTACCCCACTTCTTGGGAACAACTGGGGGGTTGGGGGTCATTTGGGGGGTCTAGTTTCCCTACTGTCTACACCTATTGAATTAGAACCCGTGCCTTTGGATATAACTCGGAGGTATGAAAGCCTGAACCTATGGACGAATTGGGGAGTGACATATTTTGTCTGGGGGGTCTACTGGGGGTCATTTGGGGGTCTACTGGGGGGTGTACTGGAGAATTGGGGGGTCTACTGGGAGATTTGGGGGGTTGGGGGTCATTTGGGGGGTCTACTTGGGTGGGGGTCTTTAATTGGGGGATACTGGGGGTTACCCCACTTCTTGGGAACAACTGGGGGGTTGGGGGTCATTTGGGGGGTCTAGTTTCCCTACTGTCTACACCTATTGAATTAGAACCCGTGCCTTTGGATATAACTCGGAGGTATGAAAGCCTGAACCTATGGACGAATTGGGGAGTGACATATTTTGTCTGGGGGGTCTACTGGGGGTCATTTGGGGGGTCTACTGGGGGTGTACTGGAGAATTGGGGGGTCTACTGGGAGATTTGGGGGGTTGGGGGTCATTTGGGGGGTCTACTTGGGTGGGGGTCTTTAATTGGGGGGATACTGGGGGTTACCCCACTTCTTGGGAACAACTGGGGGGTTGGGGGTCATTTGGGGGGTCTAGTTTCCCCTACTGTCTACACCTATTGAATTAGAACCCGTGCCTTTGGATATAACTCGGAGGTATGAAAGCCTGAACCTATGGACTAATTGGGGAGTGACATATTTTGTCTGGGGGGGGTCTACTGGGGGTCATTTGGGGGGTCTACTGGGGGGGGTACTGGAGAATTGGGGGGTCTACTGGGAGATTTGGGGGGGTGGGGGTCATTTGGGGGGTCTACTTGGGTGGGGGTCTTTAATTGGGGGGATACTGGGGGTTACCCCACTTCTTGGGAACAACTGGGGGGTGGGGGCTCTTTTGGGCGGTCTAGTTTCCCCTACTGTCTACACCTATTGAATTAGAACCCGTGCCTTTGGATATAACTCGGAGGTATGAAAGCCTGAACCTATGGACGAATTGGGGAGTGACATATTTTGTCTGGGGGTCTACTGGGGGTCATTTGGGGGGTCTACTGGGGGGTGTAGTGGAGAACTGGGGGGTCTGCTGGGAGATTTGGGGGGTTGGGGGTCATTTGGGGGGTCTACTTGGGTGGGGGTCTTTAATTGGGGGGATACTGGGGGTTACCCCACTTCTTGGGAACAACTGGGGGGTTGGCGGGTCTTTTGGGGGGTCTAGTTTCCCCTACTGTCTACACCTATTGAATTAGAACCCGTGCCTTTGGATATAACTCGGAGGTATGAAAGCCTGAACCTATGGACGAATTGGGGAGTGACATATTTTGTCTGGGGGTCTACTGGGGGTCATTTGGGGGTCTACTGGGGGTGTACTGGAGAATTGGGGGGTCTACTGGGAGATTTGGGGGGTTGGGGGTCATTTGGGGGGTCTACTTGGGTGGGGGGTCTTTAATTGGGGGATACTGGGGGTTACCCCACTTCTTGGGAACAACTGGGGGGGTTGGGGGTCATTTGGGGGGTCTAGTTTCCCCTACTGTCTACACCTATTGAATTAGAACCCGTGCCTTTGGATATAACTCGGAGGTATGAAAGCCTGAACCTATGGACGAATTGGGGAGTGACATATTTTGTCTGGGGGGTCTACTGGGGGTCATTTGGGGGGTCTACTGGGGGTGTACTGGAGAATTGGGGGGTCTACTGGGAGATTTGGGGGGGTTGGGGGTCATTTGGGGGGTCTACTTGGGTGGGGGGTCTTTAATTGGGGGGATACTGGGGGTTACCCCACTTCTTGGGAACAACTGGGGGGTTGGGGGTCATTTGGGGGGTCTAGTTTCCCTACTGTCTACACCTATTGAATTAGAACCCGTGCCTTTGGATATAACTCGGAGGTATGAAAGCCTGAACCTATGGACGAATTGGGGAGTGACATATTTTGTCTGGGGGGTCTACTGGGGGTCATTTGGGGGGTCTACTGGGGGTGTACTGGAGAATTGGGGGGTCTACTGGGAGATTTGGGGGGTTGGGGGGTCATTTGGGGGGTCTACTTGGGTGGGGGTCTTTAATTGGGGGGATACTGGGGGTTACCCCACTTCTTGGGAACAACTGGGGGGTTGGGGGTCATTTGGGGGGTCTAGTTTCCCCTACTGTCTACACCTATTGAATTAGAACCCGGGCCTTCGGAGATAACTCGGAGGTATGAAAGCCTGAACCTATGGACGAATTGGGGAGTGACATATTTTGTCTGGGGGGTCTACTGGGGGTCATTTGGGGGGTCTACTGGGGGGTGTACTGGAGAATTGGGGGGTCTACTGGGAGATTTGGGGGGTTGGGGGTCATTTGGGGGGTCTACTTGGGTGGGGGTCTTTAATTGGGGGGATACTGGGGGTTACCCCACTTCTTGGGAACAACTGGGGGGTTGGGGGTCATTTGGGGGGTCTAGTTTCCCTACTGTCTACACCTATTGAATTAGAACCCGTGCCTTTGGATATAACTCGGAGGTATGAAAGCCTGAACCTATGGACGAATTGGGGAGTGACATATTTTGTCTGGGGGGTCTACTGGGGGTCATTTGGGGGGTCTACTGGGGGGTGTACTGGAGAATTGGGGGGTCTACTGGGAGATTTGGGGGGTTGGGGGGTCATTTGGGGGGTCTACTTGGGTGGGGGTCTTTAATTGGGGGGATACTGGGGGTTACCCCACTTCTTGGGAACAACTGGGGGGGTTGGGGGTCATTTGGGGGGTCTAGTTTCCCTACTGTCTACACCTATTGAATTAGAACCCGTGCCTTTGGATATAACTCGGAGGTATGAAAGCCTGAACCTATGGACGAATTGGGGAGTGACATATTTTGTCTGGGGGGTCTACTGGGGGTCATTTGGGGGGTCTACTGGGGGTGTACTGGAGAATTGGGGGGTCTACTGGGAGATTTGGGGGGTTGGGGGTCATTTGGGGGTCTACTTGGGTGGGGGTCTTTAATTGGGGGGATACTGGGGGTTACCCCACTTCTTGGGAACAACTGGGGGGGTTGGGGGTCATTTGGGGGGTCTAGTTTCCCTACTGTCTACACCTATTGAATTAGAACCCGTGCCTTTGGATATAACTCGGAGGTATGAAAGCCTGAACCTATGGACGAATTGGGGAGTGACATATTTTGTCTGGGGGGTCTACTGGGGGTCATTTGGGGGGTCTACTGGGGGTGTACTGGAGAATTGGGGGGTCTACTGGGAGATTTGGGGGGTTGGGGGTCATTTGGGGGGTCTACTTGGGTGGGGGTCTTTAATTGGGGGGATACTGGGGGTTACCCCACTTCTTGGGAACAACTGGGGGGTTGGGGGTCATCTGGGGGGTCTAGTTTCCCCTACTGTCTACACCTATTGAATTAGAACCCGTGCCTTTGGATATAACTCGGAGGTATGAAAGCCTGAACCTATGGACGAATTGGGGAGTGACATATTTTGTCTGGGGGGTCTACTGGGGGTCATTTGGGGGGTCTACTGGGGGTGTACTGGAGAATTGGGGGGTCTACTGGGAGATTTGGGGGGTTGGGGGTCATTTGGGGGGTCTACTTGGGTGGGGGTCTTTAATTGGGGGGATACTGGGGGTTACCCCACTTCTTGGGAACAACTGGGGGGTTGGGGGTCATTTGGGGGGTCTAGTTTCCCTACTGTCTACACCTATTGAATTAGAACCCGTGCCTTTGGATATAACTCGGAGGTATGAAAGCCTGAACCTATGGACGAATTGGGGAGTGACATATTTTGTCTGGGGGGTCTACTGGGGGTCATTTGGGGGGTCTACTGGGGGGTGTACTGGAGAATTGGGGGGTCTACTGGGAGATTTGGGGGGTTGGGGGTCATTTGGGGGGTCTACTTGGGTGGGGGTCTTTAATTGGGGGGATACTGGGGGTTACCCCACTTCTTGGGAACAACTGGGGGGTTGGGGGTCATTTGGGGGGTCTAGTTTCCCTACTGTCTACACCTATTGAATTAGAACCCGTGCCTTTGGATATAACTCGGAGGTATGAAAGCCTGAACCTATGGACGAATTGGGGAGTGACATATTTTGTCTGGGGGGGTCTACTGGGGGTCATTTGGGGGGTCTACTGGGGGTGTACTGGAGAATTGGGGGGTCTACTGGGAGATTTGGGGGGTTGGGGGTCATTTGGGGGGTCTACTTGGGTGGGGGTCTTTAATTGGGGGATACTGGGGGTTACCCCACTTCTTGGGAACAACTGGGGGGTTGGGGGTCATTTGGGGGGTCTAGTTTCCCTACTGTCTACACCTATTGAATTAGAACCCGTGCCTTTGGATATAACTCGGAGGTATGAAAGCCTGAACCTATGGACGAATTGGGGAGTGACATATTTTGTCTGGGGGGTCTACTGGGGGTCATTTGGGGGGTCTACTGGGGGTGTACTGGAGAATTGGGGGGTCTACTGGGAGATTTGGGGGGTTGGGGGGTCATTTGGGGGGTCTACTTGGGTGGGGGTCTTTAATTGGGGGATACTGGGGGTTACCCCACTTCTTGGGAACAACTGGGGGGTTGGGGGTCATTTGGGGGGTCTAGTTTCCCTACTGTCTACACCTATTGAATTAGAACCCGTGCCTTTGGATATAACTCGGAGGTATGAAAGCCTGAACCTATGGACGAATTGGGGAGTGACATATTTTGTCTGGGGGGTCTACTGGGGGTCATTTGGGGGGTCTACTGGGGGTGTACTGGAGAATTGGGGGGTCTACTGGGAGATTTGGGGGGTTGGGGGTCATTTGGGGGGTCTACTTGGGTGGGGGTCTTTAATTGGGGGGATACTGGGGGTTACCCCACTTCTTGGGAACAACTGGGGGGTTGGGGGTCATTTGGGGGGTCTAGTTTCCCTACTGTCTACACCTATTGAATTAGAACCCGTGCCTTTGGATATAACTCGGAGGTATGAAAGCCTGAACCTATGGACGAATTGGGGAGTGACATATTTTGTCTGGGGGGGTCTACTGGGGGTCATTTGGGGGGTCTACTGGGGGGTGTACTGGAGAATTGGGGGGTCTACTGGGAGATTTGGGGGGTTGGGGGTCATTTGGGGGGTCTACTTGGGTGGGGGTCTTTAATTGGGGGGATACTGGGGGTTACCCCACTTCTTGGGAACAACTGGGGGGTTGGGGGTCATTTGGGGGGTCTAGTTTCCCTACTGTCTACACCTATTGAATTAGAACCCGTGCCTTTGGATATAACTCGGAGGTATGAAAGCCTGAACCTATGGACGAATTGGGGAGTGACATATTTTGTCTGGGGGGTCTACTGGGGGTCATTTGGGGGGTCTACTGGGGGTGTACTGGAGAATTGGGGGGTCTACTGGGAGATTTGGGGGGTTGGGGGTCATTTGGGGGGTCTACTTGGGTGGGGGTCTTTAATTGGGGGGATACTGGGGGTTACCCCACTTCTTGGGAACAACTGGGGGGTTGGGGGTCATTTGGGGGGTCTAGTTTCCCTACTGTCTACACCTATTGAATTAGAACCCGTGCCTTTGGATATAACTCGGAGGTATGAAAGCCTGAACCTATGGACGAATTGGGGAGTGACATATTTTGTCTGGGGGGTCTACTGGGGGTCATTTGGGGGGTCTACTGGGGGTGTACTGGAGAATTGGGGGGTCTACTGGGAGATTTGGGGGGTTGGGGGGTCATTTGGGGGGTCTACTTGGGTGGGGGTCTTTAATTGGGGGGATACTGGGGGTTACCCCACTTCTTGGGAACAACTGGGGGGTTGGGGGTCATTTGGGGGGTCTAGTTTCCCTACTGTCTACACCTATTGAATTAGAACCCGTGCCTTTGGATATAACTCGGAGGTATGAAAGCCTGAACCTATGGACGAATTGGGGAGTGACATATTTTGTCTGGGGGGTCTACTGGGGGTCATTTGGGGGGTCTACTGGGGGTGTACTGGAGAATTGGGGGGTCTACTGGGAGATTTGGGGGGTTGGGGGTCATTTGGGGGGTCTACTTGGGTGGGGGTCTTTAATTGGGGGGATACTGGGGGTTACCCCACTTCTTGGGAACAACTGGGGGGTTGGGGGTCATTTGGGGGGTCTAGTTTCCCCTACTGTCTACACCTATTGAATTAGAACCCGTGCCTTTGGATATAACTCGGAGGTATGAAAGCCTGAACCTATGGACGAATTGGGGAGTGACATATTTTGTCTGGGGGGTCTACTGGGGGTCATTTGGGGGGTCTACTGGGGGTGTACTGGAGAATTGGGGGGTCTACTGGGAGATTTGGGGGGTTGGGGGGTCATTTGGGGGGTCTACTTGGGTGGGGGTCTTTAATTGGGGGGATACTGGGGGTTACCCCACTTCTTGGGAACAACTGGGGGGTTGGGGGTCATTTGGGGGGTCTAGTTTCCCTACTGTCTACACCTATTGAATTAGAACCCGTGCCTTTGGATATAACTCGGAGGTATGAAAGCCTGAACCTATGGACGAATTGGGGAGTGACATATTTTGTCTGGGGGGTCTACTGGGGGTCATTTGGGGGGTCTACTGGGGGTGTACTGGAGAATTGGGGGGTCTACTGGGAGATTTGGGGGGTTGGGGGTCATTTGGGGGGTCTACTTGGGTGGGGGTCTTTAATTGGGGGGATACTGGGGGTTACCCCACTTCTTGGGAACAACTGGGGGGTTGGGGGTCATTTGGGGGGTCTAGTTTCCCCTACTGTCTACACCTATTGAATTAGAACCCGTGCCTTTGGATATAACTCGGAGGTATGAAAGCCTGAACCTATGGACGAATTGGGGAGTGACATATTTTGTCTGGGGGGTCTACTGGGGGTCATTTGGGGGGTCTACTGGGGGTGTACTGGAGAATTGGGGGGTCTACTGGGAGATTTGGGGGGTTGGGGGTCATTTGGGGGGTCTACTTGGGTGGGGGTCTTTAATTGGGGGGATACTGGGGGTTACCCCACTTCTTGGGAACAACTGGGGGGTTGGGGGTCATTTGGGGGGTCTAGTTTCCCCTACTGTCTACACCTATTGAATTAGAACCCGTGCCTTTGGATATAACTCGGAGGTATGAAAGCCTGAACCTATGGACGAATTGGGGAGTGACATATTTTGTCTGGGGGGTCTACTGGGGGTCATTTGGGGGGTCTACTGGGGGTGTACTGGAGAATTGGGGGGTCTACTGGGAGATTTGGGGGGTTGGGGGTCATTTGGGGGGTCTACTTGGGTGGGGGTCTTTAATTGGGGGGATACTGGGGGTTACCCCACTTCTTGGGAACAACTGGGGGGTTGGGGGTCATTTGGGGGGTCTAGTTTCCCTACTGTCTACACCTATTGAATTAGAACCCGTGCCTTTGGATATAACTCGGAGGTATGAAAGCCTGAACCTATGGACGAATTGGGGAGTGACATATTTTGTCTGGGGGGTCTACTGGGGGTCATTTGGGGGGTCTACTGGGGGGTGTACTGGAGAATTGGGGGGTCTACTGGGAGATTTGGGGGGTTGGGGGTCATTTGGGGGGTCTACTTGGGTGGGGGGTCTTTAATTGGGGGGATACTGGGGGTTACCCCACTTCTTGGGAACAACTGGGGGGTTGGGGGTCATTTGGGGGGTCTAGTTTCCCCTACTGTCTACACCTATTGAATTAGAACCCGTGCCTTTGGATATAACTCGGAGGTATGAAAGCCTGAACCTATGGACGAATTGGGGAGTGACATATTTTGTCTGGGGGGTCTACTGGGGGTCATTTGGGGGGTCTACTGGGGGGTGTACTGGAGAATTGGGGGGTCTACTGGGAGATTTGGGGGGTTGGGGGTCATTTGGGGGGTCTACTTGGGTGGGGGTCTTTAATTGGGGGGATACTGGGGGTTACCCCACTTCTTGGGAACAACTGGGGGGTTGGGGGTCATTTGGGGGGTCTAGTTTCCCCTACTGTCTACACCTATTGAATTAGAACCCGTGCCTTTGGATATAACTCGGAGGTATGAAAGCCTGAACCTATGGACGAATTGGGGAGTGACATATTTTGTCTGGGGGGTCTACTGGGGGTCATTTGGGGGGTCTACTGGGGGGTGTACTGGAGAATTGGGGGGTCTACTGGGAGATTTGGGGGGTTGGGGGTCATTTGGGGGGTCTACTTGGGTGGGGGGTCTTTAATTGGGGGATACTGGGGGTTACCCCACTTCTTGGGAACAACTGGGGGGTTGGGGGTCATTTGGGGGGTCTAGTTTCCCTACTGTCTACACCTATTGAATTAGAACCCGTGCCTTTGGATATAACTCGGAGGTATGAAAGCCTGAACCTATGGACGAATTGGGGAGTGACATATTTTGTCTGGGGGGTCTACTGGGGGTCATTTGGGGGGTCTACTGGGGGTGTACTGGAGAATTGGGGGGTCTACTGGGAGATTTGGGGGGTTGGGGGTCATTTGGGGGGTCTACTTGGGTGGGGGTCTTTAATTGGGGGGATACTGGGGGTTACCCCACTTCTTGGGAACAACTGGGGGGTTGGGGGTCATTTGGGGGGTCTAGTTTCCCTACTGTCTACACCTATTGAATTAGAACCCGTGCCTTTGGATATAACTCGGAGGTATGAAAGCCTGAACCTATGGACGAATTGGGGAGTGACATATTTTGTCTGGGGGGTCTACTGGGGGTCATTTGGGGGGTCTACTGGGGGGTGTACTGGAGAATTGGGGGGTCTACTGGGAGATTTGGGGGGTTGGGGGTCATTTGGGGGGTCTACTTGGGTGGGGGTCTTTAATTGGGGGGATACTGGGGGTTACCCCACTTCTTGGGAACAACTGGGGGGTTGGGGGTCATTTGGGGGGTCTAGTTTCCCTACTGTCTACACCTATTGAATTAGAACCCGTGCCTTTGGATATAACTCGGAGGTATGAAAGCCTGAACCTATGGACGAATTGGGGAGTGACATATTTTGTCTGGGGGGTCTACTGGGGGTCATTTGGGGGGTCTACTGGGGGGTGTACTGGAGAATTGGGGGGTCTACTGGGAGATTTGGGGGGTTGGGGGTCATTTGGGGGGTCTACTTGGGTGGGGGTCTTTAATTGGGGGGATACTGGGGGTTACCCCACTTCTTGGGAACAACTGGGGGGTTGGGGGTCATTTGGGGGGTCTAGTTTCCCCTACTGTCTACACCTATTGAATTAGAACCCGTGCCTTTGGATATAACTCGGAGGTATGAAAGCCTGAACCTATGGACGAATTGGGGAGTGACATATTTTGTCTGGGGGGTCTACTGGGGGTCATTTGGGGGGTCTACTGGGGGGTGTACTGGAGAATTGGGGGGTCTACTGGGAGATTTGGGGGGTTGGGGGGTCATTTGGGGGGTCTACTTGGGTGGGGGTCTTTAATTGGGGGGATACTGGGGGTTACCCCACTTCTTGGGAACAACTGGGGGGTTGGGGGTCATTTGGGGGGTCTAGTTTCCCTACTGTCTACACCTATTGAATTAGAACCCGTGCCTTTGGATATAACTCGGAGGTATGAAAGCCTGAACCTATGGACGAATTGGGGAGTGACATATTTTGTCTGGGGGGTCTACTGGGGGTCATTTGGGGGGTCTACTGGGGGTGTACTGGAGAATTGGGGGGTCTACTGGGAGATTTGGGGGGTTGGGGGTCATTTGGGGGGTCTACTTGGGTGGGGGTCTTTAATTGGGGGGATACTGGGGGTTACCCCACTTCTTGGGAACAACTGGGGGGTTGGGGGTCATTTGGGGGGTCTAGTTTCCCTACTGTCTACACCTATTGAATTAGAACCCGTGCCTTTGGATATAACTCGGAGGTATGAAAGCCTGAACCTATGGACGAATTGGGGAGTGACATATTTTGTCTGGGGGGTCTACTGGGGGTCATTTGGGGGTCTACTGGGGGTGTACTGGAGAATTGGGGGGTCTACTGGGAGATTTGGGGGGTTGGGGGTCATTTGGGGGGTCTACTTGGGTGGGGGTCTTTAATTGGGGGGATACTGGGGGTTACCCCACTTCTTGGGAACAACTGGGGGGTTGGGGGTCATTTGGGGGGTCTAGTTTCCCTACTGTCTACACCTATTGAATTAGAACCCGTGCCTTTGGATATAACTCGGAGGTATGAAAGCCTGAACCTATGGACGAATTGGGGAGTGACATATTTTGTCTGGGGGGTCTACTGGGGGTCATTTGGGGGGTCTACTGGGGGGTGTACTGGAGAATTGGGGGGTCTACTGGGAGATTTGGGGGGTTGGGGGGTCATTTGGGGGGTCTACTTGGGTGGGGGTCTTTAATTGGGGGGATACTGGGGGTTACCCCACTTCTTGGGAACAACTGGGGGGTTGGGGGTCATTTGGGGGGTCTAGTTTCCCCTACTGTCTACACCTATTGAATTAGAACCCGTGCCTTTGGATATAACTCGGAGGTATGAAAGCCTGAACCTATGGACGAATTGGGGAGTGACATATTTTGTCTGGGGGGTCTACTGGGGGTCATTTGGGGGGTCTACTGGGGGTGTACTGGAGAATTGGGGGGTCTACTGGGAGATTTGGGGGGTTGGGGGTCATTTGGGGGGTCTACTTGGGTGGGGGTCTTTAATTGGGGGGATACTGGGGGTTACCCCACTTCTTGGGAACAACTGGGGGGTTGGGGGTCATTTGGGGGGTCTAGTTTCCCTACTGTCTACACCTATTGAATTAGAACCCGTGCCTTTGGATATAACTCGGAGCTATGAAAGCCTGAACCTATGGACGAATTGGGGAGTGACATATTTTGTCTGGGGGGTCTACTGGGGGTCATTTGGGGGGTCTACTGGGGGTGTACTGGAGAATTGGGGGGTCTACTGGGAGATTTGGGGGGTTGGGGGGTCATTTGGGGGGTCTACTTGGGTGGGGGTCTTTAATTGGGGGGATACTGGGGGTTACCCCACTTCTTGGGAACAACTGGGGGGTTGGGGGTCATTTGGGGGGTCTAGTTTCCCTACTGTCTACACCTATTGAATTAGAACCCGTGCCTTTGGATATAACTCGGAGGTATGAAAGCCTGAACCTATGGACGAATTGGGGAGTGACATATTTTGTCTGGGGGGTCTACTGGGGGTCATTTGGGGGGTCTACTGGGGGGTGTACTGGAGAATTGGGGGGTCTACTGGGAGATTTGGGGGGTTGGGGGTCATTTGGGGGGTCTACTTGGGTGGGGGGTCTTTAATTGGGGGGATACTGGGGGTTACCCCACTTCTTGGGAACAACTGGGGGGTTGGGGGTCATTTGGGGGGTCTAGTTTCCCTACTGTCTACACCTATTGAATTAGAACCCGTGCCTTTGGATATAACTCGGAGGTATGAAAGCCTGAACCTATGGACGAATTGGGGAGTGACATATTTTGTCTGGGGGGTCTACTGGGGGTCATTTGGGGGGTCTACTGGGGGTGTACTGGAGAATTGGGGGGTCTACTGGGAGATTTGGGGGGTTGGGGGGTCATTTGGGGGGTCTACTTGGGTGGGGGTCTTTAATTGGGGGGATACTGGGGGTTACCCCACTTCTTGGGAACAACTGGGGGGTTGGGGGTCATTTGGGGGGTCTAGTTTCCCCTACTGTCTACACCTATTGAATTAGAACCCGTGCCTTTGGATATAACTCGGAGGTATGAAAGCCTGAACCTATGGACGAATTGGGGAGTGACATATTTTGTCTGGGGGGTCTACTGGGGGTCATTTGGGGGGTCTACTGGGGGGTGTACTGGAGAATTGGGGGGTCTACTGGGAGATTTGGGGGGTTGGGGGTCATTTGGGGGGTCTACTTGGGTGGGGGTCTTTAATTGGGGGGATACTGGGGGTTACCCCACTTCTTGGGAACAACTGGGGGGTTGGGGGTCATTTGGGGGGTCTAGTTTCCCTACTGTCTACACCTATTGAATTAGAACCCGTGCCTTTGGATATAACTCGGAGGTATGAAAGCCTGAACCTATGGACGAATTGGGGAGTGACATATTTTGTCTGGGGGGTCTACTGGGGGTCATTTGGGGGGTCTACTGGGGGTGTACTGGAGAATTGGGGGGTCTACTGGGAGATTTGGGGGGTTGGGGGTCATTTGGGGGGTCTACTTGGGTGGGGGGTCTTTAATTGGGGGGATACTGGGGGTTACCCCACTTCTTGGGAACAACTGGGGGGGTTGGGGGCCACTTGGGGGCTCTAGTTTCCCCTACTGTCTACACCTATTGAATTAGAACCCGTGCCTTTGGATATAACTCGGAGGTATGAAAGCCTGAACCTATGGACGAATTGGGGAGTGACATATTTTGTCTGGGGGGTCTACTGGGGGTCATTTGGGGGTCTACTGGGGGTGTACTGGAGAATTGGGGGGTCTACTGGGAGATTTGGGGGGTTGGGGGTCATTTGGGGGGTCTACTTGGGTGGGGGTCTTTAATTGGGGGGATACTGGGGGTTACCCCACTTCTTGGGAACAACTGGGGGGTTGGGGGTCATTTGGGGGGTCTAGTTTCCCTACTGTCTACACCTATTGAATTAGAACCCGTGCCTTTGGATATAACTCGGAGGTATGAAAGCCTGAACCTATGGACGAATTGGGGAGTGACATATTTTGTCTGGGGGGTCTACTGGGGGTCATTTGGGGGGTCTACTGGGGGGTGTACTGGAGAATTGGGGGGTCTACTGGGAGATTTGGGGGGTTGGGGGTCATTTGGGGGGTCTACTTGGGTGGGGGTCTTTAATTGGGGGGATACTGGGGGTTACCCCACTTCTTGGGAACAACTGGGGGGTTGGGGGTCATTTGGGGGGTCTAGTTTCCCTACTGTCTACACCTATTGAATTAGAACCCGTGCCTTTGGATATAACTCGGAGGTATGAAAGCCTGAACCTATGGACGAATTGGGGAGTGACATATTTTGTCTGGGGGGTCTACTGGGGGTCATTTGGGGGGTCTACTGGGGGGTGTACTGGAGAATTGGGGGGTCTACTGGGAGATTTGGGGGGTTGGGGGTCATTTGGGGGGTCTACTTGGGTGGGGGTCTTTAATTGGGGGGATACTGGGGGTTACCCCACTTCTTGGGAACAACTGGGGGGTTGGGGGTCATTTGGGGGGTCTAGTTTCCCTACTGTCTACACCTATTGAATTAGAACCCGTGCCTTTGGATATAACTCGGAGGTATGAAAGCCTGAACCTATGGACGAATTGGGGAGTGACATATTTTGTCTGGGGGGTCTACTGGGGGTCATTTGGGGGGTCTACTGGGGGTGTACTGGAGAATTGGGGGGTCTACTGGGAGATTTGGGGGGTTGGGGGTCATTTGGGGGGTCTACTTGGGTGGGGGGTCTTTAATTGGGGGGATACTGGGGGTTACCCCACTTCTTGGGAACAACTGGGGGGTTGGGGGTCATTTGGGGGGTCTAGTTTCCCTACTGTCTACACCTATTGAATTAGAACCCGTGCCTTTGGATATAACTCGGAGGTATGAAAGCCTGAACCTATGGACGAATTGGGGAGTGACATATTTTGTCTGGGGGGTCTACTGGGGGTCATTTGGGGGGTCTACTGGGGGTGTACTGGAGAATTGGGGGGTCTACTGGGAGATTTGGGGGGTTGGGGGTCATTTGGGGGGTCTACTTGGGTGGGGGTCTTTAATTGGGGGGATACTGGGGGTTACCCCACTTCTTGGGAACAACTGGGGGGTTGGGGGTCATTTGGGGGGTCTAGTTTCCCTACTGTCTACACCTATTGAATTAGAACCCGTGCCTTTGGATATAACTCGGAGGTATGAAAGCCTGAACCTATGGACGAATTGGGGAGTGACATATTTTGTCTGGGGGGTCTACTGGGGGTCATTTGGGGGGTCTACTGGGGGTGTACTGGAGAATTGGGGGGTCTACTGGGAGATTTGGGGGGTTGGGGGTCATTTGGGGGGTCTACTTGGGTGGGGGGTCTTTAATTGGGGGGATACTGGGGGTTACCCCACTTCTTGGGAACAACTGGGGGGGTTGGGGGTCATTTGGGGGGTCTAGTTTCCCCTACTGTCTACACCTATTGAATTAGAACCCGTGCCTTTGGATATAACTCGGAGGTATGAAAGCCTGAACCTATGGACGAATTGGGGAGTGACATATTTTGTCTGGGGGGTCTACTGGGGGTCATTTGGGGGGTCTACTGGGGGGTGTACTGGAGAATTGGGGGGTCTACTGGGAGATTTGGGGGGTTGGGGGTCATTTGGGGGGTCTACTTGGGTGGGGGTCTTTAATTGGGGGGATACTGGGGGTTACCCCACTTCTTGGGAACAACTGGGGGGTTGGGGGTCATTTGGGGGGTCTAGTTTCCCTACTGTCTACACCTATTGAATTAGAACCCGTGCCTTTGGATATAACTCGGAGGTATGAAAGCCTGAACCTATGGACGAATTGGGGAGTGACATATTTTGTCTGGGGGGTCTACTGGGGGTCATTTGGGGGGTCTACTGGGGGTGTACTGGAGAATTGGGGGGTCTACTGGGAGATTTGGGGGGTTGGGGGTCATTTGGGGGGTCTACTTGGGTGGGGGGTCTTTAATTGGGGGGATACTGGGGGTTACCCCACTTCTTGGGAACAACTGGGGGGTTGGGGGTCATTTGGGGGGTCTAGTTTCCCCTACTGTCTACACCTATTGAATTAGAACCCGTGCCTTTGGATATAACTCGGAGGTATGAAAGCCTGAACCTATGGACGAATTGGGGAGTGACATATTTTGTCTGGGGGGTCTACTGGGGGTCATTTGGGGGGTCTACTGGGGGGTGTACTGGAGAATTGGGGGGTCTACTGGGAGATTTGGGGGGTTGGGGGTCATTTGGGGGGTCTACTTGGGTGGGGGTCTTTAATTGGGGGGATACTGGGGGTTACCCCACTTCTTGGGAACAACTGGGGGGTTGGGGGTCATTTGGGGGGTCTAGTTTCCCCTACTGTCTACACCTATTGAATTAGAACCCGTGCCTTTGGATATAACTCGGAGGTATGAAAGCCTGAACCTATGGACGAATTGGGGAGTGACATATTTTGTCTGGGGGGTCTACTGGGGGTCATTTGGGGGGTCTACTGGGGGGTGTACTGGAGAATTGGGGGGTCTACTGGGAGATTTGGGGGGTTGGGGGGTCATTTGGGGGGTCTACTTGGGTGGGGGTCTTTAATTGGGGGGATACTGGGGGTTACCCCACTTCTTGGGAACAACTGGGGGGTTGGGGGTCATTTGGGGGGTCTAGTTTCCCTACTGTCTACACCTATTGAATTAGAACGCGTGCCTTTGGATATAACTCGGAGGTATGAAAGCCTGAACCTATGGACGAAGTGGGTAGTGACATATTTTGTCTGGGGGGTCTACTGGGGGTCATTTGGGGGGTCTACTGGGGGTGTACTGGAGAATTGGGGGGTCTACTGGGAGATTTGGGGGGTTGGGGGTCATTTGGGGGGTCTACTTGGGTGGGGGTCTTTAATTGGGGGATACTGGGGGTTACCCCACTTCTTGGGAACAACTGGGGGGTTGGGGGTCATTTGGGGGGTCTAGTTCCCCCTACTGTCCACCCCTATTGAATTAGAACCCGTGCCTTTGGATATAACTCGGAGGTATGAAAGCCTGAACCTATGGACGAATTGGGGAGTGACATATTTTGTCTGGGGGGTCTACTGGGGGTCATTTGGGGGGTCTACTGGGGGTGTACTGGAGAATTGGGGGGTCTACTGGGAGATTTGGGGGGTTGGGGGTCATTTGGGGGGTCTACTTGGGTGGGGGTCTTTAATTGGGGGGATACTGGGGGTTACCCCACTTCTTGGGAACAACTGGGGGGTTGGGGGTCATTTGGGGGGTCTAGTTTCCCTACTGTCTACACCTATTGAATTAGAACCCGTGCCTTTGGATATAACTCGGAGGTATGAAAGCCTGAACCTATGGACGAATTGGGGAGTGACATATTTTGTCTGGGGGGTCTACTGGGGGTCATTTGGGGGGTCTACTGGGGGTGTACTGGAGAATTGGGGGGTCTACTGGGAGATTTGGGGGGTTGGGGGGTCATTTGGGGGGTCTACTTGGGTGGGGGTCTTTAATTGGGGGATACTGGGGGTTACCCCACTTCTTGGGAACAACTGGGGGGTTGGGGGTCATTTGGGGGGTCTAGTTTCCCTACTGTCTACACCTATTGAATTAGAACCCGTGCCTTTGGATATAACTCGGAGGTATGAAAGCCTGAACCTATGGACGAATTGGGGAGTGACATATTTTGTCTGGGGGGTCTACTGGGGGTCATTTGGGGGGTCTACTGGGGGGTGTACTGGAGAATTGGGGGGTCTACTGGGAGATTTGGGGGGTTGGGGGGTCATTTGGGGGGTCTACTTGGGTGGGGGTCTTTAATTGGGGGATACTGGGGGTTACCCCACTTCTTGGGAACAACTGGGGGGTTGGGGGTCATTTGGGGGGTCTAGTTTCCCTACTGTCTACACCTATTGAATTAGAACCCGTGCCTTTGGATATAACTCGGAGGTATGAAAGCCTGAACCTATGGACGAATTGGGGAGTGACATATTTTGTCTGGGGGGTCTACTGGGGGTCATTTGGGGGGTCTACTGGGGGGTGTACTGGAGAATTGGGGGGTCTACTGGGAGATTTGGGGGGTTGGGGGGTCATTTGGGGGGTCTACTTGGGTGGGGGTCTTTAATTGGGGGGATACTGGGGGTTACCCCACTTCTTGGGAACAACTGGGGGGGTTGGGGGTCATTTGGGGGGTCTAGTTTCCCCTACTGTCTACACCTATTGAATTAGAACCCGTGCCTTTGGATATAACTCGGAGGTATGAAAGCCTGAACCTATGGACGAATTGGGGAGTGACATATTTTGTCTGGGGGGTCTACTGGGGGTCATTTGGGGGGTCTACTGGGGGGTGTACTGGAGAATTGGGGGGTCTACTGGGAGATTTGGGGGGTTGGGGGGTCATTTGGGGGGTCTACTTGGGTGGGGGGTCTTTAATTGGGGGGATACTGGGGGTTACCCCACTTCTTGGGAACAACTGGGGGGTTGGGGGTCATTTGGGGGGTCTAGTTTCCCTACTGTCTACACCTATTGAATTAGAACCCGTGCCTTTGGATATAACTCGGAGGTATGAAAGCCTGAACCTATGGACGAAATGGGGAGTGACAGATTTTGTCTGGGGGGTCTACTGGGGGTCATTTGGGGGGTCTACTGGGGGTGTACTGGAGAATTGGGGGGTCTACTGGGAGATTTGGGGGGTTGGGGGGTCATTTGGGGGGTCTACTTGGGTGGGGGTCTTTAATTGGGGGGATACTGGGGGTTACCCCACTTCTTGGGAACAACTGGGGGGTTGGGGGTCATTTGGGGGGTCTAGTTTCCCCTACTGTCTACACCTATTGAATTAGAACCCGTGCCTTTGGATATAACTCGGAGGTATGAAAGCCTGAACCTATGGACGAATTGGGGAGTGACATATTTTGTCTGGGGGGTCTACTGGGGGTCATTTGGGGGGTCTACTGGGGGTGTACTGGAGAATTGGGGGGTCTACTGGGAGATTTGGGGGGTTGGGGGTCATTTGGGGGGTCTACTTGGGTGGGGGTCTTTAATTGGGGGATACTGGGGGTTACCCCACTTCTTGGGAACAACTGGGGGGTTGGGGGTCATTTGGGGGGTCTAGTTTCCCTACTGTCTACACCTATTGAATTAGAACCCGTGCCTTTGGATATAACTCGGAGGTATGAAAGCCTGAACCTATGGACGAATTGGGGAGTGACATATTTTGTCTGGGGGGTCTACTGGGGGTCATTTGGGGGGTCTACTGGGGGTGTACTGGAGAATTGGGGGGTCTACTGGGAGATTTGGGGGGTTGGGGGTCATTTGGGGGGTCTACTTGGGTGGGGGTCTTTAATTGGGGGGATACTGGGGGTTACCCCACTTCTTGGGAACAACTGGGGGGTTGGGGGTCATTTGGGGGGTCTAGTTTCCCCTACTGTCTACACCTATTGAATTAGAACCCGTGCCTTTGGATATAACTCGGAGGTATGAAAGCCTGAACCTATGGACGAATTGGGGAGTGACATATTTTGTCTGGGGGGTCTACTGGGGGTCATTTGGGGGGTCTACTGGGGGGTGTACTGGAGAATTGGGGGGTCTACTGGGAGATTTGGGGGGTTGGGGGGTCATTTGGGGGGTCTACTTGGGTGGGGGGTCTTTAATTGGGGGGATACTGGGGGTTACCCCACTTCTTGGGAACAACTGGGGGGTTGGGGGTCATTTGGGGGGTCTAGTTTCCCCTACTGTCTACACCTATTGAATTAGAACCCGTGCCTTTGGATATAACTCGGAGGTATGAAAGCCTGAACCTATGGACGAATTGGGGAGTGACATATTTTGTCTGGGGGGTCTACTGGGGGTCATTTGGGGGGTCTACTGGGGGGTGTACTGGAGAATTGGGGGGTCTACTGGGAGATTTGGGGGGTTGGGGGTCATTTGGGGGGTCTACTTGGGTGGGGGTCTTTAATTGGGGGGATACTGGGGGTTACCCCACTTCTTGGGAACAACTGGGGGGTTGGGGGTCATTTGGGGGGTCTAGTTTCCCTACTGTCTACACCTATTGAATTAGAACCCGTGCCTTTGGATATAACTCGGAGGTATGAAAGCCTGAACCTATGGACGAATTGGGGAGTGACATATTTTGTCTGGGGGGTCTACTGGGGGTCATTTGGGGGGTCTACTGGGGGGTGTACTGGAGAATTGGGGGGTCTACTGGGAGATTTGGGGGGTTGGGGGGTCATTTGGGGGGTCTACTTGGGTGGGGGGTCTTTAATTGGGGGGATACTGGGGGTTACCCCACTTCTTGGGAACAACTGGGGGGTTGGGGGTCATTTGGGGGGTCTAGTTTCCCTACTGTCTACACCTATTGAATTAGAACCCGTGCCTTTGGATATAACTCGGAGGTATGAACGCCTGAACCTATGGACGAATTGGGGAGTGACATATTTTGTCTGGGGGGGGTGTACTGGGGGGCCTTTGGGGGGGCTACTGGGGGTGTACTGGAGAATTGGGGGGTCTACTGGGAGATTTGGGGGGTTGGGGGTCATTTGGGGGGTCTACTTGGGTGGGGGTCTTTAATTGGGGGGATACTGGGGGTTACCCCACTTCTTGGGAACAACTGGGGGGTGGGGGGTCATTTGGGGGGTCTAGTTTCCCCTACTGTCTACACCTATTGAATTAGAACCCGTGCCTTTGGATATAACTCGGAGGTATGAAAGCCTGAACCTATGGACGAATTGGGGAGTGACATATTTTGTCTGGGGGGTCTACTGGGGGTCATTTGGGGGGTCTACTGGGGGGTGTACTGGAGAATTGGGGGGTCTACTGGGAGATTTGGGGGGTTGGGGGTCATTTGGGGGGTCTACTTGGGTGGGGGGTCTTTAATTGGGGGATACTGGGGGTTACCCCACTTCTTGGGAACAACTGGGGGGGTTGGGGGTCATTTGGGGGGTCTAGTTTCCCTACTGTCTACACCTATTGAATTAGAACCCGTGCCTTTGGATATAACTCGGAGGTATGAAAGCCTGAACCTATGGACGAATTGGGGAGTGACATATTTTGTCTGGGGGGTCTACTGGGGGTCATTTGGGGGGTCTACTGGGGGGTGTACTGGAGAATTGGGGGGTCTACTGGGAGATTTGGGGGGTTGGGGGTCATTTGGGGGGTCTACTTGGGTGGGGGGTCTTTAATTGGGGGGATACTGGGGGTTACCCCACTTCTTGGGAACAACTGGGGGGGTTGGGGGTCATTTGGGGGGTCTAGTTTCCCTACTGTCTACACCTATTGAATTAGAACCCGTGCCTTTGGATATAACTCGGAGGTATGAAAGCCTGAACCTATGGACGAATTGGGGAGTGACATATTTTGTCTGGGGGGTCTACTGGGGGTCATTTGGGGGGTCTACTGGGGGGTGTACTGGAGAATTGGGGGGTCTACTGGGAGATTTGGGGGGTTGGGGGGTCATTTGGGGGGTCTACTTGGGGGGGGTCTTTAATTGGGGGGATACTGGGGGTTACCCCACTTCTTGGGAACAACTGGGGGGTTGGGGGTCATTTGGGGGGTCTAGTTTCCCTACTGTCTACACCTATTGAATTAGAACCCGTGCCTTTGGATATAACTCGGAGGTATGAAAGCCTGAACCTATGGACGAATTGGGGAGTGACATATTTTGTCTGGGGGGTCTACTGGGGGTCATTTGGGGGGTCTACTGGGGGGTGTACTGGAGAATTGGGGGGTCTACTGGGAGATTTGGGGGGTTGGGGGTCATTTGGGGGGTCTACTTGGGTGGGGGTCTTTAATTGGGGGATACTGGGGGTTACCCCACTTCTTGGGAACAACTGGGGGGTTGGGGGTCATTTGGGGGGTCTAGTTTCCCCTACTGTCTACACCTATTGAATAAGAACCCGTGCCTTTGGATATAACTCGGAGGTATGAAAGCCTGAACCTATGGACGAATTGGGGAGTGACATATTTTGTCTGGGGGGTCTACTGGGGGTCATTTGGGGGGTCTACTGGGGGGTGTACTGGAGAATTGGGGGGTCTACTGGGAGATTTGGGGGGTTGGGGGTCATTTGGGGGGTCTACTTGGGTGGGGGTCTTTAATTGGGGGGATACTGGGGGTTACCCCACTTCTTGGGAACAACTGGGGGGTTGGGGGTCATTTGGGGGGTCTAGTTTCCCTACTGTCTACACCTATTGAATTAGAACCCGTGCCTTTGGATATAACTCGGAGGTATGAAAGCCTGAACCTATGGACGAATTGGGGAGTGACATATTTTGTCTGGGGGGTCTACTGGGGGTCATTTGGGGGGTCTACTGGGGGGTGTACTGGAGAATTGGGGGGTCTACTGGGAGATTTGGGGGGTTGGGGGTCATTTGGGGGGTCTACTTGGGTGGGGGGTCTTTAATTGGGGGGATACTGGGGGTTACCCCACTTCTTGGGAACAACTGGGGGGTTGGGGGTCATTTGGGGGGTCTAGTTTCCCCTACTGTCTACACCTATTGAATTAGAACCCGTGCCTTTGGATATAACTCGGAGGTATGAAAGCCTGAACCTATGGACGAATTGGGGAGTGACATATTTTGTCTGGGGGGTCTACTGGGGGTCATTTGGGGGGTCTACTGGGGGTGTACTGGAGAATTGGGGGGTCTACTGGGAGATTTGGGGGGTTGGGGGTCATTTGGGGGGTCTACTTGGGTGGGGGGTCTTTAATTGGGGGGATACTGGGGGTTACCCCACTTCTTGGGAACAACTGGGGGGGTTGGGGGTCATTTGGGGGGTCTAGTTTCCCTACTGTCTACACCTATTGAATTAGAACCCGTGCCTTTGGATATAACTCGGAGGTATGAAAGCCTGAACCTATGGACGAATTGGGGAGTGACATATTTTGTCTGGGGGGTCTACTGGGGGTCATTTGGGGGGTCTACTGGGGGGTGTACTGGAGAATTGGGGGGTCTACTGGGAGATTTGGGGGGTTGGGGGGTCATTTGGGGGGTCTACTTGGGTGGGGGTCTTTAATTGGGGGGATACTGGGGGTTACCCCACTTCTTGGGAACAACTGGGGGGTTGGGGGTCATTTGGGGGGTCTAGTTTCCCCTACTGTCTACACCTATTGAATTAGAACCCGTGCCTTTGGATATAACTCGGAGGTATGAAAGCCTGAACCTATGGACGAATTGGGGAGTGACATATTTTGTCTGGGGGGTCTACTGGGGGTCATTTGGGGGGTCTACTGGGGGGTGTACTGGAGAATTGGGGGGTCTACTGGGAGATTTGGGGGGTTGGGGGTCATTTGGGGGGTCTACTTGGGTGGGGGTCTTTAATTGGGGGGATACTGGGGGTTACCCCACTTCTTGGGAACAACTGGGGGGTTGGGGGTCATTTGGGGGGTCTAGTTTCCCCTACTGTCTACACCTATTGAATTAGAACCCGTGCCTTTGGATATAACTCGGAGGTATGAAAGCCTGAACCTATGGACGAATTGGGGAGTGACATATTTTGTCTGGGGGGTCTACTGGGGGTCATTTGGGGGGTCTACTGGGGGGTGTACTGGAGAATTGGGGGGTCTACTGGGAGATTTGGGGGGTTGGGGGTCATTTGGGGGGTCTACTTGGGTGGGGGTCTTTAATTGGGGGGATACTGGGGGTTACCCCACTTCTTGGGAACAACTGGGGGGGTTGGGGGTCATTTGGGGGGTCTAGTCTCCCCTACTGTCTACACCTATTGAATTAGAACCCGTGCCTTTGGATATAACTCGGAGGTATGAAAGCCTGAACCTATGGACGAATTGGGGAGTGACATATTTTGTCTGGGGGGTCTACTGGGGGTCATTTGGGGGGTCTACTGGGGGGTGTACTGGAGAATTGGGGGGTCTACTGGGAGATTTGGGGGGTTGGGGGGTCATTTGGGGGGTCTACTTGGGTGGGGGTCTTTAATTGGGGGGATACTGGGGGTTACCCCACTTCTTGGGAACAACTGGGGGGTTGGGGGTCATTTGGGGGGTCTAGTTTCCCCTACTGTCTACACCTATTGAATTAGAACCCGTGCCTTTGGATATAACTCGGAGGTATGAAAGCCTGAACCTATGGACGAATTGGGGAGTGACATATTTTGTCTGGGGGGTCTACTGGGGGTCATTTGGGGGGTCTACTGGGGGGTGTACTGGAGAATTGGGGGGTCTACTGGGAGATTTGGGGGGTTGGGGGTCATTTGGGGGGTCTACTTGGGTGGGGGTCTTTAATTGGGGGGATACTGGGGGTTACCCCACTTCTTGGGAACAACTGGGGGGTTGGGGGTCATTTGGGGGGTCTAGTTTCCCCTACTGTCTACACCTATTGAATTAGAACCCGTGCCTTTGGATATAACTCGGAGGTATGAAAGCCTGAACCTATGGACGAATTGGGGAGTGACATATTTTGTCTGGGGGGTCTACTGGGGGTCATTTGGGGGGTCTACTGGGGGTGTACTGGAGAATTGGGGGGTCTACTGGGAGATTTGGGGGGTTGGGGGTCATTTGGGGGGTCTACTTGGGTGGGGGTCTTTAATTGGGGGGATACTGGGGGTTACCCCACTTCTTGGGAACAACTGGGGGGTTGGGGGTCATTTGGGGGGTCTAGTTTCCCCTACTGTCTACACCTATTGAATTAGAACCCGTGCCTTTGGATATAACTCGGAGGTATGAAAGCCTGAACCTATGGACGAATTGGGGAGTGACATATTTTGTCTGGGGGGTCTACTGGGGGTCATTTGGGGGGTCTACTGGGGGGTGTACTGGAGAATTGGGGGGTCTACTGGGAGATTTGGGGGGTTGGGGGTCATTTGGGGGGTCTACTTGGGTGGGGGTCTTTAATTGGGGGGATACTGGGGGTTACCCCACTTCTTGGGAACAACTGGGGGGTTGGGGGTCATTTGGGGGGTCTAGTTTCCCTACTGTCTACACCTATTGAATTAGAACCCGTGCCTTTGGATATAACTCGGAGGTATGAAAGCCTGAACCTATGGACGAATTGGGGAGTGACATATTTTGTCTGGGGGGTCTACTGGGGGTCATTTGGGGGGTCTACTGGGGGTGTACTGGAGAATTGGGGGGTCTACTGGGAGATTTGGGGGGTTGGGGGTCATTTGGGGGGTCTACTTGGGTGGGGGTCTTTAATTGGGGGGATACTGGGGGTTACCCCACTTCTTGGGAACAACTGGGGGGTTGGGGGTCATTTGGGGGGTCTAGTTTCCCCTACTGTCTACACCTATTGAATTAGAACCCGTGCCTTTGGATATAACTCGGAGGTATGAAAGCCTGAACCTATGGACGAATTGGGGAGTGACATATTTTGTCTGGGGGGTCTACTGGGGGTCATTTGGGGGGTCTACTGGGGGTGTACTGGAGAATTGGGGGGTCTACTGGGAGATTTGGGGGGTTGGGGGTCATTTGGGGGGTCTACTTGGGTGGGGGTCTTTAATTGGGGGGATACTGGGGGTTACCCCACTTCTTGGGAACAACTGGGGGGGTTGGGGGTCATTTGGGGGGTCTAGTTTCCCCTACTGTCTACACCTATTGAATTAGAACCCGTGCCTTTGGATATAACTCGGAGGTATGAAAGCCTGAACCTATGGACGAATTGGGGAGTGACATATTTTGTCTGGGGGGTCTACTGGGGGTCATTTGGGGGGTCTACTGGGGGGTGTACTGGAGAATTGGGGGGTCTACTGGGAGATTTGGGGGGTTGGGGGTCATTTGGGGGGTCTACTTGGGTGGGGGTCTTTAATTGGGGGGATACTGGGGGTTACCCCACTTCTTGGGAACAACTGGGGGGTTGGGGGTCATTTGGGGGGTCTAGTTTCCCCTACTGTCTACACCTATTGAATTAGAACCCGTGCCTTTGGATATAACTCGGAGGTATGAAAGCCTGAACCTATGGACGAATTGGGGAGTGACATATTTTGTCTGGGGGGTCTACTGGGGGTCATTTGGGGGGTCTACTGGGGGGTGTACTGGAGAATTGGGGGGTCTACTGGGAGATTTGGGGGGTTGGGGGTCATTTGGGGGGTCTACTTGGGTGGGGGTCTTTAATTGGGGGGATACTGGGGGTTACCCCACTTCTTGGGAACAACTGGGGGGTTGGGGGTCATTTGGGGGGTCTAGTTTCCCTACTGTCTACACCTATTGAATTAGAACCCGTGCCTTTGGATATAACTCGGAGGTATGAAAGCCTGAACCTATGGACGAATTGGGGAGTGACATATTTTGTCTGGGGGGTCTACTGGGGGTCATTTGGGGGTCTACTGGGGGGTGTACTGGAGAATTGGGGGGTCTACTGGGAGATTTGGGGGGTTGGGGGTCATTTGGGGGGTCTACTTGGGTGGGGGTCTTTAATTGGGGGGATACTGGGGGTTACCCCACTTCTTGGGAACAACTGGGGGGTTGGGGGTCATTTGGGGGGTCTAGTTTCCCCTACTGTCTACACCTATTGAATTAGAACCCGTGCCTTTGGATATAACTCGGAGGTATGAAAGCCTGAACCTATGGACGAATTGGGGAGTGACATATTTTGTCTGGGGGGTCTACTGGGGGTCATTTGGGGGGTCTACTGGGGGGTGTACTGGAGAATTGGGGGGTCTACTGGGAGATTTGGGGGGTTGGGGGGTCATTTGGGGGGTCTACTTGGGTGGGGGTCTTTAATTGGGGGGATACTGGGGGTTACCCCACTTCTTGGGAACAACTGGGGGGGTTGGGGGTCATTTGGGGGGTCTAGTTTCCCTACTGTCTACACCTATTGAATTAGAACCCGTGCCTTTGGATATAACTCGGAGGTATGAAAGCCTGAACCTATGGACGAATTGGGGAGTGACATATTTTGTCTGGGGGGTCTACTGGGGGTCATTTGGGGGGTCTACTGGGGGGTGTACTGGAGAATTGGGGGGTCTACTGGGAGATTTGGGGGGTTGGGGGGTCATTTGGGGGGTCTACTTGGGTGGGGGTCTTTAATTGGGGGGATACTGGGGGTTACCCCACTTCTTGGGAACAACTGGGGGGTTGGGGGTCATTTGGGGGGTCTAGTTTCCCCTACTGTCTACACCTATTGAATTAGAACCCGTGCCTTTGGATATAACTCGGAGGTATGAAAGCCTGAACCTATGGACGAATTGGGGAGTGACATATTTTGTCTGGGGGGGTCTACTGGGGGTCATTTGGGGGGTCTACTGGGGGGTGTACTGGAGAATTGGGGGGTCTACTGGGAGATTTGGGGGGTTGGGGGTCATTTGGGGGGTCTACTTGGGTGGGGGTCTTTAATTGGGGGGATACTGGGGGTTACCCCACTTCTTGGGAACAACTGGGGGGTTGGGGGTCATTTGGGGGGTCTAGTTTCCCTACTGTCTACACCTATTGAATTAGAACCCGTGCCTTTGGATATAACTCGGAGGTATGAAAGCCTGAACCTATGGACGAATTGGGGAGTGACATATTTTGTCTGGGGGGTCTACTGGGGGTCATTTGGGGGGTCTACTGGGGGGTGTACTGGAGAATTGGGGGGTCTACTGGGAGATTTGGGGGGTTGGGGGTCATTTGGGGGGTCTACTTGGGTGGGGGTCTTTAATTGGGGGGATACTGGGGGTTACCCCACTTCTTGGGAACAACTGGGGGGTTGGGGGTCATTTGGGGGGTCTAGTTTCCCCTACTGTCTACACCTATTGAATTAGAACCCGTGCCTTTGGATATAACTCGGAGGTATGAAAGCCTGAACCTATGGACGAATTGGGGAGTGACATATTTTGTCTGGGGGGTCTACTGGGGGTCATTTGGGGGGTCTACTGGGGGGTGTACTGGAGAATTGGGGGGTCTACTGGGAGATTTGGGGGGTTGGGGGGTCATTTGGGGGGTCTACTTGGGTGGGGGTCTTTAATTGGGGGGATACTGGGGGTTACCCCACTTCTTGGGAACAACTGGGGGGTTGGGGGTCATTTGGGGGGTCTAGTTTCCCTACTGTCTACACCTATTGAATTAGAACCCGTGCCTTTGGATATAACTCGGAGGTCTGAAAGCCTGAACCTATGGACGAATTGGGGAGTGACATGTTTTGTCTGGGGGGTCTACTGGGGGTCATTTGGGGGGTCTACTGGGGGTGTACTGGAGAATTGGGGGGTCTACTGGGAGATTTGGGGGGTTGGGGGTCATTTGGGGGGTCTACTTGGGTGGGGGTCTTTAATTGGGGGGATACTGGGGGTTACCCCACTTCTTGGGAACAACTGGGGGGTTGGGGGTCATTTGGGGGCTCTAGTTTCCCCTACTGTCTACACCTATTGAATTAGAACCCGTGCCTTTGGATATAACTCGGAGGTATGAAAGCCTGAACCTATGGACGAATTGGGGAGTGACATATTTTGTCTGGGGGGTCTACTGGGGGTCATTTGGGGGGTCTACTGGGGGTGTACTGGAGAATTGGGGGGTCTACTGGGAGATTTGGGGGGTTGGGGGTCATTTGGGGGGTCTACTTGGGTGGGGGTCTTTAATTGGGGGGATACTGGGGGTTACCCCACTTCTTGGGAACAACTGGGGGGTTGGGGGTCATTTGGGGGGTCTAGTTTCCCTACTGTCTACACCTATTGAATTAGAACCCGTGCCTTTGGATATAACTCGGAGGTATGAAAGCCTGAACCTATGGACGAATTGGGGAGTGACATATTTTGTCTGGGGGGTCTACTGGGGGTCATTTGGGGGGTCTACTGGGGGGTGTACTGGAGAATTGGGGGGTCTACTGGGAGATTTGGGGGGTTGGGGGGTCATTTGGGGGGTCTACTTGGGTGGGGGTCTTTAATTGGGGGGATACTGGGGGTTACCCCACTTCTTGGGAACAACTGGGGGGTTGGGGGTCATTTGGGGGGTCTAGTTTCCCCTACTGTCTACACCTATTGAATTAGAACCCGTGCCTTTGGATATAACTCGGAGGTATGAAAGCCTGAACCTATGGACGAATTGGGGAGTGACATATTTTGTCTGGGGGGTCTACTGGGGGTCATTTGGGGGGTCTACTGGGGGGTGTACTGGAGAATTGGGGGGTCTACTGGGAGATTTGGGGGGTTGGGGGGTCATTTGGGGGGTCTACTTGGGTGGGGGTCTTTAATTGGGGGGATACTGGGGGTTACCCCACTTCTTGGGAACAACTGGGGGGTTGGGGGTCATTTGGGGGGTCTAGTTTCCCTACTGTCTACACCTATTGAATTAGAACCCGTGCCTTTGGATATAACTCGGAGGTATGAAAGCCTGAACCTATGGACGAATTGGGGAGTGACATATTTTGTCTGGGGGGTCTACTGGGGGTCATTTGGGGGGTCTACTGGGGGGTGTACTGGAGAATTGGGGGGTCTACTGGGAGATTTGGGGGGTTGGGGGTCATTTGGGGGGTCTACTTGGGTGGGGGTCTTTAATTGGGGGGATACTGGGGGTTACCCCACTTCTTGGGAACAACTGGGGGGTTGGGGGTCATTTGGGGGGTCTAGTTTCCCCTACTGTCTACACCTATTGAATTAGAACCCGTGCCTTTGGATATAACTCGGAGGTATGAAAGCCTGAACCTATGGACGAATTGGGGAGTGACATATTTTGTCTGGGGGGTCTACTGGGGGTCATTTGGGGGGTCTACTGGGGGTGTACTGGAGAATTGGGGGGTCTACTGGGAGATTTGGGGGGTTGGGGGGTCATTTGGGGGGTCTACTTGGGTGGGGGTCTTTAATTGGGGGGATACTGGGGGTTACCCCACTTCTTGGGAACAACTGGGGGGTTGGGGGTCATTTGGGGGGTCTAGTTTCCCTACTGTCTACACCTATTGAATTAGAACCCGTGCCTTTGGATATAACTCGGAGGTATGAAAGCCTGAACCTATGGACGAATTGGGGAGTGACATATTTTGTCTGGGGGGTCTACTGGGGGTCATTTGGGGGGTCTACTGGGGGGTGTACTGGAGAATTGGGGGGTCTACTGGGAGATTTGGGGGGTTGGGGGGTCATTTGGGGGGTCTACTTGGGTGGGGGTCTTTAATTGGGGGGATACTGGGGGTTACCCCACTTCTTGGGAACAACTGGGGGGTTGGGGGTCATTTGGGGGGTCTAGTTTCCCCTACTGTCTACACCTATTGAATTAGAACCCGTGCCTTTGGATATAACTCGGAGGTATGAAAGCCTGAACCTATGGACGAATTGGGGAGTGACATATTTTGTCTGGGGGGTCTACTGGGGGTCATTTGGGGGGTCTACTGGGGGTGTACTGGAGAATTGGGGGGTCTACTGGGAGATTTGGGGGGTTGGGGGGTCATTTGGGGGGTCTACTTGGGTGGGGGTCTTTAATTGGGGGGATACTGGGGGTTACCCCACTTCTTGGGAACAACTGGGGGGTTGGGGGTCATTTGGGGGGTCTAGTTTCCCCTACTGTCTACACCTATTGAATTAGAACCCGTGCCTTTGGATATAACTCGGAGGTATGAAAGCCTGAACCTATGGACGAATTGGGGAGTGACATATTTTGTCTGGGGGGTCTACTGGGGGTCATTTGGGGGGTCTACTGGGGGTGTACTGGAGAATTGGGGGGTCTACTGGGAGATTTGGGGGGTTGGGGGTCATTTGGGGGGTCTACTTGGGTGGGGGTCTTTAATTGGGGGGATACTGTGGGTGTACCCCACTTCTTGGGGACAACTGAGGGGGTTGGGGGGTCATTTGGGGGGTCTAGTTGCGCCTGCTGTCTACACCTGGTGGATTAGTGGCCGTGCCTTTGGATATAACTCGGAGGTATGAGGGCCTGAACCTATGGCCGGGTGGGGGAGGGACATATATTGTCTGGGGTGGGTCTACTGGGGGTCATTTGGGGGGTCTACGGGGGGGTGGACTGGAGAGTTGGGGGGTCTACTGGGAGATTTGGGGGGTTGGGGGGTCATTTGGGGGGTCTACTTGGGTGGGGGTCTTTAATTGGGGGGATACTGGGGGTTACCCCACTTCTTGGGAACAACTGGGGGTGCGGGGGGTCCTTTGGGGGGTCTAGTTTCCCCTACTGTCTACACCTATTGAATTAGAACCCGTGCCTTTGGATATAACTCGGAGGTATGAAAGCCTGAACCTATGGACGAATTGGGGAGTGACATATTTTGTCTGGGGGGTCTACTGGGGGTCATTTGGGGGGTCTACTGGGGGTGTACTGGAGAATTGGGGGGTCTACTGGGAGATTTGGGGGGTTGGGGGGTCATTTGGGGGGTCTACTTGGGTGGGGGTCTTTAATTGGGGGGATACTGGGGGTTACCCCACTTCTTGGGAACAACTGGGGGGGTTGTGGGGTCATTTGGGGGGTCTAGTTTCCCCTACTGTCTACACCTATTGAATTAGAACCCGTGCCTTTGGATATAACTCGGAGGTATGAAAGCCTGAACCTATGGACGAATTGGGGAGTGACATATTTTGTCTGGGGGGGTCTACTGGGGGTCATTTGGGGGGTCTACTGGGGGGTGTACTGGAGAATTGGGGGGTCTACTGGGAGATTTGGGGGGTTGGGGGTCATTTGGGGGGTCTACTTGGGTGGGGGTCTTTAATTGGGGGGATACTGGGGGTTACCCCACTTCTTGGGAACAACTGGGGGGTTGGGGGTCATTTGGGGGGTCTAGTTTCCCCTACTGTCTACACCTATTGAATTAGAACCCGTGCCTTTGGATATAACTCGGAGGTATGAAAGCCTGAACCTATGGACGAATTGGGGAGTGACATATTTTGTCTGGGGGGGTCTACTGGGGGTCATTTGGGGGGTCTACTGGGGGGTGTACTGGAGAATTGGGGGGTCTACTGGGAGATTTGGGGGGTTGGGGGGTCATTTGGGGGGTCTACTTGGGTGGGGGTCTTTAATTGGGGGGATACTGGGGGTTACCCCACTTCTTGGGAACAACTGGGGGGTTGGGGGTCATTTGGGGGGTCTAGTTTCCCCTACTGTCTACACCTATTGAATTAGAACCCGTGCCTTTGGATATAACTCGGAGGTATGAAAGCCTGAACCTATGGACGAATTGGGGAGTGACACATATTGTCTGGGGGGTCTACTGGGGGTCATTTGGGGGGTCTACTGGGGGGTGTACTGGAGAATTGGGGGGTCTACTGGGAGATTTGGGGGGTTGGGGGGTCATTTGGGGGGTCTACTTGGGTGGGGGTCTTTAATTGGGGGGATACTGGGGGTTACCCCACTTCTTGGGAACAACTGGGGGGTTGGGGGTCATTTGGCGGGTCTAGTTTCCCCTACTGTCTACACCTATTGAATTAGAACCCGTGCCTTTGGATATAACTCGGAGGTATGAAAGCCTGAACCTATGGACGAATTGGGGAGTGACATATTTTGTCTGGGGGGGTCTACTGGGGGTCATTTGGGGGGTCTACTGGGGGGTGTACTGGAGAATTGGGGGGTCTACTGGGAGATTTGGGGGGTTGGGGGTCATTTGGGGGGTCTACTTGGGTGGGGGTCTTTAATTGGGGGGATACTGGGGGTTACCCCACTTCTTGGGAACAACTGGGGGGTTGGGGGTCATTTGGGGGGTCTAGTTTCCCCTACTGTCTACACCTATTGAATTAGAACCCGTGCCTTTGGATATAACTCGGAGGTATGAAAGCCTGAACCTATGGACGAATTGGGGAGTGACATATTTTGTCTGGGGGGTCTACTGGGGGTCATTTGGGGGGTCTACTGGGGGGTGTACTGGAGAATTGGGGGGTCTACTGGGAGATTTGGGGGGTTGGGGGTCATTTGGGGGGTCTACTTGGGTGGGGGTCTTTAATTGGGGGATACTGGGGGTTACCCCACTTCTTGGGAACAACTGGGGGGTTGGGGGTCATTTGGGGGGTCTAGTTTCCCCTACTGTCTACACCTATTGAATTAGAACCCGTGCCTTTGGATATAACTCGGAGGTATGAAAGCCTGAACCTATGGACGAATTGGGGAGTGACATATTTTGTCTGGGGGGTCTACTGGGGGTCATTTGGGGGGTCTACTGGGGGGTGTACTGGAGAATTGGGGGGTCTACTGGGAGATTTGGGGGGTTGGGGGGTCATTTGGGGGGTCTACTTGGGTGGGGGTCTTTAATTGGGGGGATACTGGGGGTTACCCCACTTCTTGGGAACAACTGGGGGGTTGGGGGTCATTTGGGGGGTCTAGTTTCCCCTACTGTCTACACCTATTGAATTAGAACCCGTGCCTTTGGATATAACTCGGAGGTATGAAAGCCTGAACCTATGGACGAATTGGGGAGTGACATATTTTGTCTGGGGGGTCTACTGGGGGTCATTTGGGGGGTCTACTGGGGGTGTACTGGAGAATTGGGGGGTCTACTGGGAGATTTGGGGGGTTGGGGGGTCATTTGGGGGGTCTACTTGGGTGGGGGTCTTTAATTGGGGGGATACTGGGGGTTACCCCACTTCTTGGGAACAACTGGGGGGTTGGGGGTCATTTGGGGGGTCTAGTTTCCCCTACTGTCTACACCTATTGAATTAGAACCCGTGCCTTTGGATATAACTCGGAGGTATGAAAGCCTGAACCTATGGACGAATTGGGGAGTGACATATTTTGTCTGGGGGGTCTACTGGGGGTCATTTGGGGGGTCTACTGGGGGTGTACTGGAGAATTGGGGGGTCTACTGGGAGATTTGGGGGGTTGGGGGTCATTTGGGGGGTCTACTTGGGTGGGGGTCTTTAATTGGGGGGATACTGGGGGTTACCCCACTTCTTGGGAACAACTGGGGGGTTGGGGGTCATTCGGGGGCTCTAGTTTCCCCTACTGTCTACACCTATTGAATTAGAACCCGTGCCTTTGGATATAACTCGGAGGTATGAAAGCCTGAACCTATGGACGAATTGGGGAGTGACATATTTTGTCTGGGGGGTCTACTGGGGGTCATTTGGGGGGTCTACTGGGGGGGGTACTGGAGGATTGGGGGGGGTACTGGGAGATTTGGGGGGTTGGGGGTCATTTGGGGGGTCTACTTGGGTGGGGGTCTTTAATTGGGGGGATACTGGGGGTTACCCCACTTCTTGGGAACAACTGGGGGGTTGGGGTTCAATTGGGCGGGTCTAGTTTCCCCTACTGTCTACACCTATTGAATTAGAACCCGTGCCTTTGGATATAACTCGGAGGTATGAAAGCCTGAACCTATGGACGAATTGGGGAGTGACATATTTTGTCTGGGGGGTCTACTGGGGGTCATTTGGGGGGTCTACTGGGGGTGTACTGGAGAATTGGGGGGTCTACTGGGAGATTTGGGGGGTTGGGGGTCATTTGGGGGGTCTACTTGGGTGGGGGTCTTTAATTGGGGGGATACTGGGGGTTACCCCACTTCTTGGGAACAACTGGGGGGTTGGGGGTCATTTGGGGGGTCTAGTTTCCCCTACTGTCTACACCTATTGAATTAGAACCCGTGCCTTTGGATATAACTCGGAGGTATGAAAGCCTGAACCTATGGACGAATTGTGGAGTGACATATTTTGTCTGGGGGGGTCTACTGGGGGTCATTTGGGGGGTCTACTGGGGGTGTACTGGAGAATTGGGGGGTCTACTGGGAGATTTGGGGGGTTGGGGGGTCATTTGGGGGTCTACTTGGGTGGGGGTCTTTAATTGGGGGGATACTGGGGGTTACCCCACTTCTTGGGAACAACTGGGGGGTTGGGGGTCATTTGGGGGGTCTAGTTTCCCTACTGTCTACACCTATTGAATTAGAACCCGTGCCTTTGGATATAACTCGGAGGTATGAAAGCCTGAACCTATGGACGAATTGGGGAGTGACATATTTTGTCTTGGGGGGGTCTACTGGGGGTCATTTGGGGGGTCTACTGGGGGGTGTACTGGAGAATTGGGGGGTCTACTGGGAGATTTGGGGGGTTGGGGGTCATTTGGGGGGTCTACTTGGGTGGGGGTCTTTAATTGGGGGGATACTGGGGGTTACCCCACTTCTTGGGAACAACTGGGGGGTTGGGGGTCATTGGGGGGGTCTAGTTTCCCCTACTGTCTACACCTATTGAATTAGAACCCGTGCCTTTGGATATAACTCGGAGGTATGAAAGCCTGAACCTATGGACGAATTGGGGAGTGACATATTTTGTCTGGGGGGTCTACTGGGGGTCATTTGGGGGGTCTACTGGGGGGTGTACTGGAGAATTGGGGGGTCTACTGGGAGATTTGGGGGGTTGGGGGGTCATTTGGGGGGTCTACTTGGGTGGGGGTCTTTAATTGGGGGGATACTGGGGGTTACCCCACTTCTTGGGAACAACTGGGGGGGTTGGGGGTCATTTGGGGGGTCTAGTTTCCCTACTGTCTACACCTATTGAATTAGAACCCGTGCCTTTGGATATAACTCGGAGGTATGAAAGCCTGAACCTATGGACGAATTGGGGAGTGACATATTTTGTCTGGGGGGTCTACTGGGGGTCATTTGGGGGGTCTACTGGGGGGTGTACTGGAGAATTGGGGGGTCTACTGGGAGATTTGGGGGGTTGGGGGGTCATTTGGGGGGTCTACTTGGGTGGGGGTCTTTAATTGGGGGGATACTGGGGGTTACCCCACTTCTTGGGAACAACTGGGGGGTTGGGGGTCAGTTGGCGGGTCTAGTTTCCCCTACTGTCTACACCTATTGAATTAGAACCCGTGCCTTTGGATATAACTCGGAGGTATGAAAGCCTGAACCTATGGACGAATTGGGGAGTGACATATTTTGTCTGGGGGGGTCTACTGGGGGTCATTTGGGGGGTCTACTGGGGGTGTACTGGAGAATTGGGGGGTCTACTGGGAGATTTGGGGGGTTGGGGGGTCATTTGGGGGGTCTACTTGGGTGGGGGTCTTTAATTGGGGGGATACTGGGGGTTACCCCACTTCTTGGGAACAACTGGGGGGTTGGGGGTCATTTGGGGGGTCTAGTTTCCCCTACTGTCTACACCTATTGAATTAGAACCCGTGCCTTTGGATATAACTCGGAGGTATGAAAGCCTGAACCTATGGACGAATTGGGGAGTGACATATTTTGTCTGGGGGGTCTACTGGGGGTCATTTGGGGGGTCTACTGGGGGGTGTACTGGAGAATTGGGGGGTCTACTGGGAGATTTGGGGGGTTGGGGGTCATTTGGGGGGTCTACTTGGGTGGGGGTCTTTAATTGGGGGGATACTGGGGGTTACCCCACTTCTTGGGAACAACTGGGGGGTTGGGGGTCATTTGGGGGGTCTAGTTTCCCTACTGTCTACACCGATTGAATTAGAACCCGTGCCTTTGGATATAACTCGGAGGTATGAAAGCGTGAACCTATGGACGGAGTGGGGAGGGACATATTTGGTCTGGGGGGGGTCGACTGGGGGTCAGTGGGGGGGTCTAGTGGGGGGTGTAGTGGAGAATTGGGGGGTCGACTGGGAGGGTTTGGGGGGTTGGGGGTCATTTGGGGGGTCTACTTGGGTGGGGGTCTTTAATTGGGGGGATACTGGGGGTTACCCCACTTCTTGGGAACAACTGGGGGGGTTGGGGGTCATTTGGGGGGTCTAGTTTCCCCTACTGTCTACACCTATTGAATTAGAACCCGTGCCTTTGGATATAACTCGGAGGTATGAAAGCCTGAACCTATGGACGAATTGGGGAGTGACATATTTTGTCTGGGGGGTCTACTGGGGGTCATTTGGGGGGTCTACTGGGGGGTGTACTGGAGAATTGGGGGGTCTACTGGGAGATTTGGGGGGTTGGGGGTCATTTGGGGGGTCTACTTGGGTGGGGGTCTTTAATTGGGGGGATACTGGGGGTTACCCCACTTCTTGGGAACAACTGGGGGGTTGGGGGTCATTTGGGGGGTCTAGTTTCCCCTACTGTCTACACCTATTGAATTAGAACCCGTGCCTTTGGATATAACTCGGAGGTATGAAAGCCTGAACCTATGGACGAATTGGGGAGTGACATATTTTGTCTGGGGGGTCTACTGGGGGTCATTTGGGGGGTCTACTGGGGGGTGTACTGGAGAATTGGGGGGTCTACTGGGAGATTTGGGGGGTTGGGGGGTCATTTGGGGGGTCTACTTGGGTGGGGGTCTTTAATTGGGGGGATACTGGGGGTTACCCCACTTCTTGGGAACAACTGGGGGGTTGGGGGTCATTTGGGGGGTCTAGTTTCCCCTACTGTCTACACCTATTGAATTAGAACCCGTGCCTTTGGATATAACTCGGAGGTATGAAAGCCTGAACCTATGGACGAATTGGGGAGTGACATATTTTGTCTGGGGGGTCTACTGGGGGTCATTTGGGGGGTCTACTGGGGGTGTACTGGAGAATTGGGGGGTCTACTGGGAGATTTGGGGGGTTGGGGGTCATTTGGGGGGTCTACTTGGGTGGGGGTCTTTAATTGGGGGGATACTGGGGGTTACCCCACTTCTTGGGAACAACTGGGGGGTTGGGGGTCATTTGGGGGGTCTAGTTTCCCCTACTGTCTACACCTATTGAATTAGAACCCGTGCCTTTGGATATAACTCGGAGGTATGAAAGCCTGAACCTATGGACGAATTGGGGAGTGACATATTTTGTCTGGGGGGTCTACTGGGGGTCATTTGGGGGGTCTACTGGGGGGTGTACTGGAGAATTGGGGGGTCTACTGGGAGATTTGGGGGGTTGGGGGTCATTTGGGGGGTCTACTTGGGTGGGGGTCTTTAATTGGGGGGATACTGGGGGTTACCCCACTTCTTGGGAACAACTGGGGGGGTTGGGGGTCATTTGGGGGGTCTAGTTTCCCCTACTGTCTACACCTATTGAATTAGAACCCGTGCCTTTGGATATAACTCGGAGGTATGAAAGCCTGAACCTATGGACGAATTGGGGAGTGACATATTTTGTCTGGGGGGTCTACTGGGGGTCATTTGGGGGGTCTACTGGGGGGTGTACTGGAGAATTGGGGGGTCTACTGGGAGATTTGGGGGGTTGGGGGGTCATTTGGGGGGTCTACTTGGGTGGGGGTCTTTAATTGGGGGGATACTGGGGGTTACCCCACTTCTTGGGAACAACTGGGGGGTTGGGGGTCATTTGGGGGGTCTAGTTTCCCCTACTGTCTACACCTATTGAATTAGAACCCGTGCCTTTGGATATAACTCGGAGGTATGAAAGCCTGAACCTATGGACGAATTGGGGAGTGACATATTTTGTCTGGTGGGTCTACTGGGGGTCATTTGGGGGGTCTAGTGGGGGCTGCAGTGTAGAATTGGGGGGTCTACTGGGAGATTTGGGGGGTTGGGGGTCATTTGGGGGGTCTACTTGGGTGGGGGTCTTTAATTGGGGGGATACTGGGGGTTACCCCACTTCTTGGGAACAACTGGGGGGTTGGGGGTCATTTGGGGGGTCTAGTTTCCCCTACTGTCTACACCTATTGAATTAGAACCCGTGCCTTTGGATATAACTCGGAGGTATGAAAGCCTGAACCTATGGACGAATTGGGGAGTGACATATTTTGTCTGGGGGGGTCTACTGGGGGTCATTTGGGGGGTCTACTGGGGGGTGGGCTCGAGAATTGGGGGGTCTACTGGGAGATTTGGGGGGTTGGGGGGTCATTTGGGGGGTCTACTTGGGTGGGGGTCTTTAATTGGGGGGATACTGGGGGTTACCCCACTTCTTGGGAACAACTGGGGGGTTGGGGGTCATTTGGGGGGTCTAGTTTCCCCTACTGTCTACACCTATTGAATTAGAACCCGTGCCTTTGGATATAACTCGGAGGTATGAAAGCCTGAACCTATGGACGAATTGGGGAGTGACATATTTTGTCTGGGGGGTCTACTGGGGGTCATTTGGGGGGTCTACTGGGGGGTGTACTGGAGAATTGGGGGGTCTACTGGGAGATTTGGGGGGTTGGGGGGTCATTTGGGGGGTCTACTTGGGTGGGGGTCTTTAATTGGGGGGATACTGGGGGTTACCCCACTTCTTGGGAACAACTGGGGGGTTGGGGGTCATTTGGGGGGTCTAGTTTCCCCTACTGTCTCCACCGATTGAATTAGAACCCGTGCCTTTGGGTATAACTCGGAGGTATGAAAGCCTGACCCTAGGGACGAGTTGGGGAGTGACATATTTTGTCTGGGGGTGGTCTACTGGGGGTCATTTGGGGGGTCTACGGGGGGGTGTACTGGAGATTTGGGGGGTCTCCTGGGAGATTTGGGGGGTTGGGGGGTCATTTGGGGGGTCTACTTGGGTGGGGGTCTTTAATTGGGGGGATACTGGGGGTTACCCCACTTCTTGGGAACAACTGGGGGGTTGGGGGTCGTTGGGGGGGTCTAGTTTCCCCTACTGTCTACACCTATTGAATTAGAACCCGTGCCTTTGGATATAACTCGGAGGTATGAAAGCCTGAACCTATGGACGAATTGGGGAGTGACATATTTTGTCTGGGGGGTCTACTGGGGGTCATTTGGGGGGTCTACTGGGGGTGTACTGGAGAATTGGGGGGTCTACTGGGAGATTTGGGGGGTTGGGGGGTCATTTGGGGGGTCTACTTGGGTGGGGGTCTTTAATTGGGGGGATACTGGGGGTTACCCCACTTCTTGGGAACAACTGGGGGGTTGGGGGGTCATTTGGGGGGTCTAGTTTCCCCTACTGTCTACACCTATTGAATTAGAACCCGTGCCTTTGGATATAACTCGGAGGTATGAAAGCCTGAACCTATGGACGAATTGGGGAGTGACATATTTTGGCTGGGGGGGGTCTACTGGGGGGCATTTGGGGGGTCTACTGGGGGGTGTACGGGGGGATTGGGGGGTCTACTGGGAGATTTGGGGGTGTTGGGGGGGCGTTTGGGGGGTCTACTTGGGTGGGGGTCTTTAATTGGGGGGATACTGGGGGTTACCCCACTTCTTGGGAACAACTGGGGGGTTGGGGGTCATTTGGGGTGTCTAGTTTCCCCTACTGTCTACACCTATTGAATTAGAACCCGTGCCTTTGGATATAACTCGGAGGTATGAAAGCCTGAACCTATGGACGAATTGGGGAGTGACATATTTTGTCTGGGGGGTCTACTGGGGGTCATTTGGGGGGTCTACTGGGGGTGTACTGGAGAATTGGGGGGTCTACTGGGAGATTTGGGGGGTTGGGGGGTCATTTGGGGGGTCTACTTGGGTGGGGGTCTTTAATTGGGGGGATACTGGGGGTTACCCCACTTCTTGGGAACAACTGGGGGGTTGGGGGTCATTTGGGGGTTCTAGTTTCCCCTACTGTCTACACCTATTGAATTAGAACCCGTGCCTTTGGATATAACTCGGAGGTATGAAAGCCTGAACCTATGGACGAATTGGGGAGTGACATATTTTGTCTGGGGGGTCTACTGGGGGTCATTTGGGGGGTCTACTGGGGGGTGTACTGGAGAATTGGGGGGTCTACTGGGAGATTTGGGGGGTTGGGGGTCATTTGGGGGGTCTACTTGGGTGGGGGTCTTTAATTGGGGGGATACTGGGGGTTACCCCACTTCTTGGGAACAACTGGGGGGTTGGGGGTCATTTGGGGGGTCTAGTTTCCCCTACTGTCTACACCTATTGAATTAGAACCCGTGCCTTTGGATATAACTCGGAGGTATGAAAGCCTGAACCTATGGACGAATTGGGGAGTGACATATTTTGTCTGGGGGGTCTACTGGGGGTCATTTGGGGGGTCTACTGGGGGGTGTACTGGAGAATTGGGGGGTCTACTGGGAGATTTGGGGGGTTGGGGGGTCATTTGGGGGGTCTACTTGGGTGGGGGTCTTTAATTGGGGGGATACTGGGGGTTACCCCACTTCTTGGGAACAACTGGGGGGTTGGGGGTCATTTGGGGGGTCTAGTTTCCCCTACTGTCTACACCTATTGAATTAGAACCCGTGCCTTTGGATATAACTCGGAGGTATGAAAGCCTGAACCTATGGACGAATTGGGGAGTGACATATTTTGTCTGGGGGGTCTACTGGGGGTCATTTGGGGGGTCTACTGGGGGGTGTACTGGAGAATTGGGGGGTCTACTGGGAGATTTGGGGGGTTGGGGGGTCATTTGGGGGGTCTACTTGGGTGGGGGTCTTTAATTGGGGGGATACTGGGGGTTACCCCACTTCTTGGGAACAACTGGGGGGGTTGGGGGTCATTTGGGGGGTCTAGTTTCCCCTACTGTCTACACCTATTGAATTAGAACCCGTGCCTTTGGATATAACTCGGAGGTATGAAAGCCTGAACCTATGGACGAATTGGGGAGTGACATATTTTGTCTGGGGGGGTCTACTGGGGGTCATTTGGGGGGTCTACTGGGGGGTGTACTGGAGAATTGGGGGGTCTACTGGGAGATTTGGGGGGTTGGGGGGTCATTTGGGGGGTCTACTTGGGTGGGGGTCTTTAATTGGGGGGATACTGGGGGTTACCCCACTTCTTGGGAACAACTGGGGGGTTGGGGGTCATTTGGGGGGTCTAGTTTCCCCTACTGTCTACACCTATTGAATTAGAACCCGTGCCTTTGGATATAACTCGGAGGTATGAAAGCCTGAACCTATGGACGAATTGGGGAGTGACATATTTTGTCTGGGGGGTCTACTGGGGGTCATTTGGGGGGTCTACTGGGGGTGTACTGGAGAATTGGGGGGTCTACTGGGAGATTTGGGGGGTTGGGGGTCATTTGGGGGGTCTACTTGGGTGGGGGGTCTTTAATTGGGGGGATACTGGGGGTTACCCCACTTCTTGGGAACAACTGGGGGGGTTGGGGGTCATTTGGGGGGTCTAGTTTCCCCTACTGTCTACACCTATTGAATTAGAACCCGTGCCTTTGGATATAACTCGGAGGTATGAAAGCCTGAACCTATGGACGAATTGGGGAGTGACATATTTTGTCTGGGGGGTCTACTGGGGGTCATTTGGGGGGTCTACTGGGGGGTGTACTGGAGAATTGGGGGGTCTACTGGGAGATTTGGGGGGTTGGGGGGTCATTTGGGGGGTCTACTTGGGTGGGGGTCTTTAATTGGGGGGATACTGGGGGTTACCCCACTTCTTGGGAACAACTGGGGGGTTGGGGGGTCATTTGGGGGGTCTAGTTTGCCCTACTGTCTACACCTATTGAATTAGAACCCGTGCCTTTGGATATAACTCGGAGGTAGGAGAGCCTGAACCTATGGACGAATTGGGGAGTGACATATTTTGTCTGGGGGGTCTACTGGGGGTCATTTGGGGGGTCTACTGGGGGGTGTACTGGAGAAGTGGGGGGTCTACTGGGGGGTTTGGGGGGTTGGGGGGTCATTTGGGGGGTCTACTTGGGTGGGGGTCTTTAATTGGGGGGATACTGGGGGTTACCCCACTTCTTGGGAACAACTGGGGGGTTGGGGGTCATTTGGGGCGTCTAGTTTCCCCTACTGTCTACACCTATTGAATTAGAACCCGTGCCTTTGGATATAACTCGGAGGTATGAAAGCCTGAACCTATGGACGAATTGGGGAGTGACATATTTTGTCTGGGGGGGGTCTACTGGGGGTCATTTGGGGGGTCTACTGGGGGGTGTAGTGGAGAATTGGGGGGTCTACTGGGAGATTTGGGGGGTTGGGGGTCATTTGGGGGGTCTACTTGGGTGGGGGTCTTTAATTGGGGGGATACTGGGGGTTACCCCACTTCTTGGGAACAACTGGGGGGTTGGGCGTCATTTGGGGGGTCTAGTTTCCCCTACTGTCTACACCTATTGAATTAGAACCCGTGCCTTTGGATATAACTCGGAGGTATGAAAGCCTGAACCTATGGACGAATTGGGGAGTGACATATTTTGTCTGGGGGGTCTACTGGGGGTCATTTGGGGGGACTATTGGGGGGTGTACTGGAGAATTGGGGGGTCTACGGGGGGATTTGGGGGGGTGGGGGGTCATTTGGGGGGTCTACTTGGGTGGGGGTCTTTAATTGGGGGGATACTGGGGGTTACCCCACTTCTTGGGAACAACTGGGGGGTTGGGGGACATTGGGGGGGGCTAGTTTCCCCTACTGTCTACACCTGTGAATTAGAACCCGTGCCTTTGGATATAACTCCCAGGAGGTATGAAAAGCCTGAACCTATGGACGGTGGGGTATTATAACCTTTTATCTGGGGAGGTCTACAGAGGTCATTTGGGGGGTCTACTGGGGGGTGTACTGGAGGGAATTGGGGGGTCTGCTACTGGGAAGATTTAGAGTTGAGGTCATTTTGGGGGGTCTACTTGGGTGGGGGTCTTTAGTGGGGATACGGGGGGTTACCCCCTTCTGCAGTTTTCTTCTGGGGGGTTGGAGGTCATTTTGGGGGAAAGTCTACTTGGGTGGGGGTCTTTGGTGGGGGGATACTGAGGGGTTACCCCACTTCTTAGGAACAACTGGGGGGGTTAGGGGTCATTTCCAGAGTCTGGTTTACTCTTTGTCTACACCTATTGAATTAGAACCCATGCCTTTGGATATAACTCGGAGGTATGAAAGCCTGATTCTGGACGAATTAGAGCTGCCATATTTTGTCTGAAGAGGAGGTCTACTGAGGAGTCATTTGGGGGGTCTACTGGAAGTGCTACTGGAGAAGTGGGGGGTCTACTGGGAGAGTTGGGAAGTTGGGGGGTCATTTGGGGGGTCTGCTTGGGTGGGGGTCTCTAATTGGTGGGGAGGACCATGGGATTACCCCACTTCTATGCAGGAACAACTGGGGGGTTGGGGAAGTCATTTGGAGGTCTAGTTTCCCCTACTGTCTACCACCTATTGAATTAGAACCCGTGCCTTTGGGTACCAACTCGGAGGTATGAAACACAGAACCTATGCAGACAAATTAGGGGAGTGACATATTTTGTCTGGGGGGGGTCTACCAGGGAGTCATTTAGAGGTCTACTAGAGTGTACTGGAGGGTTGGGGGGTCTGCTGGGAGAGTTGGGGGGTTGGGGGGTCATTTGGGGGGTCTACTTGGGTGGGAGGTCTTTAATTGGGGGGATACTGGGAGGGTTACCCCCACTTCTCTTGCAGGAGACAACTGGGGGGGTTGGGGGGTCATTTTTGGGGTCTAGTTTCCCCTACTGTCTACACCTATTGAATTAGAACCCGTGCCTTTGGATATAACTCAGGAGGTATGAAAGCCTGAACCTATGGACGAATTGGGGAGTGACATATTTTGTCTGGGGGGTCTACTGAGGGTCATTTGGGGGGTCTACTGGGGGTGTACTGGAGAATTAGAGGGTCTACTGGGAGATTTGGGGGGGGTTGGGGGGTCATTTAGGGGGTCTACTTGGGTGGGGGGTCTTTAATTGGGGGGATGCACTGAGGGTTTACCCACTTCTCACGGAGAACAACTGGGGGGGGTTGAAGGAGGTCATTTGGGGGTCTAGTTTCCCCTACTGTCTACACCTATTGAATTAGAACCCGTGCCTTTGGGATATAACTCGGAGGTATAGAAAGCACTGAACCTATGGACGAATTGGGGAGTGACATATTTGTCTGAGGAGAGGTCTACTGGGGTCATTTGGGGGGTCTACTGGGGGGTGTACTGAGGTCAGAGGTGGAGAGTCTACTGGGGAGATTTAGAGGGGTTGAGGGGGTCATTTGGGGGTCTACTTGGGTGGGGGTCTGCTTTAATTGGGGGGGATACTGGGGGTTACCCGCACTTCTTGGGAGCTCAACTGGGGGGGTTGGGGGGTCATTTTGGGGGTCTAGTTTCCCCTACTGTCTACACCCTATTGAATTAGAACCCGTGCCTTTGGATATAACTCGGAGGTATGCAGAAAGCCTGAACCTATGGACAGATTGGGGGAGTGACATATTTTGTCTGGGGGGGTCTACTGAGGGGGTCATTTGGGGGGTCTACTGGGGGGTGTGCTGGAGGGTGGGGGGTCTGCTGGGAGAATTTGGGGGGTTAGGGGTCATTTGGGGGGTCTACTTGGGTGGGGGGTCTTTAATTGGGGGGATACTGGGGGTTACCCCACTTCTTGGGAACAACTGGGGGGGTTGGGGGTCATTTGGGGGTCTAGTTTCCCCTACTGTCTACACCTATTGAATTAAGAACCCGTGCCTTTGGATATAACTCTGGAGGTATGAAAGCCTGAACCTATGGACGAATTGGGAAGTGACATATTTTGTCTGGGGGGGGGAGTCTACTGAGGGTCATTTGGGGGTCTACTGGGGGGTGTACTGGAGAATTGTGAAGTCTACTGGGAGATTTGAGAAGTTGGGGGGTCATTTTGAGAGGTCTACTTGGGTGGGGAGGTCTTCTAATTGGGGGGATACTGGGGGGTTACCCCACTTCTTGGGAACAACTGGGGGGGTTGGGGGGTCTCTGGTGTTTGAGGGGTCTAGTTTCCCCTACTGTCTACACCTATATGAATTAGAACCCGTGCCTTTGGATATAACTCGGAGGTATGAAAGCCTGAACCTATGGACGAATTGGGAGTGACATATTTTGTCTGAGGGGTCTACTGGGGGTCATTTTGGGGGGTCTACTGGGGGAATTGTACTGGAGAATTGGGGGGTCTACTGGGAGATTTGGGAGAGGGAGTTGGGGGGTCATTTGGGGGTCTACTTGGGTGGGGGTCTTTAATTGAGGGGGATACTGGGGGGTTACCCCACTTCTTGGGAACAACTGGGGGGGTTGGGAGGTCATTTTGGGGGGTCTAGTTTTCCCTACCATTCTACACCTATTGAATTAGGAACCCGTGCCTTTGGATATAACTCGGAGGTATGAAAGCTTTATGAACCTATGGACGAATTGGGGGAGTGACTATATTTTGTCTGGGAGGGAGGTCTACTAGAGAGAGGGGTCATTTTGGGGGAGTCTACTGGGGGGTGTACTGGAGAATTGGGGGGTCTACTGGGAGATTTGGGGGGTTGAGGGGTCATTTGGAGGTCTCACTTGGGTGGGGGGTCTTTAATTGGGGGGATACTGAGGGGGGTTACCCCACTTCTTGCCAGGAACAAGTTTCTGGGGGGGTTGGGGGGTCATTTGGGGGGTCTAGTTTCCCCTACTGTCTACACCTATTGAATTAGAACCCCGTGCCTTTGGATATAACTCAGGAGGTATATGAAAGCACTGAAGCCTATGGACAGGTGGGGAGTGACATATTTTGTCTGGGGGGGTCCTACTGAGAGGTCATTTGGGGGGGTCTACTGGGGGTGTACTGGGAGAATTGGGGGGTCTACTGGGAGATTTGGGAGGGTTGGGGGGTCATTTGGGGGGTCTACTTGGGTGGGGGGTCTTTAATTGAGGTAGGGGATACTGAGGGGGGTTACCCATAGACTTCTTAGGTGCTACTGGGGAGGTTGGGGGTCATTTTGGGGGTCTAGTTTCCCCTACTGTCTACACCTATTGAATTAGAACCCGTGCCTTTGGATATAACTCAGGTATGAAAAGCCTGAACCTATGGACCGAATTAGGGGAGTGACATATTTTGTCTGGGGGGGTCCTACTGAGGGTCATTTGGGGGGTCTACTGAGGGGTGTACTGGAGAATTGGGGTCTACTGGGAGATTTGGGGGGTTGGGGAGTCATTTGGGGGGGTCTACTTGGGTGGGGGTCTTTAATTGGGGGGATACTGGGGGTTACCCCATGCCAGGAACAACTGGGGGTTGGGGCGTCTTTTGGGGGCTCTAGTTTCCCCTACTGTCTACACCTATTGAATTAGAACCCGTGCCTTTGGATATAACTCAGGGAGGTATGAAAGCCTGAACCTATGGACGAATTGGGGAGTGACATATTTTGTCTGGGGGAGTCTACTGGGGGTCATTTGGGGGGGTCTACTGGGGGTGTACTGGAGAATTGGGTGGAGGTCTACTGGGAGATTTGGGGGGGGGTTGGGGTCATTTGGGGGGTCTGCTTGGGTGGGGGGTCTTTAATTGGGGAGGATACTGGGGGGTTACCCCACTTCTTGGGAACAATTCTTGGGGGGTTGGGGGAGGTCATTTGGGGGGTCTAGTTTCCCCTACTGTCTACCACCCTATTGAATTAGAACCCGTGCCTTCTGGATATAACTCGGAGGTATGAAAGCCTGAACCTATGGACGGAATTGGGGAAGTGACATATATTTTGTCTGGGGGGAGTCTACTGGGGGTCATTTGGGGGGTCTACTGGGGGGTGTACTGGAGAATTGGAGGGGTCTACTGGGAGATTTGGGGGGGTTGGGGGGTCATTTTGGGGGGTCTACTTGGGTGGGGGTCTTTAATTGGGTGAGGATACTGGGGGGTTACCCCACTTCTTGGGAACAACTGGGGGGTTGGGGGTCATTTGGGGTCTAGTTTCCCCTACTGTCTACCTATTGAATTAGAACCCGTGCCTTTGGATATAACTCTCGGAGGTATGAAAGCCTGAACCTATGGACGAATTGGAGTGACATATTTTGTCTGGGGGGGTCTACTGGGGGTCATTTGGGGGGTCTACTGGGGGGTGTACTGGGAGAGATTAGGGGGGTCTACTGGGGAGATTTGGGGGGTTGGGGGGTCCCATTTGGGGGGGTCTACTGTGGGTGGGGGTCTTTGGGTGGGGGGATACTGGGGGGTTACCCCACTTGCTTGCAGGAACAACTGGGGGGGTTGGGGGGGTCATTTGGGGGGTCTAGTTTCCCTACTGTCTACACCTATTGACAGATTAGAACCCCGTGCCTTTGGATATAACTCGGAGAGTATAGAAAGCCTGAACCTATGGACGAATTGGGGAGTGACATAATATTTTGTCTGGGGGGGTCTACTGGGGGGTCATTTGGGGAGGTCTACTGGGGTGTACTGGAGAATTGGGGGGTCTACTGGGAGATTTGGGGGAGTTGGGGGGGTCATTTGGGGGTCTACTTGGGTGGGGGGTCTTTAATTGGGGGGATACTGGGAGGTTTACCCCACTTCTTGGGAACAGTGTACTGGGGGGGGTTGGGGGGTCATTTAGGGGGAGTCCTAGTTTCCCCTACTGTCTACACCTATTGAATTAGAACCCGTGCGCTTTGGATACCATAACTCGGAGGTATGAAAGCCTGAACCTATGGACGAATTGGGGAGTGACATATTTTGTACTGGGGGTCTACTGGGAGGTCATTTGGGGGTCTACTGGGGGGTGTACTGGAGAATTGGGGGGTCTACTGGGAGATTTGGGGGGGTTGCAGAGGTCATTTGGAGGTCTACTTGGGTGGAGGTCTTTGGTGGGGGAGATAGAGGTTACCACTTCTTAGGAAACAACTGGGGGTTGGGGGTCATTTAGGGGAGTCTACTTGGGTGCAGAGGGGTCTTTAATTGGGGGAAATACTGGGGGATTTTACCCCACTTCTTGGGAACAACTGGGGGGTTGGGGGGGGTCATTTGGGGGGTCTAGTTTCCCCTACTGTCTACACCTATTAGAATGTAGATACCACGTGCCTTTGGATATAACTCGGAGGTATGAAAGCCTGAACCTATGGACAGATTGGGGAGTGACGTGTATTTTGTCTGGGGGGAGTCTACTGGGGGTCATTTGGGGGGGGGAATCTGCTGGGGAGGTGTACTGGAAGGAATTGGGAGAGTCTACTGGGGAGATTTGGGGGGGGTTGGGGGGTCATTTGGGGGGGTCTACTTGGGTGGGGGTCTTTGAGTGGGGATACTGTGGGGGTTACCACCGCTTCTTAGCGGGCCTCAACTGGGGGTTGGGTTAGGGGGTCATTTTGGGGGTCCTAGATTTCCCCTACTGTCTACACCTATTGAATTAGAACCCGTGCCTTTGGATATAACTCGGAGGTATGAAAGCCTGAACCTATGGACAGGTGGGGAGTGACATATTTTGTCTAGGGGGGGTCTACAGGGGTCATTTGGGGGGGTCTACTGGGGTGTGCTACTGGAGAATTGGGGGGTCTACTGGGAGATTTGGGGGGGGTGGGGAGGTCCCATTTGGGGGGTCTACTTGGGTGGGGGGTCTTTAATTGGGGGGGGATACTGGGGGGGTTACCCCACTTTCTTGGGAACAACTGGGGGGGGGGTTGGGGGGTCCATTTGGGGGTCTAGTTTACCCCTACTGTCTACACCTATTGAATTCAAGAACCCGTGCCTTTGGATATAACTCAGGAGAGTATGAAAGCCCTGAACCTATAAGACGGCAGAATTGGGGAGTGACATATTTTTTGTCTGGGGGAGTCTACTGGAGGTCATTTGGGGAGTCTACTGGGGGTGTACTGGAGAATTGGGGGGTCTACTGGGAGATTTGGGGGGTTGGGGGGGTCATTTGGGGGGTCCTACTTGGGTGGGGGTCTTTAATTGGGTGGGGGGATACTGGGGGGTTACCCCACTTCTTGCCAGGAGCTCAACTGGGGGGGTTGGGGGGTCATTTGGGGGGTCTAGTTTCCCTACTGTCTACACCTATTGAATTAGAACCCCGTGCCTTTGGATATAACTCGGAGGTATGAAAGCCTGGAACCTATGGACAGATGGGGAGTGACCATATTTTGTCTGGGGGGGTCTACTGGAAGGGGTCATTTAGGGGTCTACTGGGGGGGTGTACTGGAGGGTGGGGGGTCTACTGGGAGATTTGGGGGGGGGTTGGGGGGTCATTTGGGGGGTCTACTTGGGTGGGGGTCTTTAATTGGGGGGATACTGGGGGAGTTTACCCCACTTCTTGGGAACAACTTTGGGGGGGTTGGGGGGGTCATTTAGGGGGTCTAGTTTCCCCTACTAGTCTACACCTATTGAATTAGAGACCCGTGCCTTTGGATACTAACTCAGGAGGTATGAAAGCCTGAACCTATGGACAGATTAGGGAGTGACATATTTTGTCTGGGGGGGTCTACTGGGAGGTCATTTGGGGGGGTCTACTGGGGGGTGTACTGGAGAATTGGGGGGTCTACTGGGAGATTTGGGGGTTGGGGGTCATTTGGGGGGTCTACTTGGGTGGGGGGTCTTTAATTGGGGGGATACTGAGGGAGTTACCCCACTTCTTGGAGCACAACTGGGGGGTTGGGGGGGTCATTTTGGGGTCTAGTTTCCCCTACTGTCTTTGCCCACCTGTGAATTAGAACCCGTGCCTGGGGATATAACTCGGAGGTATGAAAGCCTGAACCTGTGGCCGGCCGGGGGGGTGACATATTTTGTCTGGGGGGGGTCTACTGGGGGTCATTTGGGGGGGCTACTGGGGGTGTACTGGAGAATTGGGGGGTCTACTGGGAGATTTGGGGGGGGGGTTGGGGGGGTCATTTGGGGGGTCTATAACTTGGGTGGGGGGTCTTTAATTGGGGGGATACTGGGGGGTTACCCCACTTCTTAGGAACAACTGGGGGGGTTGGGGGGGTCATTGGGGGGGTCTAGTTTCCCCTACTGTCTACACCTATTGAATTAGAACCCGTGCCTTTGGATATAACTCGGAGGTATGAAAGCCTGGAACCTATGGACAGATTGGGGAGTGACATATTTTGTCTGGGGGGTCTACTGGGGGTCATTTGGGGGGGTCTACTGGGGGAGTGTACTGGAGAATTGGCGGGGTCTACTGCGGGAGATTTGGGGGGGTTGGGGGTCATTTGGGGGGTCTACCTTGGGTGGGGGTCTTTAATTGGGGGGATACTGGGGGGTTACCCCACTTCTTGGGAACAACTAGGGGGGGTTGGGGGGTCATTTGGAAAGTCTAGTTTCCCCTACTGCTCTACACCTATTGAATTAGAACCCGTGCCTTTTGGATATAAACTCAGAGGTATGAAAAGCCTGAACCTATGGACGAATTGGGGAGTGACATATTTTGTCTGGGGGGGTCTACTGGGGGTCATTTGGGGGGGTCTACTGGGGGGTGTACTGGAGGAATTGGGGAGTCTACTGGGAGATTTGGGGGGGGTTGGGGGAGGTCATTTGGGGGGTCTACTTGGGTGGGGGTCTTTAATTGGAGGATACTGGGGGGTTACCCCACTTCTTGAGAACAACTGGGGGGGTTGGGGGGGTCATTTTGAAGTCTAGTTTCCCCTACTGTCTCCACCACCTATTGAATTAGAACCCGACCTTTCTGGATATAACTCGGAGGTATGAAAGCCTGAACCTATGGACGGATTGGGAGTGACATATTTTGTCTGGGGGGTCTACTGGGGGTCATTTGGGGGGTCTACCAGAGTGTACTGGAGAATTGGGGGGTCTACTGGGAGATTTGTGGGGGGTTGGGGGTCATTTGGGGGGTCTACTTGGGTGGGGGTCTTTAATTGAGGGGATACTGGGGGGTTACCCCACTTCTTGGGAACAACTTTAAGGGGGGTTGGGGGGCCATTTAGGGGGTCTAGTTTCCCCTACTGTCTACACCTATTGAATTAGAACCCGTGCCTTTGGATATAACTCGGAGGTATGAAAGCCTGAACCTATGGACGAATTGGGGAGTGACATATTTTGTCTGGGGGGGTCTACTGGGGGTCATTTGGGGGGTCTACTGGAGGGTGTACTGGAGGTGGGGGGGTCTACTGGGAGATTTGGGGGGGTTGGGGGGTCATTTGGGGGAGTCTACTTGGGTGGGGGGTCTTTGGTGGGGGGATACTGGGGGTTACCCCACTTCTTGGGAACAACTGGGGGGTTGGGGGGTCATTTGGGGGTCTAGTTTCCCCTACTGTCTACACCTATTGAATTAGAACCCGTGCCTTTGGATATAACTCGGAGGTATGAAAGCCTGAACCTATGGACAGATTGGGGAGTGACATATTTTGTCTGGGGGGGTCTACTGGGGGTCATTTGGGGGGTCTACTGGGGGAGTGTACTGGAGAATTGGGGGGTCTACTGGGAGATTTGGGGGGGATGGGGGGGCATTTGGGGGGGTCTACTTGGGTGGGGGGTCTTTGTTGGGGGGATACTGGGGGGTTACCCCACTTCTTGGGAACAACTGGGGGGTTGGGGGTCATTTGGGGAGTCTAGTTTCCCTACTGTCTACACCTATTGAATTAGAGCCCGTGCCTTTGGATATAACTCGGAGGTATGAAAGCCTGAACCTGTGGACGAATGGGGGAGTGACATATTTTGTCTGGGGGGGGTCTACTGGGGGTCATTTGGGGGTCTACTGGGGGGGGTGTACTGGAGAATTGGGGGGTCTACTGGGAGATTTGGGGGGGTTGGGAGGTCCATTTTGGGGGGTCTACTTGGGTGGGGGGTCTTTAATTGGGGGGATACTGGGGGGTTACCCCACTTCTTAGGAACAACTGGGGGGGTTGGGGGTCATTTGGGGGTCTAGTTTCCCCTACTGTCTACACCTATTGAATTAGAACCCGTGGCTCTGGATATAACTCGGAGGGGTGAAAGCCTGAACCTATGGACGAATTGGGGAGTGACATATTTTGTCTGGGGGGGGCCTAGTGGGGGTCATTTGGGGGGTCTATTGGGGGGTGTACTGGAGGTGGGGGGTCTACTGGGAGATTTGGGGGGTTGGGGGGTCATTTGGGGGGGTCTACTTGGGTGGGGGTCTTTGGTGGGGGGGGATACTGGGGGGTTACCCCACTTCTTGGGAACAACTTCTGGGGGGTTGGGGTGTCATTTGGGGGGTCTAGTTTCCCCTACTGTCTACACCTATTGAATTAGAACCCGTGCCTTTGGATATAACTCGGAGGTATGAAAGCCTGAACCTATGGACGGGTGGGAGTGACATATTTTGTCTGGGGGGGTCTACTGGGGGTCATTTGGGGGGTCTACTGGGGGTGTACTGGAGAATTGGGGGGTCTACTGGGAGATTTGGGGGGGTTGGGGGTCATTTGGGGGGTCTACTTGGGTGGGGGGTCTTTAATTGGGGGGATACTGGGGGGTTACCCACTTCTTGGGAACAACTGGGGGTTGGGGGGTCATTTGGGGGGTCTAGTTTCCTACTGTCTACACCTATTGAATTAGAACCCGTGCCTTTGGATATAACTCGGAGGTATGAAAGCCTGAACCTATGGACGAATTGGGGAGTGACATATTTTGTCTGGGGGTCTACTGGGGGTCATTTGGGGGGTCTACTGGGGGGTGTACTGGAGAAATTGGGGGTCTACTGGGAGATTTGGGGGTTGGGGGGTCATTTGGGGGGTCTACTTGGGTGGGGGGTCTTTAATTGGGGGGATACTGGGGGGTTACCCCACTTCTTGGGAACAACTGGGGGGGTTGGGGGGTCATTTGGGGGGTCTAGTTTCCCCTACTGTCTACACCTATTGAATTAGAACCCGTGCCTTTGGATATAACTCGGAGGTATGAAAGCCTGAACCTATGGACGAATTGGGGAGTGACATATTTTGTCTGGGGGGGGTCTACTGGGGGTCATTTGGGGGGTCTACTGGGGGGTGTACTGGAGAATTGGGGGGTCTACTGGGAGATTTGGGGGGGTTGGGGGGTCTACTTGGGTGGGGGGTCTTTACTTGGGGGGATACTGGGGGGTTACCCCACTTCTTGGGAACAACTGGGGGGGTTGGGGGGTCATTTGGGGGGTCTAGTTTCCCCTACTGTCTACACCTATTGAATTAGAACCCGTGCCTTTGGATATAACTCGGAGGTATGAAAGCCTGAACCTATGGACGAATTGGGGAGTGACATATTTTGTCTGGGGGGGGGTCTACTGGGGGTCATTTGGGGGGTCTACTGGGGGGTGTACTGGAGAATTGGGGGGTCTACTGGGAGATTTGGGGGGTTGGGGGGTCATTTGGGGGGTCTACTTGGGTGGGGGTCTTTAATTGGGGGGATACTGGGGGTTACCCCACTTCTTGGGAACAACTGGGGGCTGGGGCGTCATTTGGGGGGTCTAGTTTCCCCTACTGTCTACACCTATTGAATTAGAACCCGTGCCTTTGGATATAACTCGGAGGTATGAAAGCCTGAACCTATGGACGAATTGGGGAGTGACATATTTTGTCTGGGGGGGTCTACTGGGGGTCATTTGGGGGGTCTACTGGGGGGTGTACTGGAGAATTGGGGGGTCTACTGGGAGATTTGGGGGGGTTGGGGGTCATTTGGGGGGTCTACTTGGGTGGGGGGTCTTTAATTGGGGGGATACTGGGGGGTTACCCCACTTCTTGGGAACAACTGGGGGGTTGGGGGTCATTTGGGGGGTCTAGTTTCCCCTACTGTCTACACCTATTGAATTAGAACCCGTGCCTTTGGATATAACTCGGAGGTATGAAAGCCTGAACCTATGGACGAATTGGGGAGTGACATATTTTGTCTGGGGGGGTCTACTGGGGGTCATTTGGGGGGTCTACTGGGGGTGTACTGGAGAATTGGGGGGTCTACTGGGAGATTTGGGGGGGTTGGGGGTCATTTGGGGGGTCTACTTGGGTGGGGGGTCTTTAATTGGGGGATACTGGGGGTTACCCCACTTCTTGGGAACAACTGGGGGGGTTGGGGGGTCATTTGGGGGGTCTAGTTTCCCTACTGTCTACACCTATTGAATTAGAACCCGTGCCTTTGGATATAACTCGGAGGTATGAAAGCCTGAACCTATGGACGAATTGGGGAGTGACATATTTTGTCTGGGGGGGTCTACTGGGGGTCATTTGGGGGGTCTACTGGGGGTGTACTGGAGAATTGGGGGGTCTACTGGGAGATTTGGGGGTTGGGGGGTCATTTGGGGGGTCTACTTGGGTGGGGGTCTTTAATTGGGGGGATACTGGGGGTTACCCCACTTCTTGGGAACAACTGGGGGGGTTGGGGGGTCATTTGGGGGGTCTAGTTTCCCCTACTGTCTACACCTATTGAATTAGAACCCGTGCCTTTGGATATAACTCGGAGGTATGAAAGCCTGAACCTATGGACGAATTGGGGAGTGACATATTTTGTCTGGGGGGGTCTACTGGGGGTCATTTGGGGGGTCTACTGGGGGGTGTACTGGAGAATTGGGGGGTCTACTGGGAGATTTGGGGGGTTGGGGGGTCATTTGGGGGGTCTACTTGGGTGGGGGGTCTTTAATTGGGGGGATACTGGGGGTTACCCCACTTCTTGGGAACAACTGGGGGGGTTGGGGGTCATTTGGGGGTCTAGTTTCCCCTACTGTCTACACCTATTGAATTAGAACCCGTGCCTTTGGATATAACTCGGAGGTATGAAAGCCTGAACCTATGGACGAATTGGGGAGTGACATATTTTGTCTGGGGGGTCTACTGGGGGTCATTTGGGGGTCTACTGGGGGGTGTACTGGAGAATTGGGGGGTCTACTGGGAGATTTGGGGGTTGGGGGTCATTTGGGGGGTCTACTTGGGTGGGGGGTCTTTAATTGGGGGGATACTGGGGGTTACCCCACTTCTTGGGAACAACTGGGGGGTTGGGGGTCATTTGGGGGGTCTAGTTTCCCCTACTGTCTACACCTATTGAATTAGAACCCGTGCCTTTGGATATAACTCGGAGGTATGAAAGCCTGAACCTATGGACGAATTGGGGAGTGACATATTTTGTCTGGGGGGTCTACTGGGGGTCATTTGGGGGTCTACTGGGGGGTGTACTGGAGAATTGGGGGTCTACTGGGAGATTTGGGGGGGTTGGGGGGTCATTTGGGGGGTCTACTTGGGTGGGGGTCTTTAATTGGGGGGATACTGGGGGTTACCCCACTTCTTGGGAACAACTGGGGGGGTTGGGGGTCATTTGGGGGGTCTAGTTTCCCCTACTGTCTACACCTATTGAATTAGAACCCGTGCCTTTGGATATAACTCGGAGGTATGAAAGCCTGAACCTATGGACGAATTGGGGAGTGACATATTTTGTCTGGGGGGGTCTACTGGGGGTCATTTGGGGGGTCTACTGGGGGGTGTACTGGAGAATTGGGGGGTCTACTGGGAGATTTGGGGGGTTGGGGGTCATTTGGGGGGTCTACTTGGGTGGGGGTCTTTAATTGGGGGGATACTGGGGGTTACCCCACTTCTTGGGAACAACTGGGGGGTTGGGGGTCATTTGGGGGGTCTAGTTTCCCCTACTGTCTACACCTATTGAATTAGAACCCGTGCCTTTGGATATAACTCGGAGGTATGAAAGCCTGAACCTATGGACGAATTGGGGAGTGACATATTTTGTCTGGGGGGGTCTACTGGGGGTCATTTGGGGGTCTACTGGGGGGTGTACTGGAGAATTGGGGGGTCTACTGGGAGATTTGGGGGGTTGGGGGGTCATTTGGGGGTCTACTTGGGTGGGGGGTCTTTAATTGGGGGGATACTGGGGGGTTACCCCACTTCTTGGGAACAACTGGGGGGGTTGGGGGTCATTTGGGGGGTCTAGTTTCCCCTACTGTCTACACCTATTGAATTAGAACCCGTGCCTTTGGATATAACTCGGAGGTATGAAAGCCTGAACCTATGGACGAATTGGGGAGTGACATATTTTGTCTGGGGGGGTCTACTGGGGGTCATTTTGGGGGTCTACTGGGGGGTGTACTGGAGAATTGGGGGTCTACTGGGAGATTTGGGGGGTTGGGGGGTCATTTGGGGGGTCTACTTGGGTGGGGGTCTTTAATTGGGGGGATACTGGGGGGTTACCCCACTTCTTGGGAACAACTGGGGGGGTTGGGGGTCATTTGGGGGGTCTAGTTTCCCCTACTGTCTACACCTATTGAATTAGAACCCGTGCCTTTGGATATAACTCGGAGGTATGAAAGCCTGAACCTATGGACGAATTGGGGAGTGACATATTTTGTCTGGGGGGGTCTACTGGGGGTCATTTGGGGGGTCTACTGGGGGTGTACTGGAGAATTGGGGGGTCTACTGGGAGATTTGGGGGGGTTGGGGGGTCATTTGGGGGGTCTACTTGGGTGGGGGTCTTTAATTGGGGGGATACTGGGGGGTTACCCCACTTCTTGGGAACAACTGGGGGGTTGGGGGGTCATTTGGGGGGTCTAGTTTCCCCTACTGTCTACACCTATTGAATTAGAACCCGTGCCTTTGGATATAACTCGGAGGTATGAAAGCCTGAACCTATGGACGAATTGGGGAGTGACATATTTTGTCTGGGGGGGTCTACTGGGGGTCATTTGGGGGGTCTACTGGGGGGTGTACTGGAGAATTGGGGGGTCTACTGGGAGATTTGGGGGGGTTGGGGGTCATTTGGGGTCTACTTGGGTGGGGGTCTTTAATTGGGGGATACTGGGGGTTACCCCACTTCTTGGGAACAACTGGGGGGTTGGGGGTCATTTGGGGGGTCTAGTTTCCCCTACTGTCTACACCTATTGAATTAGAACCCGTGCCTTTGGATATAACTCGGAGGTATGAAAGCCTGAACCTATGGACGAATTGGGGAGTGACATATTTTGTCTGGGGGGGTCTACTGGGGGTCATTTGGGGGTCTACTGGGGGTGTACTGGAGAATTGGGGGTCTACTGGGAGATTTGGGGGGGTTGGGGGGTCATTTGGGGGGTCTACTTGGGTGGGGGGTCTTTAATTGGGGGGATACTGGGGGGTTACCCCACTTCTTGGGAACAACTGGGGGGGTTGGGGGTCATTTGGGGGGTCTAGTTTCCCCTACTGTCTACACCTATTGAATTAGAACCCGTGCCTTTGGATATAACTCGGAGGTATGAAAGCCTGAACCTATGGACGAATTGGGGAGTGACATATTTTGTCTGGGGGTCTACTGGGGGTCATTTGGGGGGTCTACTGGGGGGTGTACTGGAGAATTGGGGGGTCTCCTGGGGGATCTCGGGGGGTTGGGGGGACATTTGGGGGGTCTACTTGGGTGGGGGTCTTTAATTGGGGGGATACTGGGGGTTACCCCACTTCTTGGGAACAACTGGGGGGGTTGGGGGTCATTTGGGGGGTCTAGTTTCCCCTACTGTCTACACCTATTGAATTAGAACCCGTGCCTTTGGATATAACTCGGAGGTATGAAAGCCTGAACCTATGGACGAATTGGGGAGTGACATATTTTGTCTGGGGGGGGTCTACTGGGGGTCATTTGGGGGTCTACTGGGGGGTGTACTGGAGAATTGGGGGGTCTACTGGGAGATTTGGGGGGGTTGGGGGGTCATTTGGGGGGTCTACTTGGGTGGGGGGTCTTTAATTGGGGGGATACTGGGGGGTTACCCCACTTCTTGGGAACAACTGGGGGGGTTGGGGGGTCATTTGGGGGGTCTAGTTTCCCCTACTGTCTACACCTATTGAATAACAACCCGTACCTTGGCATATAACTCGTGGGTGTGAAAGCCTGAACCTATGGAGAGATTTTTTAAAAAAAACGTTTTAAAAAACGTTTTGAAAAAAAAATTTTTATCGATTTTTTGAAAAAAAAATTTTATTGATTTTTTGAAAAAAATTTTATTGATTTTTTGAAAAAAAAATTTTTATCGATTTTTTGAAAAAAAAATTTTATCGATTTTTTGAAAAAAAATTTTATTTATTTTTTGAAAAAAAATTTTATTGATTTTTCGAAAAAAATTTTATTGATTTTTTTAAAATCAATTTTTTATCGATTTTTTGAAAAAAAATTTTATTGATTTTTTGAAAAAAAATTTTATTGATTTTTCGAAAAAAATTTTTATTGATTTTTTTTAAAAAATTTTATCGATTTTTTGAAAAAAAAAAATTTTTATCGATTTTTTGAAAAAAAAAGGGGGGGGGGGTTATAAAAAAAAATTTTTATCGATTTTTTGAAAAAAAGGGGGGTTGAAAAAATTTAACGATTTTTTGAAAAAACGTTTTATTGATTTTTGAATAAAATTTTATTGTGTTGAAGATTAGACGGCTGTCAGGAGTCATGGATGATGTAGACGGACCGTTGAATTGCAGGAAGGGGGGGGGGGTAAATCAAAGGTCTATGTTCAAGGGTCTAGGTCTAAGCCCAAGTCTATGGAAGCCTATGCCTAGTGCCCTATGGTCTATACCTATTGAATATGAACCCGTACCTTGGCATATAACTCGTGGGTGTGAAAGCCTGAACCTATGGAGAGATTTTTTAAAAAAAACGTTTTAAAAAACGTTTTGAAAAAAAAATTTTTATCGATTTTTTGAAAAAAAAATTTTATTGATTTTTTGAAAAAAATTTTATTGATTTTTTGAAAAAAAAATTTTTATCGATTTTTTGAAAAAAAAATTTTATCGATTTTTTGAAAAAAAATTTTATTTATTTTTTGAAAAAAAATTTTATTGATTTTTCGAAAAAAAATTTTATTGATTTTTTTAAAATCAATTTTTTATCGATTTTTTGAAAAAATTTTATTGATTTTTTGAAAAAAAAATTTTATTGATTTTTCGAAAAAATTTTTATTGATTTTTTTTTAAAAAATTTTATCGATTTTTTGAAAAAAAAATTTTTATCGATTTTTTGAAAAAAAAAGGGGGGGGGGGGGTTTTGAAAAAATTTTTATCGATTTTTTGAAAAAAAAGGGGGGGGGTTTAAAAAAAAATTTAACGATTTTTTGAAAAAACGTTTTATTGATTTTTGAATAAAATTTTATTGTGTTGAAGATTAGACGGCTGTCAGGAGTCATGGATGATGTAGACGGACCGTTGAATTGCAGGAAGGGGGGGGTAAATCAAAGGTCTATGTTCAAGGGTCTAGGTCTAAGCCCAAGTCTATGGAAGCCTATGCCTAGTGCCCTATGGTCTATACCTATTGAATATGAACCCGTACCTTGGCATATAACTCGTGGGTGTGAAAGCCTGAACCTATGGAGAGATTTTTTAAAAAGAACGTTTTAAAAAACGTTTTGAAAAAAAAATTTTTATCGATTTTTTGAAAAAAATTTTATTGATTTTTTGAAAAAAATTTTATTGATTTTTTGAAAAAAAAAATTTTTATCGATTTTTTGAAAAAAAAATTTTATCGATTTTTTGAAAAAAATTTTATTTATTTTTTGAAAAAAAATTTTATTGATTTTTCGAAAAAAATTTTATTGATTTTTTGAAAATCAATTTTTTATCGATTTTTTGAAAAAAAATTTTATTGATTTTTTGAAAAAAAAATTTTATTGATTTTTCGAAAAAAATGTTTATTGATTTTTTTTTAAAAAATTTTATCGCTGTTTTGAAAAAAAAATTTTTATCGATTTTTTGAAAAAAAAAGGGGGGGGTTTGAAAAAAAATTTTTATCGATTTTTTGAAAAAAAGGGGGGGGGGTTGAAAAAAAATTTAACGATTTTTTGAAAAAACGTTTTATTGATTTTTGAATAAAATTTTATTGTGTTGAAGATTAGACGGCTGTCAGGAGTCATGGATGATGTAGACGGACCGTTGAATTGCAGGAAGGGGGGGGGGGGTAAATCAAAGGTCTATGTTCAAGGGTCTAGGTCTAAGCCCAAGTCTATGGAAGCCTATGCCTAGTGCCCTATGGTCTATACCTATTGAATATGAACCCGTACCTTGGCATATAACTCGTGGGTGTGAAAGCCTGAACCTATGGAGAGATTTTTTAAAAAAAACGTTTTAAAAAACGTTTTGAAAAAAAAATTTTTATCGATTTTTTGAAAAAAAAATTTTATTGATTTTTTGAAAAAAATTTTATTGATTTTTTGAAAAAAAAATTTTTATCGATTTTTTGAAAAAAAAATTTTATCGATTTTTTGAAAAAAAATTTTATTTATTTTTTGAAAAAAAATTTTATTGATTTTTCGAAAAAAAATTTTATTGATTTTTTTAAAATCAATTTTTTATCGATTTTTTGAAAAAAATTTTATTGATTTTTTGAAAAAAAAATTTTATTGATTTTTCGAAAAAAATTTTTATTGATTTTTTTTTAAAAAATTTTATCGATTTTTTGAAAAAAAAAATTTTTATCGATTTTTTGAAAAAAAAAGGGGGGGGGGGGTTTGAAAAAAAATTTTTATCGATTTTTTGAAAAAAAGGGGGGGGGTTGAAAAAAAATTTAACGATTTTTTGAAAAAACGTTTTATTGATTTTTGAATAAAATTTTATTGTGTTGAAGATTAGACGGCTGTCAGGAGTCATGGATGATGTAGACGGACCGTTGAATTGCAGGAAGGGGGGGGGGGTAAATCAAAGGTCTATGTTCAAGGGTCTAGGTCTAAGCCCAAGTCTATGGAAGCCTATGCCTAGTGCCCTATGGTCTATACCTATTGAATATGAACCCGTACCTTGGCATATAACTCGTGGGTGTGAAAGCCTGAACCTATGGAGAGATTTTTTAAAAAAAACGTTTTAAAAAACGTTTTGAAAAAAAAATTTTTATCGATTTTTTGAAAAAAAAATTTTATTGATTTTTTGAAAAAAATTTTATTGATTTTTTGAAAAAAAAATTTTTATCGATTTTTTGAAAAAAAAATTTTATCGATTTTTTGAAAAAAAATTTTATTTATTTTTTGAAAAAAATTTTATTGATTTTTCGAAAAAAAATTTTATTGATTTTTTTAAAATCAATTTTTTATCGATTTTTTGAAAAAAAATTTTATTGATTTTTTGAAAAAAAAATTTTATTGATTTTTCGAAAAAAATTTTTATTGATTTTTTTTAAAAAATTTTATCGATTTTTTGAAAAAAAAAAATTTTTATCGATTTTTTGAAAAAAAAAGGGGGGGGGGGGGTTTTGAAAAAAAATTTTTATCGATTTTTTGAAAAAAAGGGGGGGGGGTTGAAAAAAAATTTAACGATTTTTTGAAAAAACGTTTTATTGATTTTTGAATAAAATTTTATTGTGTTGAAGATTAGACGGCTGTCAGGAGTCATGGATGATGTAGACGGACCGTTGAATTGCAGGAAGGGGGCTAAATCAAAGGTCTATGTTCAAGGGTCTAGGTCTAAGCCCAAGTCTATGGAAGCCTATGCCTAGTGCCCTATGGTCTATACCTATTGAATATGAACCCGTACCTTGGCATATAACTCGTGGGTGTGAAAGCCTGAACCTATGGAGAGATTTTTTAAAAAAAACGTTTTAAAAAACGTTTTGAAAAAAAAATTTTTATCGATTTTTTGAAAAAAAAATTTTATTGATTTTTTGAAAAAAATTTTATTGATTTTTTGAAAAAAAAATTTTTATCGATTTTTTGAAAAAAAAATTTTATCGATTTTTTGAAAAAAAATTTTATTTATTTTTTGAAAAAAAATTTTATTGATTTTTCGAAAAAAAATTTTATTGATTTTTTGAAAATCAATTTTTTATCGATTTTTTGAAAAAAAATTTTATTGATTTTTTGAAAAAAAAATTTTATTGATTTTTCGAAAAAAATTTTTATTGATTTTTTTTTAAAAAATTTTATCGATTTTTTGAAAAAAAAAATTTTTATCGATTTTTTGAAAAAAAAAGGGGGGGGGGGGGGGTTTTGAAAAAAAATTTTTATCGATTTTTTTGAAAAAAGGGGGGGGGGTTGAAAAAAAATTTAACGATTTTTTGAAAAAACGTTTTATTGATTTTTGAATAAAATTTTATTGTGTTGAAGATTAGACGGCTGTCAGGAGTCATGGATGATGTAGACGGACCGTTGAATTGCAGGAAGGGGGGGGTAAATCAAAGGTCTATGTTCAAGGGTCTAGGTCTAAGCCCAAGTCTATGGAAGCCTATGCCTAGTGCCCTATGGTCTATACCTATTGAATATGAACCCGTACCTTGGCATATAACTCGTGGGTGTGAAAGCCTGAACCTATGGAGAGATTTTTTAAAAAAAACGTTTTAAAAAACGTTTTGAAAAAAAAATTTTTATCGATTTTTTGAAAAAAAATTTTATTGATTTTTTGAAAAAAATTTTATTGATTTTTTGAAAAAAAATTTTTATCGATTTTTTGAAAAAAAAATTTTATCGATTTTTTGAAAAAAAATTTTATTTATTTTTTGAAAAAAATTTTATTGATTTTTCGAAAAAAAATTTTATTGATTTTTTTAAAATCAATTTTTTATCGATTTTTTGAAAAAAATTTTATTGATTTTTTGAAAAAAATTTTATTGATTTTTCGAAAAAAATTTTTATTGATTTTTTTTTAAAAAATTTTATCGATTTTTTGAAAAAAAAAATTTTTATCGATTTTTTGAAAAAAAAAAGGGGGGGGGGGGTTTTGAAAAAAATTTTTATCGATTTTTTGAAAAAAAGGGGGGGTTGAAAAAAAATTTAACGATTTTTTGAAAAATCGTTTTATTGATTTTTGAATAAAATTTTATTGTGTTGAAGATTAGACGGCTGTCAGGAGTCATGGATGATGTAGACGGACCGTTGAATTGCAGGAAGGGGGGTAAATCAAAGGTCTATGTTCAAGGGTCTAGGTCTAAGCCCAAGTCTATGGAAGCCTATGCCTAGTGCCCTATGGTCTATACCTATTGAATATGAACCCGTACCTTGGCATATAACTCGTGGGTGTGAAAGCCTGAACCTATGGAGAGATTTTTTAAAAAAAACGTTTTAAAAAACGTTTTGAAAAAAAAATTTTTATCGATTTTTTGAAAAAAAAATTTTATTGATTTTTTGAAAAAAATTTTATTGATTTTTTGAAAAAAAAATTTTTATCGATTTTTTGAAAAAAATTTTATCGATTTTTTGAAAAAAATTTTATTTATTTTTTGAAAAAAAATTTTATTGATTTTTCGAAAAAAAATTTTATTGATTTTTTTAAAATCAATTTTTTATCGATTTTTTGAAAAAAAATTTTATTGATTTTTTGAAAAAAAAATTTTATTGATTTTTCGAAAAAAATTTTTATTGATTTTTTTTTAAAAAATTTTATCGATTTTTTGAAAAAAAAAATTTTTATCGATTTTTTGAAAAAAAAAGGGGGGGGGTTTTGAAAAAAAATTTTTATCGATTTTTTGAAAAAAAGGGGGGGTTGAAAAAAAATTTAACGATTTTTTGAAAAAACGTTTTATTGATTTTTGAATAAAATTTTATTGTGTTGAAGATTAGACGGCTGTCAGGAGTCATGGATGATGTAGACGGACCGTTGAATTGCAGGAAGGGGGGGGTAAATCAAAGGTCTATGTTCAAGGGTCTAGGTCTAAGCCCAAGTCTATGGAAGCCTATGCCTAGTGCCCTATGGTCTATACCTATTGAATATGAACCCGTACCTTGGCATATAACTCGTGGGTGTGAAAGCCTGAACCTATGGAGAGATTTTTTAAAAAAAACGTTTTAAAAAACGTTTTGAAAAAAAAATTTTTATCGATTTTTTGAAAAAAAATTTTATTGATTTTTTGAAAAAAATTTTATTGATTTTTTGAAAAAAAAATTTTTATCGATTTTTTGAAAAAAAAATTTTATCGATTTTTTGAAAAAATTTTATTTATTTTTTGAAAAAAAATTTTATTGATTTTTCGAAAAAAAATTTTATTGATTTTTTTAAAATCAATTTTTTATCGATTTTTTGAAAAAAAATTTTATTGATTTTTTGAAAAAAAAATTTTATTGATTTTTCGAAAAAAATTTTTATTGATTTTTTTTTAAAAAATTTTATCGATTTTTTGAAAAAAAAAATTTTTATCGATTTTTTGAAAAAAAAAGGGGGGGGGGGGGGGGGTTTGAAAAAAAATTTTTATCGATTTTTTGAAAAAAAGGGGGGGGGGTTGAAAAAAAATTTAACGATTTTTTGAAAAAACGTTTTATTGATTTTTGAATAAAATTTTATTGTGTTGAAGATTAGACGGCTGTCAGGAGTCATGGATGATGTAGACGGACCGTTGAATTGCAGGAAGGGGGGGGGGGGTAAATCAAAGGTCTATGTTCAAGGGTCTAGGTCTAAGCCCAAGTCTATGGAAGCCTATGCCTAGTGCCCTATGGTCTATACCTATTGAATATGAACCCGTACCTTGGCATATAACTCGTGGGTGTGAAAGCCTGAACCTATGGACTTTTCGAAATGAAAATGTTTGTTATTATAAGAATTAAAAGGATAAAAAAGCCTGAAATTTCATTTCAAATGCATTCACCATCTCTTGACCTTTCACGAAGATGGCAACTCTCAATCAGGTCATTGTACCTGCTATCTAATAGTTAGAACAATACCCGAGAATTACGAATTCGGAACTGAGCATTCCATAAACAATTTGGCATCGACATCATTTTTGGTCCAACCTTATTTACTATTCCAAGAGCTAAACAACGTAAAGTATCTTGACCAGTTCCGTATTTAACACAATGTTGAACAATTATTTTAGTAATTGCAGGGTTAAGTGGAACTTTTTGGTCACCAATTCGAACATTAGTACAACGGGAAAGAACGCCTTCGGGAGCGCTCTGTCGAAAAAAGGATTTAAAAATCCTTAAGAATTAAAAAAAAACTTAACAAACATTCGAGCACCAGAATTAGAAACTGTTGGAACACAAAAGACAGCCATTGATTCCCTGTCACGAGAAAATTCCAAAGTAAATTCCTTTTGCCATTTTTGTTGAATTACTCGATTGCAAACATTTCCAATGTCACGAGGTGAAAAAATTTTTTCAACCAGAACGACTAAAGCTGTTTCGGTTGCTTCTCCAACTTTTTCGTAAGCATGTTTGGTCTATAAAATTTTTAAAAAAATTTTTAATAGATGGGGGTAGGGGGCCAAAATAGAGTATAAAGGAATCAAAATTTTTAAGGAAAATCAAAAATCCGATAATCATTTGAAAAAGTTATAAGTCAAATTGACCAATCTCTCTAACTAACTCTCTCTTTGAATAAAATAACTAGAAAAAACCTCATTATAATCAACAGAAGAATTATTACACATTGAGCAAATTGTTGCCAATTCAGTTAAAGCTTTGTGATCATCAGAGGCACGATTAATTTGAATGCCACTGTGGAGAATTTGACCTAGAGGCTCGTAAGTAGAACCAGTTATTGAATATTCACTAAAAATATTTTGAAAATTAAATGATATAATAAATAGAGAATTCTTCCTAAATAATAAAACAAAGATTCGAACAAAATTTAGTCAACAAATGAAATAAACTATATTAGTTCGTTTTCTCATTCCTAACCAGAGTAGATGCGAAAAAATGTTCACAACCTCGACCTAATAAAACTAGGGCTGTCTAAAACACGCAAAGTTGGTACATAATTGAGTTATCTAGAACATGTATTCCTCCTCATGTCTTGCTCATTTCTTGCAAAGGGAAAAGGAAAGGGACTGAAACACCAATTTTTCATTCTTCGTACAACCCTCATAAAAACTTTGAAAAAACCTGAAGCTAATCTGATCTCCACGTTCTCCCTCAACAATAAAACTTTTTGACACCGACATTTGATTTGTTGTCAAAGTTCCAGTTTTATCAGAACAAATAACCGATGTGCAACCCAAAGTTTCGACAGAAGGAAGTGAACGAACAATTGCATTCTTTTTAGCCATTCTACGAGTTCCTAAGGCTAAACAAGTTGTAATTACTGCTGGAAGGCCTTCTGGGATAGCTGCAACGGCGAGAGCAACAGCAATTTTGAAGTAATAAATTGCTCCTTTTAACCAAGAACCACCATGCGCTTGGTCATTGAAATGTCCAATATTGATAGCCCAGACAACAATACAAATTATTGAAATGACCTTTAAATTAAAAATTTTTTGAATATAATTAAACGATAAAGAAATGTTTAAAGGAAATCTCAACTTAAATTAATCGGAAACCCCACAAAAATATTTTAAATAAAAAATTAGGAATAATAAAGAAAATTTTATAAGCTAACAGCAGAAAAGAAATCAAGTCTCCGTTCAGTCCTCTAACTAAAGAAATTAAAGTTCTTTTGATTTCAAGGGCGTATCCAGGGGAACTAGCGGGAAAACCTGCAATCGACACACTGGTTATGTCCTTGATAAATCTTGAGGAGGAGAAAAAACATCTTACACTCATTATGTCCAGCTCCATACTTATAAAATTTAATGACAAACCTTAGAAAGTTGTACCCCAAATTCATCCAACTTTTGCTGTAAAGGAGTCTTATCAGATTCCGTTTCAGTTATTTCCGTCCTAATTTTGCCAATTTCTGTATTTAAGCCAGTTCCAAAAACAATTCCACGAGCCTTACCAGAAGCAACGTTTGTACCCTAAAAGTAAACTTTTTTGTTTAAAAATTTAAATTCAAACCGAAAACAGGCAATTTTTCTTGTCCTGATTTACAGCTCTCGGATCATGTACAGTGTCCAAATTTTTAATAACAGAAACTGATTCTCCAGTAAGAATAGATTGGTCAATTCTAATTGTTGTAGAATAAATTTTGACGAAGCGAAGATCTGCTGGGATTTTGTCTCCAACTAAAAAATATTGAAAAATAATAAACAGCCCCGTTTAATCCAATAAAAATTTTTTCAAAATTTAAAACCTGAAACTTCAACAACATCCCCAGGAACAAGTTCTTTAGCTCGAATCATTTGAATTCCATGCTTCTCAGAACGAATTACTTTAGCCATTTCGGGTTCATATTCTTTAAGTGCTTTAATTGCACTTTCAGCATTCCTTTCCTTAAAAAATAAAATTGTGAAAAATATAAAATAAAAGATTTTTAAGAATATTTATTGAAAAAAAACATCATCAAAAATTAAGTTTGAAAAAAAAGAAATGGGAAGAAACTAAAAATAAACTGAAATTGGAAAAAAATTTAGTCTTAAAAATCCCAAAGTTGTGATTAAGTTTACGAGTAGGAATTATTGAAAGAAGGAATAAAATACAGATAAAACCGAGAATTGAATTTGTCCACCAGCAAACACCCACCCTAACAAATAGAGATTTGCCTGGAACTGGATCCAGACCACTTTGTCCAGATCAAATTCCGGATGCAGAATCGAGATCAGGGTATTTTTCGGTGTTCGTTAATATTTCCTTGACTCAAGGTCAAGAACCTGCTCAAAATCCCTACTTAAAGGTTCTAAACAATAATCAAGCTTTTTATAGTAAAATCTCCTATCTCAACTAAAAAAATATTAATTAACCTGCCAACCCCCAACAGTCGCATTTGCAATCAAAATGAGCAAAATAACAAAAGGTTCCACAAAAGCAAAAGGTTCCACAAAACCCCATCATAATCATTATATTTTTCATGGAAAAACAAATTTAAAATGAATCCAGTCTAAAAAGTTCGATATATTTCGAAAGGTTTACAAGGAATTTTGAATTTTCTAGGCATGTTCATTACTTCCTTATTCCCTTTTTTATATAAGTGATTAATTTAAAGTTGTTCTAAAAAAGTTTGGCCCTATCCCAAAAGAAGCTCTAAATTTATCATCCAAAGTCAAAGCCTTTGATTAATTTAGGTACCAAAAACAAGGGAAAATAGGGTCATAGAATTTCAAAATTCCAGTCAAGAAACCCAAAACCTCTTCATAAAAAATTAAAAATAAACCATTATATCCATATTTATCCCTCAGCTCTTCCACTTGATTTCAGAAAGTCCATCAGGTCCAGTGCCAAAAAATTGAAACAATTCTTCCGAAGTTTTGGCATGAGCGTTCTCCATTCGCTTAAATAAAACCAATTAAAATAAATGTGTGTCTTTGTTGTTTTCTAATAGGAATCCTTGTGGCATGTTTAATGAGAGAACGACAAAGAAAAGATTAATTTTTCTTTCAATGTAAAAATAAGAATTCGAATGTTAATTTCTATTTAGGTGACATTGAAAGAAAAATTAATCTTTTCTTTGTCATTCTCTCATTAAACATGCCACAAGGAAAATTGAGTAAAATTAAGGAAAGGGAAAGTCTGACCATTCTTTACAAAAATGCGTGAAAGGAAAATTTATTTATGACCATTTGTGACCTTCTAAAATGCGGGCACCCCCTTCTTTACAAGTGCAGAAACCTGCTTAAACAAAGAAACTTAAGCTCGAGCAAAGTAAAATAAAAAAACCTCAGGGAATCACGCCTTCATTTTTCCTTTAACCTCCACTTGGATTTTTGGACGAGCACCTTCTCCTTGGATAACCTTGAACAGCCAATGCTTCACATCCAACTGGACTGTAGGATCGTTAAATCTACGACCAGTCAAGCGTTTGGCGTCTGAAAATTATTTTTTAGTTGTTTAGCAAAAAAAAAGAAAATACCAAAAACGGTGTTCTACGGATTCATCGCAACTTGATTCTTAGCAGCATCACCAATCAGACGTTCGGTGCCTCGTGCAGACTCCACGACAACAAAACCACTGACTGTGTAAATAAAACGGGAGTTCCCAGTCCGTTAACCTAAGTTTCTTATTTAGAAATAAGAATGGCTCAGAGAATGCTTATAGTCATAGAGAACAAGAGATTTTGTTTTATAATTAGTATAAGATATTTTCATCATTGCCATTTAAAGATTATTCGGTGTTGCTATGTACATATGTACACCAACAGTTAATGCTAGTATTTTCGGCATTAATGCTAGTAAATGTACATCTTCCTCCCAACAGTTAATGCTTACTTTTCCCAACACTAATGCTAGTAAAACTCCCAACAGTTAATGCTAGTATTTTCAGCACTACTGCTAGTAAATGTACATCTTACTACCAACAGTTAATGCCTACTTTTCCCAACACTAATGCTAGTATATGTACATATGTACCCCTACAGTTAATGCTAGTATATGTACAGATGTACACCAACAGTTAATGCTAGTATGTTCTGCATTAATGCTAGTAAATGTACATCTTCCTCCCAACAGTTAATGCTTACTTTTCCCAACACTAATGCTAGTAAAACTCCCAACAGTTAATGCTAGTATTTTCAGCACTACTGCTAGTAAATGTACATCTTACTACCAACAGTTAATGCTTACTCTCCCAACACTAATGCTAGTATATGTACATCTGTACCCCAACAGTTAATGTGAGTTAGCAAACACCTATTACCCATCTAAAAAATAAAGCATTTTTGATAAAAAAAATAATACAATATAAAAGTCCGAATTTAAAATCAGAATTAAAAAATAAACTCGAGGAAACTTAATCTTTTTATTCTCTTAAAGATCTTTAAAAAAATTGAATATTTTATAAAAAAAAGAATTGAAGAGCATCTGGATGTAGGCGTCTAACCAAGAGAGCTTTTCCTGACATCTGTCCAAAACCTTCTTATCGTCCTCGCTAATCTTATCCTTGAGCTGAAAAATTTTTGAAAAATTATACAGTCTCCTATAAGAGAGTGGAGCCTGCCAGATTCAAAAAACGAGAAAAAGGTCAAAAAAGGAAGGCGGAAGACCACTTATCCCTATCACCAGCCCATCTCCCCCAACAAGACATCTCATCCCTGCCCCAAGCCCATCCACCGTTAGAGCCAATCCCTTCCCCCGATAAGCCTTATCCATCCTTTCTCCCAGACCATTCCACAAACCAGACAACTTATCCCATCCCTCAAACACTAAAGCCCACCCCCAAAACACCCAAGCCCAACTTTATCCCTCAAAATCAAACCTTATCATCCTCCATGTCTGCTTGATGTTAAAGCAGTATGACTCAAGTCCATTCTTTTAGCCGAAACACGATCACGCTGAATTTCATCCTCGCCGCGATATTTCTCAGCCTCTTGAACCATACGCTCAATCTCATCTTTGGCCCAAAAATTCCTCAACCGTTTCCTTTATCTTAGTCAAGACCATTGCCGAAACTTCCTTAAAACCAAAAGTTAAGCTCAAAGTTAAAATCCAAATCAAACCTCGGGGAAGAACGCCTTCATTTCTCCTTTAACTTCCACTTGGATTTTTGGACGAGCACCTTCTCCTTGATAACTTTGAACGGCCAATGCTTCATGTCGGATTGAACAGCTGGATCGTCGAACTTGCGTCCAATCAAGCGTTTCGCGTCTGAAAATGATTTTTGAACTTGTTAACCAAAAAATAAAAGAAAATACCAAAAACAGTGTTCGACGGGTTCATTGCCACTTGATTTTTAGCAGCGTCGCCAATCAGACGTTCGGTGTCCTTGAAAGCCACATAAGATGGAGCCGTGCAATTTCCTGAAGAAAATAAAGTTAGAACCCGTAAACTCGTTCAGAAAACAAACCTTGATCATTAGCAATGATTTCGATCTTTGCATGTTGAAAACTCCAACGCAGGAATAATTGTATCAAGATCGATACCGACAGCGTTAGCTTTAGAAATTTTTCAGTTTTTAAAATGATGGCTGAAAAATTAGAAAAGTTTAGAAGATTAGGCGTGAAATAAGGGTGAGAATAAGAAAATGAGAAATAATGAGCCAAAACCCATATATAACGATAAGTCGAAAACATCTGACAGGTCAAGAGAATATGGACCCCAAAAACTCTAAGCTTAAAATAGCAAAGGAAATAAAAATGGCGACAATTCATATCCTTATTATCTCTCATTTCCTCTTGGAAATGTAAGAAAATGCCTTATTGACCAAGATGCAATAGAATACGAGAGATGCAATGGAATAAGGAGAGTAAACGGCTCCATGACAATTGTACAGTGGGACAATTGTACAGTGAGACAATTGTACAGTAGACAATTGTACAGTGGACAATTGTACAGTATTCAGAGATTTTTTTAAAAAATTTAATGTTAACCCAAAGTGTCGAAACATATGATCAACACTAAATTTTTTGAATTTTATTATACAACATGGGGAGGTTGTTCCAATGACGGACAAACTTCAATTCGTTGAAATGATCAGCGAATTGGGTGATCAATCGTGTGAGTGATCAACCTCGAAGGGGTTGATCAACCTCGAAGGGGTTGAATTTTCATGTCTTGGTACCTTTGGACAGAGAATCAAAATCTCTACAACATACCAAAAAATGAGAATTTTTGAATGATTGATTAAAAAGTTATGATCTAAAAACTAACTTTTCAAAAAAATGTAATTTTTCGGCACTTTATCAATCATAACTTTTTTATCAATTAGTCAAAAATTCTGATTTTTTGGTAATTTGTAGTGCATTTAATTCCCTATCCAATGGTACCAAGAACATTAAAAATTATAAACCCCTTTATGAGTTATAGGCCGAGATTGAACTGAGGTGTACCCAGTGAAACAAGTAGAAAAATCTACTTTGTTTATCTCTCTGTAGTCTTTCTGAAATAGGACAAATTGTCATTCTTGGTAAACAGAGTGCCGAAATTTAAATTTTAACGAAAAAATGGCACGACACCTCCAAAAATTATTTTGTCTACACTATTTTCTCCGTTAAAAATCAAAAACCTCTACATATAAACATATTCACGGATATTTCTACTTATACTTTTATTCTTTTTATTCGTATTTTACATAATCTTGCTACATGTGTATTACATTATATAAATCAATCATTTCTGAAACATCAAATGTTAGCACAACTTAACGAGCCAAATAAACGAGTTAATGCGCTGATAAATATTTGCTGAACTAAACGATAATATAGAATGAGAAGTTAGGTAGGATCAACGATTAAACGCCGCAATTTTTGATGGCTTCTTTGTTGTTATCTTTGTTTGTTTTTTATCAAAGCTAATACAAATTATTTTGTGCATACACATAACAATACATCCAGCAAGATTTTCTGTTATTAAAAATGTGGAAATACATGCCTGCGCAAAATTAATAAAAATAACAAAACAAATATTTTTCCAAAATACTCTTTTAGCAAACAATCATAATCTCATTCATTTGTTACTATGCAGTATAAAATTTTTCAGAAAAAGGATTCCCTTTCTATATTTAATTAATTTTATTTTTTCTTTTAAATGTTATACTATGCTTTTATATTTATTCTATTTGGCCATTTTGTAATTAATCTCTTCTTATAATTTGTACACGTATGTGACAGACAACGTTGTCAGTTTTTAATCTTTGGTTTTATTCTAATAATTCATGAAATTGACGTTATACTTTTTTAAAGGAATTTATGGAATTTTGAGGGCTTTTTTATTTTAGCAAAAGTGATAAAAATAAGTAAATTAATTAGCACAAATGGCACATAAGTAATCTTGTAGATAAGTTAGTTTAACCTCTCAAACTTGTTTTTAATTGTTACTTGGCATTGAACTCTGAACACTCAGAATAATTTCTCTAGCGGATATTTTTACAAAAGAACGAAGGATTTTTTTCGAAGGAATGAAGAAGAAGATAGATAGGGAATAAAATGGGTGGTCCTCACGCATCGCAGATTTTTACCTCAAACCAATTTTCAATTTTCTTCTTTTGTTCTTTCACACTGAATAATTCTAAAAAGTTTAATTTTCTTTATTATTCTTATAGTCTCTATACATTTTTGTTCAAATTCTAGCGTTCATTGTTTAGAATATTTTGGGCCAAAGGGTAGATGATTAAATGCGTCAGAAACTATGAAACACTTAATTAGCCACAAATAAGAAAGAGCACAAAGAGAAAGTGACAGGCGGGGCTCCGAATAAGAAGCTGCAAAAAAGAAAGGCGACGTAACCAACAGGAGTTTCTCTGATTTCTTCTTTCTTTAAAGAAATATGTATATGCATCAAGGACGTGCAAGAAGAAAAAACAGGAAATCGTTCATTCCTATGAAAAAGAAGTATTTTAGAGTACAAGTGAGAGAAATAGTAAGCATTAAAAGATCAGGTTAGAAAAGTTAAAAACTGAATAAAGTTTGAAGATTATGATTGTGAAAATCTGGAGATTCGAAAAATTGGAGAAAAGAAATTGACTAATAAACCAAGACGAAATAAAGGTTAGAGATAATATACAAAATTATAAAAAAAAGTTGGAAATAAGAAAAGAGAATTTCTGCATGTATAAGAAAGTAAAAAAATAAGAAACAAACTGCATCATCACAACAAAACAACCAACGACCAACCTTAACTTATTTTCACTACAAAGGCATTCCTTTTGCACACGCCCAAACACAACACAAAAATGCTTTAGTTTAGTAGTCAGTTGCTCTTCGCGCATATATATATAAAAGTTTGTTAGTGTTCCACCACAGTGTCACTCGTTCAATCGTCTTTTGCGCTTTTGTTTGAGCTTAATTAAACACGACTTTTACCACAATTGGGAATTTAGACTAGGGTCGCTATGTGAGTGGGGTTAATTGAAGGATGTTCTTCTAATTTTTGATTAGAAAAAAGCCTTATGTTTTATATGATGAGAAGCAAGGAGTATTTTTATTCCATGTTATAGTTGCTTTTATAAGAATTCTCAAAATTTCTTATGAAAAATGTTTGATATTTCCCAGTAAAACGCCCCTCCAATTATTGTAATTATTAATTTTTCATTTTTAAGCTACTTCGTAAATCATCATGTGAAGTATATACACATTTTAATTAAATTATTTTTTATTAAGGATAAAGCTAATAATTATGGATTACGAGGCCAGAATTAAGGCTTATCGGTTTGTAGCATACTCTACAGTTTCTTTCTCGGTTATTTCACTGATCTCGGTTTGCTTCACTCTTCCAATGCTCAAAAACTACGTTTCTAATGTATCATTGAACATGGATAGGGAATTGACGATGTGCCAAGTTTGTGAAAATTAAAAGTAAAATAAGACTATGGTTCAGGGATCAGCAAAAGACATTTGGTCAGAGGTTCTTCAATTGAAGAATATCCCCGTTAGTGGTGGGAATCGTACAGCACGTCAAGCTGGTTATGGTGGTGGTGAAGCACCAGTGACTGGAGGATCTGCTTCTTCCTCTGGAGGCGGCGGTCAATGCAGCGATTGTTGTTCTGGAGGAGGACCAGGCCCAGCAGGTCCCCCCGGTCCACCGGGAAGGTCAGGAAACCCAGGAGCACCCGGATCACCTGGACAGCCTGGAAAGTCTCAACAAGCACCTTGCCAACAAGTCACAACTGTGAGTTGAAAAAAGCCATTGAAGTCTAATAAATAATATTTTCAGCCACCATGCAAACCTTGCCCTGGAGGCCAACCAGGCCAGCCAGGACCCCCCGGACCACCTGGCCAGCCGGGAGGCCCAGGACAACCCGGACAACCAGGAGGACAAGCCTCTCCCGGAGAACCTGGACCCGCAGGACCCCCTGGATCGCCTGGAGCACCAGGTAATATCTTTTTAATATTTATGAAATAAATGAACAATTCGAAAATAAAGGTCAACCTGGCGGCCCTGGACAACCTGGATCACCTGCACAGTCTCAAGAAGCTGGACCCGCACCTCCTGGTCCACCAGGTAAATACATCTTACATGTTTATAAGTTTTTTTCCATATATGACAAATTATTTTTGTATTATTGAAAAACTAATAACAGTAAATAATTTTAAAATGTATTTATTTATAGGAGATGCTGGGGCACCTGGACAACCTGGAAATCCAGGTCCAGCTGGACAACCTGGAGGTCCTGGAGGACCTGGACCAAAAGGACCACCTGGCCCACCCGGTCAACCTGGAAATGACGGAGCTCCTGGCCAGCCCGGAACACCTGGAACACCCGGAGGGGCAGGAGAGAAAGGTATCTGCCCCAAATATTGCGCCATCGACGGTGGAGTCTTCTTTGAAGATGGAACTCGAAGACGTTAAATGTAGACAGAAGTTTAAACTAATAGTGCTTTTAGAATTTATCTGGCGATGGAGGAATATCTTTATTTCTGGACATTCGCATTTAATTATTTTTATTATCGTAAACATAACTGCCATTTTCTTAAGCCAATAATAAATCTGCCCTCCCTTCTTGTATTTTGATATTTTCGGTTTCCAAAGGATTTCGCTAGTTATGTATTTTCCAATGGGTAAATTTAACATTTTTTCGATGAATTTCGGATAGTTTTGATTATGAATAAAAATATTTTAGCTTGTTAATTTAATTGTTTAAAAGAAAAAATATAAAACAATCAAAGAAAATAAATATGCAACTAAAATGCAATGTAAAAACTAGAAGGAATGATTTAATAAATTCCTGTAAAAATAAATAGCTGACTATAGAATATTACCTAACCATGTATTTAACTACTCCATATGTACATACGTATGTCTGAGAAAAATAATTAGGAACCATATTAATTGTAAATTTAATGAACGATTCCAATCAAACCATAAGAAATTAATTATAACGTAATAGTTGTTTGAAAATTAGGTAAATCACCCTTCGGAAATGTTTTGCTACAAACCTGTATTCAACTACTGAGTAGTTAATATGCCGTAAAAACCAGACATCTCTCACCTTTTTAGTTAGTATTTCAACTGATTTATTGACGTGAATTGTACTATAATTTCATATAAGATTTGGGTGTGACCACTTCTTTTGAATAATTGTTGGATTAAATTAATAAAAGTTAATTTAATATGTATGTACTATGAATAAAAGATGTGATAATTAAAAATGAGTTTTAATGATTTTTTTCAATTTATAACGAAGTATTAAATAATTTTGTTCCGTTTTTATATGAAACAAATACTATGCATATTTCTGAAATTATTTCAAAGAAACAAAAAGTACCTAATTTTTAAAAAGTGGAAATAACTGTGGTATTGAGAAAAAATTTTAAATTTTATTTTAAATTTTGTTTGCGAAGTTATAAATGATTGGAGAGACCTAAACGAAAAGTTAGAGGTAATAAATGGAAAATAGAATTTTACATGAGGGGAAAAATATAATTTTACATGAGGAAAAAACGAAGGCGAAGAATGAACATTTATTCTTAGTTTTTTTTTCATTTTTGGTTTTTTATTCTCTTTGTTTCGTCTCAAAACATTTGCTACTACTCCTGTTTTTCTTCTCCAAAATATTTTTAAAGCCAAATTTTAACGAAAAGACCCATTTTTAATACATATTATTGCACACTGAACGATTCATAAAGAAATTTATAAAAAAATTGAAGGAGCATATGAAAAAAGCCACTCATTCCATAAAACTGGAATTGAGGCCGCAAAAATTACTACTGTTACATCTACGGAAATGAACAGCAAAAGCAGTAATAAGTTATAACAGCTTAAATCGTTTTCTTTTTAATTCTTTTTATTGTCGGTTTCGTCGTTTTTGTCCCAAACCACCTATGTTCTCCCCACTTTACGTCTACATTCTTCATTTGGAAGCGCAGTTATGCACTAAACACTCTTCGCTATATTATTCCAACTTTTTGTTTGTTACACCTCACCATTCTAAACTTATTTTTTTTATTCATCGATAAACAGCGATAATTTTCGCTATAAATGGACGTTTAGGCCCAACCCTGATGCGCAAGTCCCGTTATAAATTTGCTCATTGACCCAGCATTCCGTCCCATTTGATTAAGCGTTCCACCTTTTGGAACCAAAACCTCTATCATTTACCCTTGCTTTTATTATAATTAAAGTTGGGGTTATTTAATATCGAAAACATTCATAGGCAATTATCATTTTAATATTTTCCAAAATTTTATACTATCACCAATCTATTTTATACATAATATAAAATAGATCCCCCGGTCCACCGGGAATTGAATTTGTGTCAGGTAGGATTAAGTTTGTAGAAATTACGATTAAACCTTATGCTTGAACATAGTATATTAATTTTATTACGATAACAATTTAAGATTAAGAGATAAATATTTAAGAATATTAGGTTTCTCAAAGTTTTTATTTCGCTAGGAATCATTTATTTATAAATAAATTTAGGCAAAGCCAATAAAAATGGATTACGAATCAAGAATTAAAGCTTACCGATTCGTGGCCTATTCCACGGTATCCTTCTCAGTTATTTCTCTTGTCTCCGTATGTTTTACATTGCCAATGCTTCAAAGCTATGTATCAAATGTGGCCTCGAATATGGATAGAGAATTGAATTTGTGTCAGGTAGGATTAATTAAATTGAGAAAAATTCAAATAAATTCCAAAAATGTAGGGCACAGCAAAGGACATTTGGTCAGAAGTTAACCAACTCAAAAGTATTCCTGCTAGCAGTAATCGTACAGCACGTCAAGCTGGTTATGGTGGTGGTGAAGCACCAGTGACTGGAGGATCTGCTTCTTCTTCTGGAGGCGGCGGTCAATGCAGCGATTGTTGTTCTGGAGGAGGACCAGGCCCAGCAGGTCCCCCCGGTCCACCGGGAAGGTCAGGAAACCCAGGAGCACCTGGATCACCTGGACAGCCTGGAAAGTCTCAACAAGCACCTTGCCAACAAGTCACAACTGTGAGTTGAAAAAAGCCATTGAAGTCTAATAAATAATATTTTCAGCCACCATGCAAACCTTGCCCTGGAGGCCAACCAGGCCAGCCAGGACCCCCCGGACCACCTGGCCAGCCGGGAGGCCCAGGACAACCCGGACAACCAGGAGGACAAGCCTCTCCTGGAGAACCTGGCCCCGCAGGACCCCCTGGATCGCCTGGAGCACCAGGTAATATCTTTTTAATATTTATGAGAGTATAAATGAACAATTCAAAAAATAAAGGTCAACCTGGCGGCCCTGGACAACCTGGAGCACCTGCACAGTCTCAAGAAGCTGGACCCGCACCTCCTGGCCCACCAGGTAAATACATTTTACATGTTTATGAGTTTTTTTTCCATATATGACAAATTATTTTCGTATTATTGAGAAATAATAACTGTAAATAATTTTAAAATGTATTTATTTATAGGAGACGCTGGGGCACCTGGACAACCTGGAAATCCAGGTCCAGCTGGACAACCTGGAGGTCCTGGAGGACCTGGACCAAAAGGACCACCAGGCCCACCCGGCCAACCTGGAAACGATGGATCTCCTGGCCAGCCTGGACCACCTGGAACAAACGGTGGAAGTGGAGAGAAAGGAATCTGCCCCAAATATTGCGCAATCGACGGTGGAGTCTTCTTCGAGGATGGAACTCGACGACGTTAAACATATTCCAGCTAGAGGAATTTATCAGAAGTGTTGCCACTTTCATCTACGTCAAAAACATAGTTTTTAACAAGCTGATAATTTAAAAAACATACTGCCATTTCTATGATTTTAATATATCATTTATATATTGTTCATGCCATGCTTTTTATATTTTAATATCTAAAGCATAATGAGAAATATTTAATAAATACAAACATAGTACACAAACTTGGAATTGATAAATTCCTAAAGAATAATGAAATAAAGATAAACATAATATTTAAGTAAACTAAAAGATAATAACAAAATTTAATTAATCCCCTTTAGGTAAAGCAAAATATTATTCTTAAATTACAAATTTGGAATTAAACTTGAAATTTTAATTCCAAAAAATAAGCTTGAAACTCACATCGTTTCGGCAAAGTAAAATACAAATTATTGTTTTTAATATTCTGTTATACATATATAATTTCTCCATACATCTAACTACATACATATATTTTTAAATTTTATATTTCCATAGCAACTTGTTATTCTGCAAATCCCACAGACTAGTAGCTTTTTAAGCGCAATAAGCTGCAAACTAAATCTATTTATAATACTTGATGTTTAATAAAAATTTTGAATCATTTTGATCATCCTTAATTATTCTCGAGCCTTTTAGTCAATAAACAGATTTGTCAGTTAGTTAAAAAACTCATGTAACATCAGCACTCTCGAAATGCCCAACACACCCACTTCTATTTGTTGGCAAATCAATACTTTCATTTGGCAATTTTGGAAGGATTTTACTTTTGAATAGAAATAGATTCTTTCATTATTTTCCAAAACACTTGACCGATTTCAAAGGCAATAATTTCACATATTTGGCCATATTTCTTTCATTTTTACCTAATTAGCATTTTATTCATTTAAATCTTTAACATACCTACTCATTCTCAGACTGCAACAATTAACAGAGATAAAGACAAAAACTAAAAATTTTGGACATACCTCCAATTTTCAGAAATTTTAAACAATCTTTTAAATGCGCGAGATTGTTCACATCCAGGCAGGTCAATGCGGGAATCAAATCGGTGCAAAATTTTGGGAAGTAATATCTGATGAGCATGGTATTGATCCTACTGGGTATCGATCTTTTTAATATCTATATGTACAAACATTTTTAACGGATTCTTATGATTTAGAATGTATAATGGCGATTCTGATTTACAATTAGAAAGAATTAATGTCTATTATAATGAGGCCAGCGGTAATCAAAAATAAATTCACAATGACTTAATTATGACTTAATTATTAGGTGGGAAACATGTACCTAGGGCTGTTTTGGTTGATTTAGAAGTAAGATATATATAATTTTTTAATATCTATTATATTTATGAATTATAATAAAATAACAAAAAAGAAAAACGGAAAAAATATGAGGCCAGATAAAACAGAAAACCTTAGAGAAAATTTTAGCCTGGAACGATGGATTCAGTAAGAGCAGGACCGATTGGGCAACTATTTCGTCCTGATAATTTTGTATTTGGTAAATAATTAATGCCAAGTACAACAATAATTTACATAAAAAATTCAAAGGTCAAAGTGGTGCGGGAAATAACTGGGCTAAAGGACATTATACAGAAGGGGCTGAATTAGTTGATAATGTTTTGGATGTAGTTAGAAAAGAAGCAGAAAGTTGTGATTGTTTACAGGCATAAAAATTTACAAAAGACAGAATAAAACATTGAATTATAGGGTTTTCAAATGACTCATTCCTTGGGTGGTGGAACTGGTTCTGGAATGGGGACATTGTTAATTAGTAAAATTAGAGAAGAATATCCTGATAGGATTATGGCTACTTGTATGTTGATAGAAAATTTTAAATAATCAGTCAGAATTTTCTTTATAGATTCTGTTGTTCCATCACCAAAAGTATCGGATACAGTAGTTGAGGTAAAAACATAATATAAAAACAGGTTGAAAAAAAATATAATAAGTAAGCAAATTCTCACATACTTAAATTTTAATAGCCCTATAACGCAACATTATCCGTCCACCAATTAGTTGAAAATACAGATGAGACCTTTTGTATCGACAATGAAGCTCTTTATGATATATGCTTTAGAACTTTGAAACTTACAACTCCAACATATGGAGATCTTAACCATTTAGTGAGCATGACCATGTCTGGTATGTTTTTGCCATCTTTTAAATTACAAAACATAAAAGGTGTGACAACTTGCCTCCGTTTTCCGGGACAATTAAATGCGGATCTAAGAAAATTAGCAACAAAGTAAGATGAGATGTTGTTTAATTTTTCCATTTCTAAACTATAGCATGGTACCATTCCCTAGACTTCATTTTTTTATGCCTGGATTTGCTCCACTCACGTCAAGAGGAAGTCAGAATTATAGGGCTTTAACTGTGCCAGAATTGACACAACAAATGTTTGATGCTAAGGTAGATAATAAAATGTTTATCACCAAAAATCATTTGTATATAGAATATGATGGCAGCTTGTGATCCACGTCACGGGTATATATACTTTAGTAAAATAAAATTGGCCGTTTCATCAGGAATTAAAAAATTTGTTAATAGATAAGAATTTTAAAAATATTTCAGAAGATATCTAACAGTCGCAGCAATATTTCGAGGTCGAATGAGTATGAAAGAAGTAGAGAAAATAATAGTAATTCAAAAATATTTAAAAACTTGAAGGTTGATGAACAAATGTTAAATGTTCAAAACAAGAATTCTTCATATTTTGTTGAATGGATTCCAAATAATGTAAAGACTGCTGTTTGTGATATTCCTCCAAGAGGTGTTAAGATGGCTGCTACTTTTATTGGAAACTCTACTGCTATTCAGGAATTGTTTAAACGAATATCTGAACAATTTACCTGTAAGTATAAAACAAAACTGATGTTTGAAAAAATCAGAACTAACGTAAAAATGTTCTAATATTTTTATAGCTATGTTCAGACGCAAAGCTTTCCTTCATTGGTACACAGGCGAAGGAATGGATGAAATGGAATTTACTGAAGCTGAATCTAATATGAATGATTTAGTATAGCTATTTAACTTTGTTATAGCTATCTTAATTTTTACTATTTTGTAAGGTATCGGAATATCAGCAATACCAGGATGCCACTGCTGATGATGAAGGAGAATTTGAAGAACATGAAGAACCGGAGCATGATATTGAATAGATTAAAAGAAAAGGAATAATCCTGCTTAATGCACTGCAATGTAATAACATAGATAGAAAAACAAATTTAAAATACTTGCTGATAAAAACTGTCGAAATTTTGCTACTAAAATTGGATTATATAACCGGGTCCTAAACAATTTTTATCACCCATATACGGGAAACTGATCAAACATGCCACTACGACCCATGGCGTTTAACTATTAGTATTTAGTACAAATTTTTTCGCTCACATATGGAGAAGGGATCAAACCCAAAAACCGTTTTTCCCACAACCTTTTCCAAAATCCTGCGCACATCCGAAAGTCCAGAGAAAAATTTTGCAAGACATTGAGCACTACATCATTTTAAAGAACAGTCTTCCCAGAATCAAATGAGCAATAAACAACTGCATGTGTCGTTTGTAATTCTGCCGACTCGCATAGGTCTAGTTCCGGTTTTTAATTTACAGTTCGACGGATTGAGTATTTTTACTCACTTGGACATTTTGAGTTGGGACGATTTTGGGGTGGGACATTTTCGGGGTTTTTGTTCAGTGGGACATTTTCGGGAGGGACATTTCCGGGCGCGCCAAAAGACAAATTGACCAAAATTTGGACAAAATGGTAATAACATTTCGCCAAATTACGTTTCATTCAATCTTATCTAAAAATAGTAAATCTATAGCTGGAATTTGTATGCTAAAATCGACTGTATCAATTCAGATTCATGCCTATCATTCTATTTATTCTTTCAATCGCCTACTTTTCTAGTACTGGCCCATCATATAAACAATGGTAAATATTCAAATTATTTGTGGATTTTTCACAGCACTTTATTTTATATCACAGCACCATCTCTTATTTGTTAGTTTTAGGCTAAAATACAGATTATCCTATTTTATAGGTGATTTCTTTATCTACACATTCTTTTTGCCTTTTAATAAATTTTCATCAAAATTTTGACTTAATTTAACAAATTAAATTGAAAAGTTTTAAATGTAAACAAACACAGTTGGTACTCTTTCACTACACAAGCATTCGATAATAAACGGATTAAGTGCTCTTATAAATAATCCTTGACTTTCATTTACTACTTTGACATTTTCATTTGTTTGTAGATTTCATTTTGTTTTCACTCGATATTTGCCTTCTAGAAAATTTTTGCAATGTAAAAATGAATTACATAATTAATTAAAATTAGTTAATACATATGTAGTTACTTAAAATTAATAATTTTTCTCCAGTATAATGTTAGTAAAAAATAATTTCTTTAATCATTCTATTTATTCTTTCAATCGCCACTAACATATTTCTTTTCCACCTGCTTTCACTTTTTATTATTTTTCCTTACCTTTTATGCTTGTTTTTAACGTTCACTAGTTTAATTCATTAAAAAATCGAATGCGAAATAAATTCTGCTAGAAAGAATGGGCATTTTAACAAATAACATTTTTATTTTTTCCTTGCGTACTTGGAATGGAAAATATTTTTTTTAATTTAGAGAAATCAACGATCATTCACACCAATGGAGATAGAACCGGACAAACATTTGAGGTAATCATTTTTGGGTGTTTTTCTATTATTCATTGATTTTAGGGGGATGAAAGAGCTTTTGAGCACAATGGACCCGCAGGCAGATCCAAACACACACAAAGAATTCAAGGAAAAAACGCATGTTGTTTGCGCCAGGTTCTTGGGAGGTGCGTGGAAAACTGTGTCTCATGAAGACATGAAAATCAACAGAGTCAAGTTTGTTTATATGACGTTTTAATTATTCCATCATTATAGAGGCGGCATGAGCAACATGCTTTTCTTGTGTCGATTAACTGAAAATCACCCGCCTATTAAAAACGAACCTGACAAAGTGCTACTGCGTGTTTATTTTAATCCCGAGACTGAGAGCCATTTAGTTGCAGAGTCTGTAATTTTCACGCTTTTCTCTGAACGTCATCTTGGTCCAAAACTTTATGGAATTTTTAGTGGAGGTCGGCTCGAGGAGTACATTCCGGTTTGATTTATATTTATTACTTACTAACCATTTACTTTCAATCTCTTCGTCGATTAAAATTGTTTAAATTTTAAATTTTACTGCCCATATTATTCGAGTAAAATATTAATTTATATTTAGTCAAGACCACTTACATGCACTGAAATATCATATCCGAATATGGCAAATAAGATTGCTAAACGACTTGCTAGAGTGCATCAGCTTGATGTACCTATCTGGAAGGAGGTAATATACTAATTTTTCTCTATTAATTTTTACTTTAGCCGGACTATATTTGTGACGCGTTGGACAGGTGGTTGAATCAGCTGAGATTAACGCCCAGTGGGTCATCTGATTTTATCATGCCGCAAAAATATTTGGAATGGGCTCCGGAAAAGATTAGTTGTGATGATTTGTTGCACGAAATCGAGAATTTACGGTTTTTTCTGTTAAAAATGCGAAATTTGTTATTCTACAAGTTTTTTAGTTCTTTGATTGTACATAGTCAAAGCTTTGTGACATTTTGTCATAATGATTTACAAGAGGGGAATATTCTTCTGCCAAAAGGAAGTTCTGGGAATATAAGATTGCAGTCATCTACTGAAGTATATGGAGATGGTGGGCAGAGTAATTCTCTAAGTGCTTTCAATCCTATGGATTTGCGTCTTGTCCTTATTGATTTTGAGTATGCCAGTTACAATTACAGGTTGGGAACTTTCAATTTAGAAGATGTCAAAGCTTTAATTCAGAGGTTTTGACTTTGCGAACCACTTTGTTGAATATAGTATCAATTATGATGTAGATCATGCACCATTTTATGAGATTCTTCCTGAAAGATTTCCTACCGAAGAACAAATGCTCGAGTTTATGTATAGTTATGAGCGCGAGGCGAATCCTAAGGTTTCGGAAGAACAATTACATGAAAGAGGGAAAAAGATGATAGAGGTAAATATACTTATAACTATTTAATGTAGTTTAAATATTCTATTTAATTTTAGGAAACAGTTCCGTTTGTACCAGTTTCGCATTTGCTTTGGGGAGTTTGGGGGCTCCTCCAAATGGAAGTCTCTCCAGTTGGATTCGGGTTTTCGGTATTTTTCAAATCAGTATAGAATCTAGTTTTTCATTCATAGGAGTATGGTCGGGACAGATTGGGTTATTATTATATGAATAAGCATTTATTGGATAAATTTTTGAACAAAATCTACTAGTTTTTTAAATGAATAGAGAAAATTATAGTGAAGATAGAAACTCCCATAATCAGAACAATTAAAGACATGTACTATTTGCATTTTTCTTATCAGATTATATTCACCTAAATTTTTAATGCGAATTTATATATTATATTCACAGAGATAAGAAAATTTTTGCATAAATATTTAAATTGATAAACTTACATACTATTTTGCATTTTTATGTTTTGAACATTCAATATTTTCGGCTAAAGAATTATGACAATATGGATTAGAACATATGTATAAACTATTTTTACGGCTAATAATTGATTCCATTTTATTTTAACTACTTGTCCTTGACAGCTCTTCATTTAGCAAAGAAGAATCTGCCCATATTTGTGTTAATATGTACAGATATTATCTATGGCTAGGAATATTTTTTCTTCTCAACTGTTCATACATAAATAGATTTAGGTGCATTAAGGATTTTTATTTGTGCAAACTCTTAATTTTTTCTTTTTTTTATTAAGAAGATTATGTCTAGGGGGAGATTTTAATTAAGAATCTTGGCTTTTATTTGCTAAGTTTTTTTTCTTAAAATCTTGAAAATAAGTTAGTTTTATCATTGGAAAAATCTTACCCAGCAAATAAAAATGAGTCTATTTCCGTTATCTATTTTATTAAAATTTAGATTTACATAACTACTATTCCACTTGTCATTTATGGAAAACGAAGTCAATCGTCGAGAGCAAAATAGTAGCTCATTAAACGACAGTGAATTCCCAACTGCAACGGATCCACTCCTTAAACAACCAAATAACTCATGTTTGTTTTTAACACTTTTTTATCATTAATCTGCTTTAATTAGCTGATCAAAACGCTACAGACGGAACTTTGGCACATTCTGGTCCAATACAGATGAACGGTGGTCATGCAATTCAATCTGACCGTCTTAATATTGTTTACATGATTTTTTTGCTTCATGGAGTTGGTGTCCTTCTGCCATGGAATACATTTTTGACAATCGGATATGATGTAAGATTTTTACTTATGTTAGATTAGACCAAAAAATCTTGTTTCAGTATTTTGTAAGCTACAAATTAAATGGTACTGATCAAAACACAGAATATCGTCTAAATTTCTTCAGTTATCTAACGGCCGCTGCTCAAATTCCAAATTTAACTCTTAGCTTATTAAATTTATTTGTGGTTATCAAAGGAGGCTTGCATAGGCGCATTTATTTATCTCTATTAGTGATTGCTTCAATCTGCATCCTGACAATATCTTTTGTTTTTGTTGACTCTTATGGATGTTTGTTTTTATTTGAATTTATCTTTTAATATCTATTTTAAGGGCCATTTTATTTTTTTATTTTTACAATTGCTTCTGTTGTGATTCTCAATAGCGCAAATGGGATTTATCAAAACAGTATCTGGGGTTTAGTAGCTGATTTTCCTGGCCAGTATACTAATGCTGTTATTCTTGGAAATAACATATGCGGCATTTTGATGGCTTTCATTTACATTATTATTCTTCTTTGTCAGTTTTTATAAAAATAATAATCTCAATTAAAATAATCTTTTAAGCTCGAATTGGAATTCGTTTAAGTGCTTCAATTTACTTTGGTCTTGCATTGTTGACTGTCATTGCTTGTGGTTTCTCCTTTCGCCTTCTTACAAAAAATGTTTGAATATTTTATATAAATCAATTTTTAATTTTTTTGAAGAAATTCTACAAATTTCACGTAAGAAAAGCTGTAAAATCTAGAGCAACTTCTTGCACAGATGTTTTACACGAAGGGGAAGATATTTGTGGAAATAACTCTGAGAGAAAGCCATCCACTCCTAATCCTTCTTTAGCAACTTATTATGCCATTTTTAAAGAGGTTTTTTTTTAATTTATTAATTTACTCTGAAAATTTTAAGTCTTGGCGCGGCCTGTTTAATGTTTGGATAGTTTTCTTTACAACTTTGGCCATTTTCCCTTCAGTTTTGCTTAAAATTGAATTATATCCTCCTGGTCGAACTTTTGATATTTTTATTTATGGCGATTGGACAACTTCAAGTTTGTTTGGCTTAAATATATTTCAATTTATTTAAATTAAAGGAATGCTTTTTCGCCAGTTAACCGTTTTCTTGAACTTTAATCTTTTTGCTACAATCGGCAGTTGGATTGCTAGTTATATTCAATGGGTACGATTTTCATATATTTTTCTATTTATAATATTTTATAGCCTTCGACAAAATCCTTAACTATTCCCGTTGTTGCTCGTCTTGTTTTCATCCCTCTCTTTTTGGCATGTAACTACCAAACTGGCACTGAACCCAGAAATTTTGTACTTATTAAAGATGAATGGTCATTTGTCATTCTAATCACTTTCATGTCAATTACGCATGGTTATTGGAGTTCTTTAGCTATGATGTATGCACCACGGTATATACTTACATTTAATTCACTTTATAAAGTAATTGTTTTATTTACAGACAAGTTGATCAATCAAAATCGCAAATTGTTGGAATGATGTCAGGATTCTTCCTTGTCTTTGGTATTGCTTCTGGCATAGCTTTTACATTTGTTGAGCCTCATATTGTTGATCTATTTGGTTTGCTTTACCCTTCTTGAGGTAGCAAGTAAAGAGCTTTTTTATTTTATTATCAGTTGCAATCGAAACACAATTGTGCCATTTTAAGTAATTTTTGTCTTCATTATCTTTTATTATCTAACTTCCCCTATTCTAACTCTTGTATTTTTGATCATTTATTTTTCAACGAATGTTATTAAATCAGTGATGCTTTAGTAAAGTCATAACTATTTTAACAATCGCGAATTGTGTACCTTTTTTATTAATCCTTTTCTTGTTTTATCTGTTTAACCTATTTATATAACTGCTTTACATTTTTACCTTAAAATGTTACTTTAAATTGAATTATATAAAATTTTTTGTTGGTATAAATTCACAAAAGTTATTTTAATAAGTTTGAGCCTTATATTTAAAAGGTAAATTTTATGACAAAAATTATGATTAAAATGTTTAGAACATTTAATCTATTCAGAAATAAGAATAGAACACATTTTTATTTAACATAGATAAGAAAGTATTAGGGAAGGAATGATGAATAAAAAGTATGTGGTGGAATTCCAACGCTATTCTCTCTATTTTTCCCCGTGTCCATAAAATTTGTTTGGTATGAAAACTACCAAATTGTTTGTCAAATGATGACTGTTTCATTATATAGCTTATCATTTCTAGAGATCTAGTAATATAAACGATCTAACTAATTGCAAGAAATTTAAAATTCCTTCCCCTTTTTCCGCGTTTTTCCGTTCACGTCTCTGGTGCATTCTTAAACATTTAGTGAACCTTTAGCCATACTTTTATGCTAAATTTAGTCAAAAATGGCACGAATTGAACTTTTTGCTCATAAATCCAAACGAGTAAATACTATCTTGAACCAGCTTAGCTCGGATTTTCAACCAGGTTTGATCTTTAATTCTAATGATTACTTGCTCCTTTATTTATCAGCTGTTAAAAATGTCGCTCAAGCTGGACAAAATCTTCTACGTGCCCTTCAAAGTGTAACACTTAAAGATTTCCAACAATAAACTTTCTTAAAGATTTTAACCGCAATCATTATCTGTACACGGCATCTCTTTATGCACTTGCGTTTTCTAGTTCTACGGCTGAACAAAATGCGCGTGAATGTATAAAGCAGCTTGAAAAAATAACAGAAGCAATGAAAACGATATATGCAAATCAAACCGAATGGGTAAGCAAATTATTAAAATTATTAGAAATAATTTGCAAAACATTAAAGATGGACCATTTCACCGAAATGACCAATACCATCACAGGCAACTCTGAGGATGAAAAACAAAGACTCAAGTCTTTAAGAGATGAATTCATAAAACGAGAAAAAAAAATAAATAAAGCTGTAAATGGCGGCAAGAAAATGCCTTCTGAATTGGAAAATTTCTATGAATCAGAAATGACCATAGCAAGAAATCACCAGGTTAGTAAAGTAATTAACTGAAAATTTATTCAAAATAGAGCCAGCGATATCGGTTTTTTGTTGAGAAGCATTTTAAACTTATAAAGCTGTATTACGCATGGATGAGATCATCAGCTTCCTTATTGGAAAAGGAATTCAACTTTGAGATGAATGGCTTTGGTAAAAGCGTTTCGCAAACATCAAAAGGTCCCGATAAGAATCTTGGCGAAAACATAAACTTCCAGCAACATTTAGAACCGAAGGAAAAGGTCTCTTAAATTCCGTCTGGGCACAAGCTGTTCAGCATACAGTATGATGAACAACTGCTGTTCAGCAGTTGCTATTCACACTCCAATATTATTTTTTAAGATTTCGTCTGTCAAGGAACGAAATGGTCTACGACATCAGAGGGTAAATAGTCATACTCTTTTTCAAGAGGATAAACGTCTTTCTGTACTTAATGAAAATGAAGCTGATGCTCATTCAGATCCCTCAACAATCCCACAGATTACAGGTCATCAAGGACTTTTCCGGCCAATTCCAGTTCTTCCCATGAACCAGCAAAAATTTCGTCATAGCTTGGTGGAAACATACTCAAACCATATAAACAATGATTTAGTCTATTGGGAACGACAAAATGTTTCAGACGAAAATCAACCAAAACGTTTACAGGTTCAAGGAAAAACAAGAGAAGGATCTCAATTACAAAAATTCTACGGGTATAATTTAAATGGATTGAAATGAAATATAGGTACATATTATTTTGAAGGGATGGACCATCGAGAAGCGAGGAATTAAACGAGTTAGAGCGCGAGACATACGGAAGACTCAATGAAAGACAGTTTACACGTAAGCCACATAGCAGCCAAGTTACAGCATTATCTGATAAACGCAATGATCCTGGGAAATCAATGGTTGTAGGAAATGGTGGAAACATTGCTCATAATCACTCACGTACCCAAAGTTCCGAAAGCATGACAAGTAGTACAATTGCAAGTAAGTTGGAATAACATTAAAATAGAATAAAAAAATTTTTTTAGCTACCCCTATATTTTCCCCAACTGACTATAACAGGCTTCTTGAATGTACAACCCCTTATGAAGCACAGGGCGATAACAGAGATACACAATTGAGCCTAGGACTTGGTGAACGAATTCTTCTAATGAAAAGTGGTACAAGAGGTTGGGTACTTGGTAGAAGCGAGGACGGTTCTAGGTATACGTTCTTTTACATTTTTGTGACATTTCGTATATTTTAAGACAAGGCTGGTTTCCTGCAAAATATCTAAAACTTGTCTGATACATAGAATGTGGAAATTTTTAAAGCGGAACGATTAATAAACGAATATATATTAACATATATATGTATTGTTCCCCTTTAGAATTAAATAAAAATGAGTAAAGTTTTACAACACGTAAGATTTAAAGGCTGATAGCTTTTTAAAGACAATAGTTTTGTGTATTTTAGTATATTAAATAAAAATGTAATCAAAACCCAGGAGAGCTTTACTCTTGGGGATTCGAAACAACCACTAGAAGATTACTTTGATATTTGGATGGCAGACTTGACTCCTTAATAAGCATTCCACATTTAGCTAATGTCCTATATATCTTACTTTTCATTTTCCTCCTACATCATCATCATTCAACACCCTCTTTCTTGCTTGTTAGCTTTTCCATAACATTCGTGACACCCACACTATGTCAATAATGAACTCGATATTAGTCTAGACAGAATACATTTTATAAATTATTGATGTTATATGTTGAATATTTATTCGCGCATTTTAATCACTTGCGGTAATGTTAAAAAACAGCTCGGTTGCGTGGCAGCGAGGTCATTTAGTTACAAACAAATCTCAAATATCAGTCAAACTTGTAACCTTCTATTGTGCTTTGATGATAAATAATTCTTCATTATTAATTCTTTACATTAATAAAAAGAATATGTATAGTTAAAATTTATAATGCCAGCCGGATATGTTTAGCAGTCTCTTTAGTTTATTTACTCATTAATCCATCAGTTCATAATGTTATACTTAAGTATTCATTTTATTTAGAATGGATGGATTAATTAGATGCCATTGAAAATCATGCAGGTTGCACGTGGATAATACATAGTCAAGACGGATTAGTTTGACCTTATAATTCTAAAATGACGACTTGGGCCGTATTTTTTTTGTTTATCCTCTTCCTTTTTTGAAGGAATTAAAATGTAAAAAAGGAGGAAACGATTGGATAATAAGCCAAATTAAGAGCTAGCGAATGGTAGCATGGACCAGGAAATGTGGCAGACTGCAACTATTGTGAACAATGAATGAGAAAGTTGTTTCCGGCAGACGACGCCTACGCTATTTCTGGCATCAATAGGGTGGTCTTTATATTATTTTTTACCTATTTTACAATTAATTTTCACTTGAGGAACGCCCAGCATCCTTTTTCTCCTTTATTTACAATAAATTTTTGCAAAATTCATCCAGTCAACTGTCCTTTTTGGCTTATTTTGTAACCAAATAAAAGCCATGTCCTAGTGAATATGGAGCTCATTTTAACAACGCTTTTCCTCTTTTCTATCAGATCTAAAGTATACAAGATTTCGTGACAAGATTATTTAAAACCCTTTACTACTAGGGTCGCTCCGATTAAATAAAAAAAGCCCAACTGCGCTCTAAGTCACTTATTATTCATTAGGTATATCTGTCATTTTATTAAAATTCTTGAAAAATACCCTTTCCACACTTTTAATAAATAAATTAATTACGTTCTCCCTTTATACCCGATGTTTTCTAAGAGCTGCGCCATACTTCACTCAATTCCCAAACAACAAAATTATATCATTAACCCTTTCCACATTTACAGCTGTCACTAGATGCTTAATTTGGAATAAGACAACAAAAACATACATAATATTAGTACATATAACTCATTTATTTTACACTTTTCTGTTTACTTAATTAACATCCTAATCTAACAATCCCACAACAAAATAGAATGTTTGGAGAATATCTAATTATATTACGTGTTATGGCATCTACAGTTTTTGCTCTTTGTCTTTTTAATACAATGGCCCAAGCACAAGCAGATCCCACACTGGTCAGTTTATTATAATGCACTTAAATAAAATATTATCATAGGAAGCGGACCTCTTTCTACGCAATATGCTTCTTAGACAGTATTTAGATAGTCAGATTTTTGGAGCAAAAGCTGATCTTAATCTTGGCCTGTCAGAAGTGGAAAGTAGAAGTGAAGTATCCAAGCGATCTGTGCCACATATTTCATTTGAATCTGATTTTTCTTTTGATAATAACGGTTTCTGGCGTCAACGTAGAGCACCAACAGATTTGAGATTTTCAAAAAGGCTAATACGTCTTTCTGATCAGTATACGCCAACGCCTTGTAGGTAAGAACAGTATAATTACATCATCAAACAACATGTAAATTTATTATTTAGATGGAAACTTTGTGCAAGTCTTTTTAAAAGGAGCATCTTTTAATTCGAGAAGAAAATTTTAAGAAACGGGGATTCAATAAGAACATATTATATATTTTTAAAGTTAACCCTTTAACACTATTTTCTGTAAAATATTATATTTTCCCGTGTTTAAAGTTTATATTCATTATGTTTTTCAAGATCGTTCAGTTTCATTGAACATTGAGCTTTGGGTTCTGTTTCATTTTTATTCTTACTGATTCGTTAGTATTCACGTATTTCTGTTTCATGCTTGTTGGACGATATCGGAGCATCGGTTAATAATTCAAATGCATCAATATGAATTCTTTGGTTAACATCTTTGTTTTCAATCGAAGGCGAGTATTGAATCTTATCCTCAATTTTTCCTCTTATTAGTGTTTCATCTAATGAAGTTTCATCAATATTTTCATCATTTCCTCTGTAAAAAGTAGATTATTTCTGATTTTAAGTACATATTTGTTTCAACCGACCTTCTATTTTCTTCGTGTTTCTGTTCTTCATCCAACTCTGAAGTTATGGACATTTGTTGTGCATTCACTTTATTCTGGTTATCTTTGTCATTATTTTCTGCCGATGTCATTACTATTACTTTTTGACATGAACAACGCCAGGAATGCACAGAAGACTCTGTCGGCGCTAATATTGAAGATTGTTGCTGAAAGTTATTTTTGTTCATCTGCTCATATCGACGTTGCTGCGAAAACGCTAAAAGTGCCAATGACCCGAAAGCAAGCAGTATGGCAATGCAAAGAGATAGAAGCATTAACCTTGAAAATTTTTAAATGATTATTTAACTACTAAAAGTCAACAAGGATTTTAATCAGAATCAAAAACTCCAACCATACTGTCATTTGATTCCCATTCATGTTCCATGTTTCGCCTATCCCATTCATTGTTTCTCCATCTACAGTTTCATTTTTTTCTCTCTCCAATATCTCAGCAACTAATTCTGCTAGTGTTGTGCCTTCAGTGGAACTAGCAGCAGCACTCAAGTTCTGCCTCAAGCGGCTTTCTGTGATTACTGTTTGTTCCTTTACGGGGGTGATTATGTTCAGTTTATTTGCTAATAAAAATACTTTAAAAGGATCGCTCATTTGACGACCAATTTCATCAACAATTTTGTTAAGACCAGCCATAAAGTTTTTGGCATTGAAGAGTTTATATTCATGAAATACTCTTTGCATAAGGTCTGCCGGTAAACGTAAATCCTTCCCTGTCTAATTTTATTTTTTAAACAACATTTAATAAAATAAGTAACCCGAACATATGCCAATTTGGCAGCCTCAATTCCAATAAGAAACACAAAAGTTTGGCAAGGTAAATCATTTAACCCGTATTGTTTAGCCAAATCATCCCCAAATTTGGTCTAAAATAGATATTTTTATGAACATATTTTGTCTTAGTTTTGACCAAATCATTTCCATTAATGCTTTGATTGTTTGGTGTCCAAATCCTTTTTGCTAGCAAAACATAAACAAGAACACCTTCTGTACGGTTAATGCATTCAGCAGGTGCCTTCTCAGATAAAGGAACATTTGCCTCAGTTAGTCCTTAAAATTTAGAATACTACATAATGTTTATTGTATTTCACATACTATCCATTTGTTTTTGAATATTCTGATTGATTTCGGCTCTCCATTGATCAGTTAAAATATGATCTGGATCACAAAGTGTGGAATTTTCCTTTGTATTGCAAGCAGTATAATTTTTCCTTGGATTTGGGTAATTGAGAGGCGTCCACCGTTCTGTATCAGCACGAAGAACTGTTCCAGAGGCAAGTAAAAGTGATAATAAAGAGAGCATAAATATTGTACTTTTTTACATTTAGATTAAAAATAAAATATAAAAATATAATTAAAATATATAGAACTAAATTTCGGCCGATATTTTCTATATCTGGGGAAGTAGTAGATAAAGAGGAAAATGGAAGGATAGAGAGCAAGATCGGATATAACGCTGGATAAAGAGTCCACAACTGCGCGGAGTTAAGTGCTGGCCTAAATCTAACTACTATAAAATAAATATTACAAGTAAATAAAAAGGTGGTCAGTGCAGATATAAAGAAATAATGTTAAGCTGCATCTCCTACAATCCATTAATTTTCATTTCCTATACATTCAATGTAGATATATGTTTATCTGATTATCCTTTTGTAAATTGGCTGTAATCAACAAACGGATTGACAATGAGCAGTGAAAAGAAAATAAAGCTTTCCAAATTGAAAGAAAAGAAGTAATTAAAAATTATTGACGACTTTATTATGCCAGCCCCAAATTCAATGTGCAAGTAATTGACAGTCTTTTGGTTACTTTTTCTCTAAGTTGGACAGATTGATCCTTATCTTGTTTATGACCTTGAATATAAACCATCCTTTTGTCAAAATTTTTTAACCTTATATTTTAATGCTTTGATATTTTTGAATAAAAGATTTTTGAATTTAATAATTACTTGAGTTCCCCAATATTGTCAATTGGGTGCATTGACGAAATAACAGATAGCATAGTTAAGAAATTAGATTAATGTATTTAAATAATTTATTTTTATGTTAAATACATACATATTTTAATAAACTTGAGGATTGGAGAAGTTGAAAATTCAAGGCAAAAAAATATAAAAATAAATAGCGCTAGGAAAAATAAATAGCGCAAACAATTTTTTTCTGATTTTAGCGCTGTTTACATAAAGATATCACAAAGAAAGGCATAAGGAATCATTGATACGGTTACATAATTTCTAGACAGTATTAACAGATTGAAAATTCTGGTCCTGACTTAACGTAAAAAAATCCGTTAATATTCAGAAATTATGCAATAATTACAACTTTAAACCCGTATTTTAGAATTTAATTTGTTATAAATTGTAACTTTTAATAACGGATAAACCGGAATTCAAAGTGCTTTATGTCCTAAGTGATTGTGACGCCAAATGAGGAGATAATTGGCCAGAATTGTTCACAGATGAGTTGAAATCAGCTAACTTGAGTCGATAATAATTCTGTTAAAAATATAGTAAATTTAGAAGCAATATTTGAATTTTCGAATTTAGCAAGGAGGAAGGCACTTAGAAATTTTAAATTCCAAAGATTAGGGACTTTGAATTAATGTAAGGTGAAATAAATATTTGTATATTCTCACCTCCAACTCTTCATCAGCGTCCACAGCTTCAGCCTCAAGTAAAAGCAATGAGTCATTCGCGCATCCAAGAGTAGATCCAATTAATTCTCTTGTAGATGTTTTTATGCCTTTTTGGCGTGCTGAATTTATACGTTCAATTTGCTCCTTTATCGACTCTTCTTGACGGTAACGTAGTTCTAGTGCTTGTAATTTTCTTTGTAAAAGTTCTGCAAAATTTCTTCTTTCTTCAGCGGTATCATGACGAGGATGATTGCTTGAAATTGGTTTCACTATTTTTCGATTTCTACTAATGTCATCGACACCTTTCTGCAATAAATTTTTAGTATTAAAAACAAAAAAAGTAAATCAAAGTAGACTACCATAACGGAATGATTCATTCGTCTTTGATCTTCTCGAAGTAGCTTCATAGAGTTAGATGTCTCACCAGAACCAACAGTTCGACCCGTCGACTCTGAAGAGAAGGCGGAAGACGCAGCAGAACCGTTTTTACTTGGTTGAGCTTGTCCACCAATATATGGTAGTTTGCTGACCGGGCGGAATAAACGTTGACTAAATAAATTTATCAACTTCCAGATAAATTTAATAGACAAACCTTGTTGTCCCGGCAGGGACCATTGCTTCACGATCTCGTTGTGAACGCTTTAACATGTCAGCGGTTAATGTAGGAACGACATGCTCATGCTGTCCTTTACGAGATGATCGATTGGTCGAGGAAGATTTATGAGTAGTATTTGATGAACATGATGGTGCTTGATCATCCAAGCAAAGAGATGAGTTAAATTTATCAAGAAATTCATGTGAAGTAACTGTAGTATTTTTAATTTTTGAGATTTTATAATTAACTACCAAATATAGCATGTTGTCTTCGCAAAAAGGTATCTAGGGATGGAAGGCACTCATCAAAGAGATTAGGAGGACATATTGTTGACTGTCGAAGACATTGACCCACACGTTCACGAATTATTGGATCAATGAAGTCACATAGACCACTTTTGGGACGCAGGAATTTGTTATAAATCTCTCTGCATGGAAAATAAATTGAATTATCAAAAACAAATTTAAAAAATTTAAAATTAAATTAATGAGCTCATAACGAGCCTCAATTTCAATTAAAAATAACAAAAGATAGAAATCAGAATTTAAAAAATGTGACGGATTAATGAAACCCTATCCTTCCCACGATTCGAAAATTAGTGTTATCAATATCAGATTTTAAATATTTTATAACCTAGCAAGTTGCATCACACGCGGGTCGCTTCTGCTTAACATTGCACGATAAGCAATAATAGCATAATGAAGACGTACTATAAATTAAAATAGAATTGTTATCCGTGTATACATAATTAGAAAATATTTACTAACATGGATGCTCACTACTATCATCGTCAACTCCCATCCACGATTGAAAAAGCTGAAAAATTTAAGTTTAATGATAATAGTATTAGAATTTAAAAGCTTAGAAATCTAAAACTCAATCTAAAGTAGTTCAAAAAACTCGAGAAATTATGACCTGAAGAGCATCAAAGTCTGATAGTACTTCTTCCAAACTTGAAGCCCATTTAAGTCTACGCTGATCCATTTAAATAAAAATGATGAAGTGAATTAAATATGAGCAATTTAAATGTTGAATTGTAGGAATAAATTTAAAATAATAAATTCAAAACTAATATGTATGTAATGACTAACAAAAGATAAAAAGAAAATCAAATAAAAATTAAATAATTTTATTTAAAAGTGGAGAATGAAAAAGTGCCATTTATAAAGTTTGATTCATGCCTAATTTCTCCTATAAAGCATTTTTTGCTCTAAAATAACGGACCAAGTGTTTGGCCTAGCCTTGGTCTTTTTCTAGTTCTTACGAGATGAATGTTTATTGCTTGCCGGCAGCCACTAACTCTTCACAATAATTTTCAGTTTGCCATCATCCCATTCTTTTATTTCTGGTTAAGGATGTTACTGCCAACTGGCCATTGCAAGAAGCGGGTGAAGTCGAGCCAAAGAAATAAAAGACAAATGAAAATAAAATGGATGTAAGAAGGATGAAAAAAAAGGCAAAAGGCAGACATGAAAGGGTAGGAAGAAGAAAGGAATGAACCGCTACGGGACAAAGGCGGCGACAACAGAAGAAAGAGTGCAGCGGCGATTATTATTGCCACCGCTGTCCTCGCTATGAAATTTCAAAACGAAAAATATGTACATGTATTAGTAGAAATGGAATTTATAGAATAATAGCTGAAAAACGAAATTTCGCATCAGAATAAAGGTGATTTTGCCTCAGCTCAAAAGATTTAATGCCATATTTAATGCTAATGGTTGCCAAATAGGATCCGCTCCCCGATTAGTTTGGTAATCCGTTTCCCGAATTAATTTAACTTACCTAAGTTTATATGAATGAGAATCGCTCAAAAGGTGTATGATCTTAATTTGGCTCCTTTTTCATTAATTTTATCAAAAAGTTAAAAATGAACTATGAAATTGTAAGTGAGAGTGAAAATAAAAAGCCAGCCACTAGTATTTAAATTCCTATTTTTTAAATTAAAATTTTAAGTATTTGTTTGTTTGTTGTTGAGAGAAGAATAATGAGAAGTTTTAGGAGTAGTGCTCGCCGATTGTCGGCAAATAGGCAAAGCGCGACGGTGTCGGCGTAGATCAAAAGAAATAACAGCAAAGGAATTGACCGATTTTATGTGTAGTGGCGGCGAGAAAAAAAAAGAAATAATGGGATGAGGGTTAATAATGAGCGGGTGGTGGTGTATGGGTGGGCACAGGCGGCGAATTTGACTTTGATCAATCCGCACATTCATTTCTTTTATCTTGTACATTCCGCTCTTTGAATTCCTTTTCCTCAACATTCCACCTCCTCAGCTTCCCGCCTCTCGGTTTGTCATAATTTGGCGGCAAAAATAAGGGAAGTTCCTGAAAGGGAGGCGCTTGAAAAGATTATTTTTTTAAAGGTGTTCCTTTGATCTACCATCTTTTGATAGCAGAAAACTGTGGATAGTATGCTGTTTAAATACCATCATCTTTGTTAGGGTCGTCGTCACTTTGCTTTTAACCGAAAAATAAAGCAAATTTGCGAGGAAATTTTTGAACATAAGGCGGGAACATTAAAGGAAAAAAAGAATCGGGGAGATGAGTGAACTTCCTTTGACTGATTTAGCGGCTCAGTCGCCTATTAATGAGTCGGCTATGCTTTCAAAAATATTCTCTTGTCGGCACATTTGGACGTCTAAAAAGGGGACTGGACAATTAAATTAATGAGAAATAAAACAGAAATAAAAGTTGCAAATGGAGGCAGAGTTTTGAATTTGCGAAAATAATCTATTAAAGTAAAATCAGATTCAAAAAATGAGAAGGCTAAATTCTTCCCATTTTTATTTGGCAGTTTCTACCAAAATTAATGATATTGGGGCAGGTCCCAGTCCATTAAGTTAGGTATGTATATATAAAAACATCGCACAGGATTTAAAAAATAAAAAAAACTTAACTTACAATCAACCTTATATAGAAAAACATTTTATTTAGTTAATCCTATTTAAATGTGAAAAAATCAAATTTTTAAGAAGGAAAATAAGAGAATAAAGCATAAAAAAGAAATAAGAGAATAGATACTTATTGTTAGAATATATTTTAACGAAAATCAGTTAAGTCCACTAAACCTAGTTCAAATCGCTAAAAGTTGAATGAGTATTTATATGAAGTTAAATTAAGAATAAAAAATGATATTTTACATATTTAGTTAAACAAACAATTCTAAAAAAACTCAACGGGATTCAATAATGGTTGATGAGAGAAAAAATAAAATAAATTGAAGGAATAGCGGAAGGGAAATTTTTTCTGGAATAATTTAGTCATAGATTGAAAAAATTGCGTTGGGAATGCATAAAAAGTTAAAAAATCGAAAATTGTCCTTTTAAAATTCTAACTGGGATTGATTTGAAAATTACAACTACCTAGGATTTATTTTTATTATCGCTAAAGGATATCAGTTTATGATAAACATCCGGCCGCATCCAATAATTGGCGAGGAGTTGGCCTTTTGGCACTGTCGATTTGAAGCAAAGAGCAGATTAGTAGTCGAAAGGCAGGTTCCGTTTCAGGTGGTAATTCAGGGACCTCATATCCATCAAAATTGCTGCATGCGCAATGCAAAAATAATCGGCAAAGCGAAGCTTCATCGAAAGGTGTGAACCCACTCGAACATTGAAAAAACAAGCAGCCAATGCTCCACATGTCGGCTCGATGATCGTATTCACTAACAGCAACTAAATTAGCACCAACCTGGAATAGACTCGTTTATAAAATTAATTTTCTCATTGAAATATTTATCAAATCACCTCAGGTGCCATAAAGAGAAGAGTGCCAGCTACATTGCAAAGTCCCATATTCTCATCGGCAAGTACTCTAGATACGCCAAAATCAGTAATTTTTGCATTGTGAATTCGACGTCCATTTTTATCAGAAAATTTGTTGTAGAGAAGTAAAATATTTTGAGGCTTGATATCACTAAAATTAGATTAGAATTTGTGTATTTTTTGTATTTAATTTCTCTACCGATGAACAATATGTTTTTCATACAGAGCAAAGTATCCACGAGCAACACTCTCAACAACAACACTATAATTATTGTCTTGCTAGTAATTTTTAAAAATAGTTGTTAATACCGAATATCCGCTGATTCCAAATGTCCACAAGATGAATCTTTCAAATGCCTGTCCAAGTCAGTATCGCACAACTCCATAACCAAATAACTTATTGTGTCATTAACATCAACACAAACATCCAAAAGCGAAACTAAGTTTTCATTATGAACACATTTCATTGCTTCCAATTCATCTGGGCGAACATTCATACGCCACATTCGTTTGACGGCAACAGGCTTACGGCGAGAAAGTTGAGTTCCTCGAAAGACGATCTTCAAAATTTTTATTTTTAGAATAAGTTAAACAAAAGAAATGTTTAATTTCATTAATGCTTACTCCATAACTGCCACGGCCAACTAAAGCTGAAGGTGTATCCCAAAACTGAAAAATTAAAAAATACATTTAAGCACTATTTATTAGGTAGTTATTTACCTCATATTTCCCATTCCCAATACTAATACATTTGCCTGAATGCTCAATCGTTTCTTCATCCTCTTCTTTATTTATTGCCGTTGCGTCATTCTCGTTGTTCACCCCTGTTTTTGAAGGTGTTTTACCTGGTTTTAGTATAATTGTTGATGCGCAAAATAATGGAGTTGGCACACTCCCTTGATGTGTTCCTCCATAATTGCCACTATTAGCAATTGCGCAGCGAGTAAGAGGCATTGAAAGTTTTGGCTTAATTGATGGGGTAGCTTCAGAATGACGCCGATCGCATAGAAGGCCTCCATTATGCATTTTTTCAATGTCTCTTTTTTAAAGAAATGATATGTGAACTATTGTTGAATATTTTTTTGAATTAATGTTGTATTATAAGTTGGGATCAGTACGTCTTAAAAATATTTTTAATAATCTTTCAAAAATTTATCTGTAGTTGATTGAATGTTTAATTGAATGTGCACAGAAATAAAATAAGTTTTAAAAGAAAAAAAGCAGAATATATGAAGGAACGGCTGGCATGGAGACGCTATGTTTTTTTAGAAAAGGTGCGGGAAACGCAAGAAAAAATGCGAATGCAGTTGACAAGAAGGAAAATTAAAAAAGGATAAAATAAACGATTTTTCATCTTAAAGATAAAGTAGAATAGACAGCCTGAAATGTCTGTCGAAGTGAGGATTAAAAAATAGTATATATTATTATATATTATATTAACTAATCGAAACTATCACCTTAAAAGTTCCTCGATTATTTAAAAGTTAACCGAATCCTACAAAAAAACTTAAAAAATTCGTCATTTAATTCTTCTCTTTATCAAAAATCGCTCTTTGGATGGTGAGTATTAAATGCGCAAAAGAAGACAAAAATAGAATGAATGATTTTGAGCGGAAATAATCGAGGAACTTTTTTAGTTAGTATTGATGTAATAATATAAAAAAAAGGTTGCCTTTTCCCCAAAAATACATATTACAAAAACAATTACTAAACTATTTTCTCAATAAAATCTTCTAAAATAAAATTTAATGAATTGGTGGCTGGCTGGCTGTTAAATGATAAACGGCTGTCTAACTAAATGACAAATGAAAGGAAAAACATATAAAATTTAAACATCGATTTTAAAATTCCCGAGGCATTTTAAATTTCTCGTCTCTTGGTGTTTCCTAAAATAGATATGCCAGATAGACTTTATGAGAATATATAAAAATAGAGAATGAATAAAAGATGAGCTGAGGGGAAAGCCAGCTTAAGGGCTTTCCTAAGTATTTAGTTCAAAGTGGTTGGGTGGTGGAAATAGAGAAGAATTTTAAGAATTGAGAGAATAAAAAGGCAAACAATGTTGGTAAAAAATAGAGAGGTAAGGAGAATAAAAAGCAAAATTGAAGTTTTTCTATGAAATGTTTATTTAGCCATCTAATCTACGTAAGATCAAAAACCAATTTTGAATAAATACATTAATCCTCTTTTCGATTTTTGAAATATTTTGTGACTGGCAAGAGAATAATCATTTAAATTTTCCTAAGAATTTAGTAAGAGAAAGGATAAAAATAAAATAATACCAACATCAAGAAAAAAATTTTACTAAAAAATTACGTGATTGTTTTCACAAAATATAAACCCTAAAATTGTTGGTTCGAAAATAGCATTCATATGTAGTATTTGTTCTTGAGTAATGACGTGTATGGAACAAATAGGGCCATTATTTAAGGACGGAGAAAAGAAAAGAATGATAAAGAAGAGGACTGAGGTTGCCAGTTGTGTACTAACATGGTCGATAGAGGTAGGAAGTAAATTTGAGAAGCTGACAAATGCAAAAAATTTTCTTTAAAAAATAACCTCAAAAGATGCACTTTAATATACAAATGATACATAATTAAAAACATGTAAATTTGATAAGGTATCTTTGAAAAATAAATATAGATCTTTAAATATCGAATGCTGTTGTTTAGGCGAACGCGGAAGTATTTTAAATTAATTAAAAGTTTGAATAAATGACTTGAGTTCGTCTAATCTGTATCACTGTACGGAAAATTTCTACTATGTATCTAAAAAAATTATGAAAAAATATTGGAAGCAAAAAATCGTTGGTAGTAATGATGATAAAACGGAAATTAATCTCCTTGCTTATATTGCCCTAGCATAAATCAGATAGAAAAACTTGTGATTGAACTTTGTAGCATAAATAAGATAGAAAAATTTATGACTGAATGTACATATGTAATGTTTTTACACTCATGTTGTATTTTATGTTTTGTCTAAATTTAAATCTGCATGTGTCTCCAACTGATAAGAACGCCAACCAAGTATTTACATAATAAAATTTTGATTTAAATACATAAAACAGTCAATCATTCTCATTTTTTCATACACACTTCTTATCTTAAATATTTCCTCTAATAACTGTTCTTTTTAAAGTTTGTATTAAATTACTGATATCTAATTAAAATTTATAATGGTCGAAATATTGGCATCACAGAAGTATCACAAGGATCAAAAGAATATAATCATCAAGAATTTCACTATTAACTTTGTTCTTAAAAAAGTTTTTGATGCTAAACAAATTTGCGAAGAAAAACAACAATCAATAATTGATAACTTGGAAAGTTTTGAAGCTAAGGTAGAAGATTAAATAGAGGTCAATACAAAATTAAGAGTTTCAGGATATTACTAATGGAAACGCTTTTATGTCTTACATTATACGATTGAGTTTTCATTGGAAAGTCAAAAATTGTTTTGAAGATTTGCCAAGTTCAATCATCATGAAGGTATATTAAATTTAATTACCTAACATTCCATTCGATTCTAGGTTCCCTTTCCACGGCATGAAACTGAAAATACAAAAAACGACGACACTAAACCCTCTGATGTTGTTTCCGACTTCTTAATCATTGCTACTACTGTAAGTCGTTACTATCAAACCATTATAAAACTACGCAGTCATTTCCTTTAAACTTTCAATAATTTTCCAGCGTGAAATAAATTTCTACAAAAACTTTCCCTTGTTTGAACCACGTGCTAAACTTCCCAAATTCTACTACGGATATGATTATCATCCGTCACAACAAGACGGACTAATTATTATGGAAGATTTGTCTATACGTGCCGTCACCATCCCCGTACTTCCAGGCTTCAATGAGCCTCAGCTTTTTGCTTTATTTGAAGAATTAGCTATGATTAATGCTGCTTCATGGCGGTTCCCTCAATGGGAGAAACTTATTGGCAGTGTTCCGATTAGGTATTTTTGATAAAGAAACTAAAGTAAAAACACATTTATAGCCCTGGCTTCCTTGCTGTAATGGTGAAAAGCACGCAGAAATTAGTAGAGGTAATGACGCCCACCTGCAATGACATTTATTTTTTTAGCTTGATCCGACGGTTTTCAAAACATTAATAGATCAGTTATCTACTACGTTCACTTTATCTACTTGTGAGCAATCAAACTATAGTGGTTCAAAATTTGGCTTTCCATCTTGTCTTGTACATGCCGATTTATGGACACCTAACGTGCTATGGAAACGTGATGCACAAGGACAACCAACAAATAAGCTATGCGCGATCATTGATTGGCAAACAGTACATGCTGGAAATCCTTGCGAAGATATCTGTCGTATTCTCTCTTTGAACACTTCCGGTACTTACAGAAGAAAGGTCAGCTATCGTAATTAGTTCAATACTTTTTTGATTGACAAAATTAACTCTTCAGAACACTGAACGTTTGCTTACTTTCTATGCAGAAAAGGTTGCCGAATTTATGGGTGGAAACTCGCCCTTCACTTTTGTACAGGTATTTTTAGCAGTTAAGATATTTAAAATCCATCTTACTTAAGTTAAAAGAAGCTTATAGAAAAGCAATGGTTTACTCTGCATTGTAAATATTAGCATCATGTACTAAATGTTATAATTTTTTAATTTGAAGGTATTTGTGCTTTGGAATTGTTTACTACCATGAGATGGATTCGATAGTTGGTACCGATCAAGAAAAAAGAAAAGTTAACCAAAAAGAGTTGCTGGAAAGATGTCGAATGTTTTTAGAAGATGCTGTCAGCTCTCTTGACAAACCAGCCTGATAGAACCTATATTTAAATTTACTTAAACCATTATGTACTTAGATGCTGCCTTAAAATATTTTTAAAATAAGTACAAATAAAATTAACACATTATTCTACATGCATATTTGTTTTTATTTGAGTAAAACGAGCTCAATACTCTGTAATATTAAAGAAATTTCCAATTTTTCTCCTCAACAAAATTTTTTTAAAATTTCTAAGTTGTGAAAATAAAGTATACCTCTGGGGTTGATATTTTGGAAAATTGAGGGGAGGCCCTCTCAAAATCAAATCAACGGCGAGCGTAAATCGATTTTACCATGTCTATTTTGTGTGGAAAATGGGAAATTTCTTTGCTCTCAAAAATTTTAAAAATTAAATTTTACGGGACCATCTCTTAAATCTATGTTTATTGGTTGTATTAATCCTACTTAATTGATCAAAATTTGCTTGGTGGCTATATACCTTGTAGGGAAGTAAAGATAGATTTACTCTCATAGCTTTGCGTGTAATTTCCTCCTATTAAACTTTTTCCCAATGAAAATTGATTTTAAAACAATTGATCTACATTTACATTAATTTATTTCTTTATAAGATTGTCGGCTAATTTTTATTTCAACGGATTGTAACAACAAAATTCAAAAACTGGCCCCTGCGCATGGTTTAAGACTCTTCCCTCTTGTAGGGCTTTGCCACTTTTCCTTTTTTATTTTGCTGCTTCCCATTACTCAACTCATCTTCGTCAGGACTAATGCCTTATTGCAGTCACACACTTATCTTGCCTCTAGCGAGGGTGAATCTATTTTAAATCTTCCTGATGATCAACAAGTATTAGGTACATTAGCAAGCACTAAATTTTAATGATTTTCAAAACTTATTTTTTTTCAGCGATTGCATCTCAAGAACGGTTGCTAGCAATTGCTTCTAATGAAAATATTTATGTGTTCAACAACACTTTAAACTCAACTGACACCAAAGGCTATGAAGAGCTATTGAAAATACCCCTCAACTCTAATGAATCAATAACAGATTTACAAATTCTTGCCGCCCAAAGGATATTACTTTTTTGTTTCTTCTCCTTTTGCAGGTTCATTTAACATACTGAATTTATACTATTCTTTATTCCTTAGAATTTGCCAAATCCCAGTGAATTCTACGTCCTCATCTCCCAGCGGAAACTGTACGACTCGGAACTTTCAACAAACCGAATCTCTTCGAGCAGTACTTTCTCCTGAGAATCGGCTATTTGTTCGCGCAATTTATTCGTCTAATAGTGCCTCAATTTTGGCTATTGATAAAACAGAAACACTTGCTGCGCACGACTATTCTGAGATAAGTGAGCAACGTAAGTTAATTTTATCTATTGAAATCTTTAACATTCTATTTCAGGCGTAGTTTCCAGTTTTCACTCAGGTTTCTTATATTTTCACTTTCCGACTTTAATTAAGCATAAATACCAGGCCAGTTTGTCTATTTTATTGGCAGCGCAAGACGCGTGGATTTACCCTATCAACTTGAAGCTGAAAAACTCAGATACCGAACAGATGTTCGCATGACAAGGGTTTGTCAAGATGACACTAGTCAGTTAGGTGATGGAAAGTCCCTGGAATCAAGAATGGAATTGGTTCTCTCATGTGATGGACTTGGTTATTTTTCTAGATTTTGCTGGGCAAACAATAATCTTTAGATAATTCATTGCACAATAATGCCAACCAAAGAGCTATTACTGCGAGTAGAAGTACTGACGGAAAAACGCTATTAGTTGTTATCGAACGCGACGAGATTAACGACCAAGATGATATTGAAAGTCAACATACTTTTGCTTGTCGCTTTTCAGTTGAAGAATTGGAGAATGCTTTTGAACAACTTTGGAACACCTGTCAAAAAGTTGAAAGTACAAAATGGCAAACAAAGGTTTTAAAGGTTTTTTTTTAATTCAAAAACATTTTAAAGCAATGCGAAGGAGTAATGCGCGACCCTCAATGTTTCATGTTCTCTTGGGAACTTGAGGAAAGATTACCTTTATGCCGTCGTTTTGCTCAAGGTGGATTAGGAAATTGCCAGTTGAATTCTACAAAGTCCCTTGTTTATCGCGCAGGATGGCTAGAGAATTTTAATGCCACACTTGGAACTCTAATAACTGGTATACTATTATGTTGAATTATATTTATGGTTTTTAGAATTATCCATTGAACCAGAAGCTAAAATTGTTGCAGTTGAAGAGATTGAAGATGCACTTTTGTTGGGATTTCAGAATGGAACAATTCAAAGAGTTGTTATTTTTAATTTATTAAAAAATATTTTTTGTAAAATTAAGGTTGCAAACATTGCCACTATAGTAGAAGGGCAGAAACAATACCAAGCCACTACCTTTTGGAATATTACTTTAGAAAATAACCAATTTAGTCACCTTGGAATGGTTTTGGATGAAAATAATCATTTGATTTTTGCAAATAAAAATAAAGTTTTTTTAACCTTTTATTTCTTCACATTATTTGTGTTTTTAGGTCCGAAAATTGAATTTAAGTTGCCCTACAATGTATCCTCAATGTGAGGATATTGCTTGGAATGATCCTCTAAATTGTATTTGGTGTGCTTTCCCAGATGAAACTGGATTAACCATAACAAAAGAACAAATGTTGGAAATGTGTCAATCTAGAGGCGGGTTTGCACTTGATACTTGTCCACCATTGGTTACTGAGGTTGAAAATTAAAAAAAATTTAAATTATATCTTTTTACTCCCTTTAAAGGTAACCAGAGAAGAGAGTGGAACATTAACTATTTGGGGAAAACGACTGAACACAATGAAAAATCTCAATATTTCTTTTTGCCGAAAACCATGTACAATTGATAAACAACTACCTGATACGTTGGTTTTAATTAAATTACTGTGAAGAAATAAAATATTTAAGAATTCGCTGTAAAATGAATTTGCCGTTTGGTCATTGTAAAACGCTCTCACTTGAAGGCATATTTGGCTCTGCAAATAATTTTACAATTATACATGATCTAAGTAAACAACACAATCAAATCAGTGATGGAAAGATTCACCCAAGGTTTCTATAATTATTTTTAATACTATTCTCCGTTTTATTTTCGTAGTTATGTTATGCGTGCAATTCTAGTCATTTTAGCTGTTGTGCTTATTTCTATTGCTTTGGTTGTTATATACTGCAGTCTTTATCCAAAATATGCAAAAGTATTTTACTATTAGTAGCTCAAAATTCTACAATTTTTTTATAGAGACTAATCGACTTGGCCTTCTTTCGGAGTGGCAATAACAGAGGTAAGATAAATAAGATAAAGTTATTCCTGTCCTCTATAGTTTATTGGGAGTATAATCTTTTCTTTCAATCTAAACTTTCCTTTTAAACTCAACTTTCTTCCTTCTTTCATTAATCAAATCTTACTACCTTCACTAAATTCTTTCTTACGATTTTCATCTTAATTCTCAAGATTCTTATTGAAGGTCGAGAGTTAAGCTCAGATTCTTCTTTGCGAATCTTTATCTTTTCTGTTCCTTAGTTGTTTCCGTTTTCCACCCTATTTTAACAGACACTGGCTACAACCCTATTCCACCACCCACAGAAACATTACGACCGTCTACATTCGATCCTCATACTTTCGGATTGGCTTTAGGCAACTGTGCTCATTCTAATCAAAATTCTTTTGTTTCTGGTGATGATGGAAGCCCTATTGTTATGTTGGCTGATGGATCTCAGGTTTGAAAGATTATAAGGTTTATATCTGATTATAAATTTTAGTTGGATCTGAGAACTTTTGAATGCATTGGCGAAGGATACTTTTCTAAAGTATGTCGAGCACTCTGCCGTTACCAAAAAGAAAAAGGAGTAACTGAGACAAAACGTGTTGCTGTAAAAATTATCAAAAGCGCCACTGCAATTGAAGAAGTAAAATTGGAAGTTGATACTCTCAAAAAATGCAAACATCCAAACATTGTGCAATATATTGATCATTTTATTACCGATGAAATGCGTCTTATACATATTGTACTTGAATATATGGGTGGTGGTGATTTACACAATTTTCTGATTGATAGAAAAAACGTTCGTTGAATTTGTATTAATTTCGATTTTTTGACTTTTTAGATGCCAACGATTGGAGATGCTTTTTCTTATATTATTCAGATTGCTAAAGGAATGGCATATTTAGCTAGTCAACGAATCGTTCATAGAGATTTGGCTGCCCGAAACTGTATGCTTGATACTAGCAAACGTGTTGTCAAAGTGACAGACTTTGGCCTTTCTCGGGCACTAACCCGATCAAAATTATATGGCGAGAATGATGAAAACTATGTGTATATTTATGTATCTGGTAATCAACAGCAAAAATTGCCTTATCGTTGGACAGCTATTGAATGTTTTAGAGAAGATCCTTTGGTTTGATAAAACAAATTTAGTTAAAGATTTTCCTTATTTTTTAGTTCTCCGAAAAAACTGATGTCTGGGCATTTGGAGTGCTGATTTGGGAGATATTTGCCCGTCACGTTGAACCTTATGAGAATATGAAAAGTATAGAGGTAAAGAAATTTCTTGAAGCTGGCGAAAGGCTTGAATGTCCAAAGCATTGTCCTGAACCTCTTTAGTAATATTTTTAAAGTCTTGATCAAATTTAACAAACTAATTTAGCGAGTTAATGTTATTTTGCTGGGATGAAGATCAAATAAAACGACCAAATTTTGATGAAATTTATCTACAATTAGAAAATATCTTCGACGAATTAATGAAAAATGCCTCAGAATCGATGAATTGTCAATATGAATCATTGAACGATTCGGAATATGAAACGGTAATATTCTGGAGATTTTCAATAAAAATACCTAATATAAAATTAAAGCCCATTACGACAAGACAAAGTTTGCCTCCTACGCAGCCTTCTTCATACTCACATTCTGGGTTATCTAGTACATCAACTACAAGAGTTGTGGATGATCTGAATAATTCAACAGCAATTTAGTTATTAGAATTTTGTGTGATAGTGCGGGTAACCCATTGCCATATGTGCTAATTGTATATAAATCACAGGCGGCTCCAAAGAAATTATGCCAAAAATAAATTCCGAAAAAATATAACCAAACTTTTTCCTAATTCTTGCTGAAAGATCGATATAACATTCTCTGGAACCGCTTAATAAGATTCCTTCACTTTTCCAAATTTTAAATTATATTTATAGTCCGGATATGGTGGAATGAAAATTTCAATCTGTGAAGCCTTAAAATTTTTTTGCTCACTTAAGGGATAATATCTGCCGTATTCTATTGTCGGTTATTACAAATCCAACTCTCACTTAACTAACTTTACTCTCCACATTCCTTCAAAATATTAGTATTATACCAAGATTGCCTTTTCCACCACCCATCTTTAGTGATCTAATCCTTATTTACGGCTCATATTTACATATTTCTATTACGATAAATTCTTTTAAAATTAATAAGAATTGGAAAATTTATAATTCTTTCCTAAAATCGAATATGTAATACATTTATAGATTGCTTTTAATACATTTATAGAATGCTTTTATGTACAAACTTATTATATCAAAAATTTAAATATTTCAGAATTAAATAACTAAACATTAAATTTCTACGTATTTTAATGTCACAAAATAAAAGCTTGCCTTGGCAAGAAAAGCACTAAATTAATAAATAATAAACTAATTACAAGCACTTAGATCGCCTTGGACGCTTTCAGCACCACCAATTTCGGAAGAATAACCGCTAGTTTTGTCATCTTTGTTGAAATCATCATCTGATTTTTCATTATCTACAATTAATTTCCCGTCAGGTCCTTCCGACAAAGTTCGACTGCGACTACTAATAAAATTACATTTTGGTTTTAAACATACAAATAAAATAAATACCGAATTGTTTCCCGAGGACATTCAACTACAATCTGTTGACTGATCACGCCGATTTTAGACGTTTTACTAACCCAACGCTGTGCAAGAACATAAGCAGCTGGTAAGTCCAAATAGAGATCAGCGAGATCATTAAAGAGCCGTTTAAATCCTTTTTCAATGCAAGATTCAGCCAGAGTGCCTTTATCCGACAGGTCCTTAAATGATAAAAAAATTAACACCGAATACAAATAAAAAAAACCTTCAAAAGAATGGCGAGTTTGTCCATCACGTGGTCATGCATTTCTTCTAGAGCAAAAATACCGGCCTTATACACAAATTCATGATTGAAATGAGGAACCCGTAAATCAGAAAGTCGCTGCGTTGCCGCTTCTTTATCATTACTATTCAAATATTCTTTAAGAATATGCTTAAATTGTTCCGAAAGTACTTCTTAAAAATATAATAATGTAAAAATAACAACTTGAGAAACCTGTAGAATTTTGGCCGCCACATGGAGCACATTTTCCCATAAGTAGATGATGGTTATTCGCAAAAGTAACTGCATCTTCATAACAACTCCTAGTATTTTGGAGAAATTTTTTAAGAGAAAAGAAAAAGATATTTGGCTTACTTCACAAGCTGTGCATCGCTAGAATGTTTAGACGCAAGCATGTTGAGAATATTCAGTGTACAAAGATTATGCTCAACTAATTTTGCCATAAGAATTGCTAGAGACTCAGCTGCCTTAGGAACATCCTTAGAAATATCACCAACCGAACCAACAATATCTTCAAGAATATCAGCAATTGCAGAAAATGAAACCTGAACAATAATTTGTTTTTTTCATGAATACGACCCGCCATTTTTCTATATAATAATTACCCATTTTTTGTTGACCATTTCAGCAAGCATATTTGCAGTCATGTCATAACTTCCAACTGCATTCTCAATAGTAACCATCAAAATATCTTTAATCATTTTATGGACCATATCTTTAGTAAGAGCAAATTTTTCCAAAGAATCTAACGCTTCAGCCAAATTTCCATTCTCTAGATAATCTTTCATTATTTGACGAATCTCTTCATCACTATATTTTCGCACAAAATCCGCATACTCATCATATTCTTCTTCTGAATCTGAGCTGAATGTTTTGTCCTGGTTATCATTTTCATAAGCTAAGTCAATGCAATCCAAGCCATATTCAAAACGGTTTCCTTAAAATAACTTTCCTTAACAATTTCTAAATTTATTTAATACCATCATTTTTGATAGCACAGCCACTAACTCCTCTCGATCTTGCTTTACGCTCAGCACGGCCATTCTTCAAATTTTTGATAAGATTCTTGCTACTAACTATTTAGAAAAAAATAAATTCTTTAGATAATCAAGAAGAACAAACCGCAATGATTCTCAAAAACTTCAGTAATATTCTTTACAGCGTCTGAAGGTAAAATTCGAGGAGGCTGTGCTCCACTCGCTTTTGCAAAACGAATTTCCGCTTCGAGTTCTGGATCTTTTTGCTGTTTATTTGCAATATTATGATGATTCTTATGAGAACAATTTTGTTTAGAAGCATCCATTAATAGTAGAATTAATAGAAAATTTAGAATATAATTATGGCTAAATCTGAAAATTTATAAATAAAAACTTTGCGGGTAAAAATTATATGGACAAAAAATTTAAAAAGGTTTTGCCACGTCTTTCTACTGAAAAACTAAAAGAAACGCGAAATGGAAAAATTTTCTTCCAAAAATTCAACATTTTTACACAGTTAGAGAAATCCTCTTTTCTCTCCTTATTCTTTCTTCATACATTTCTCTTATATACAATATTTCCTACTCCTCCAAACCCTTTTCTTTCACGATGTATGCCACAGCAAAGAAGCTCAGGTTTAAGAGCTGTGTGTTTAATCATTGAAAATTTTCTTAAAAATAAGCTTTTTCATTTTGCTTTTTTAAAAACTATATTGCAATTTCGCGCTATAGAAAATTGCCGCCTGACCCAAAACTTTGCAAAATTTAAGAATACCCCATTCAAAACAAAGATAATTGAAAACAAAATAGAAAAAGAAAATCAATTGAAAACAGCAAGTCCAATTAAGCGGTTTATTTCAAGAATACTTTGCATCACAATTGTCTAATAATTGAGAAAAAGCTAGACATTTGAAAATATAATTGCCAGCTGTCAAATTGTTTTTACTGATAAATTTAAGAGCATTTTTGATTTCATTTATTTTTCATTTTACCCTGCTTAAAATATTGCTACTAAATTCAAAATTTTCTTCTAATTGGGATAAAATATCCCTCGCAAGATAAAAGAACTGTCAATAAAATTTTTCGATGAATACCTTTAGGTCGGAGGGCCCAAAATATTTCTGCTTTTTCTCACTCCCAAGCTGCAAACCTTTGCAAATACCAGCTAGATCGATCGTACGCCAATCTAATGCGGGGAGTTATAAAGATGATTCATATGCTGGCTGACAGTTAAAACGCTTATAGAAAAGGTGTATAATATCTGAAGAAAAAGCAAATACTTAGGACCCTTGTGCAGCCCAGAAATGCTTTGGAGCAGCTTTTGTGAATCACTCGCTGTTATAAGATAGAAACTAGCAATCATTTTGAATTTTTACTAACGATAAAATCCTAACGTCCCAACCATATTAGGAAATAAAAATATGCAAAATATCTAGGATAATGTACGAGTGAGATAATTAAAAACGGTTTTTCTCGGGATAAATTTTATACTTCGTTTTTTGTCCTTTTGAGATTATGATATTTGTAATTAAGTATTACTTCATAATGTAGAATACGGAATATAACAAACAAAGCAGTAAATTTCAGTTTTACATTTTTAAGGCCGCCACATGTTACTTTTTCCCAAATTTTAATAAAATTTTCAATTAATTTTTCAGGAATATGTCAGAATATGTCAAATTGTTCGCAGATATCTCAATATATTAGAGACAAAGCCAATCGAACTCGAATCGCTATTGAAAGTTTTTATGCTCAAACCATTGTACAACTTACTGAAAGGGATCAAAAGACTGAAAAATTTGAACAAAAAATGACTAAAGATGGTAAATTTGAAAAATAAAAAAAATAAAATCTAAATTAATTTTAGGGCTCAGTGAAAAAGAAAAGGACGCTAAACGGAACTTACATGTTGCAAGTAATAATGACTTTATTAAACAGAGGCCTAAATTATCAGCAAGTGATTTCCAGTCACTTAAGGTTATTTTTTAAACATCTATTAAATTTATTTGGTACAACCTTAAGTAGATACAAATTAAAAATTGTTTAAAAAACTATAAAAAATTATTGAATTTAAACATAAAATTTCCCTCAAGGTAATCGGCCGAGGTGCTTTTGGTGAGGTTCGCCTTGTTCAGAAAATTGATAGTGGCCATATTTATGCAATGAAAATTTTGCGAAAGTCTGAAATGCTCGAAAAAGAACAGGTTAAAACATTAGTGCACATTTTCGCTTATGTAAAGATTTATTTAGATAGCACATGTTCGCGCAGAGAGAGATATCCTTTCAGAAGCCGATTGTGATTGGGTTGTAAAAATGTTCTATTCTTTTCAAGATAACATAAATCTTTATCTAGTTATGGAATTTCTTCCTGGAGGTATTTTTTACTAACCCCAACATAAATAGTTATTACTACCCCTCTCACTCCTACCCCCAATAATTTCTACTCCTCTATTTTTTTATTAAGGTGATATGATGACCCTTTTAATAAAATATGATCAATTAACAGAGGAACAAACAATTTTTTACATATCTGAAACTGCCCTCGCCATCCAAGCAACTCACAATTTAAATTTTATTCATAGAGATATTAAACCCGATAATTTGTTACTTGATGCAAAAGTAATTTTAATTTTTAAAAAATTTTTTAATATTTAAAGTAGGGACACATAAAACTCTCCGACTTTGGTCTTTGTACGGGTTTAAAAAAGATACACCGAACAGAGCTTTACAAAAATTGGCCTTCACAATTGCCTGCTGATTTTGCAACAAAACCGTTTGATTCTAAACGAAAAGCTGAGACATGGAAGAAAAACAGGAGAAATTTAGTTTGTTTTGATACAATTCCAACCGGTTTAAACCCCTCAAATTTAGGCATTTTCTACAGTTGGTACACCTGATTATATTGCGCCCGAAGTCTTTCAACCAAATGGCTATACAAAATCATGGTTATTAGAAAAAAATCCCCTTAATCCTGATAAGACTAACAATAAGACTTATTTTTAGTGATTGGTGGTCCTTAGGTGTGATAATGTACGAAATGCTCATTGGTATTGTTAAATTAATAAAAATAAAATAAAAATAATTTCTAAAGGTTATCCTCCCTTCTGTTCCGAAACTCCACAAGAAACACATAGAAAAGTGATGAATTGGCAACAAACTTTAATCTTTCCTCCTGAAATTCCAATCTCATTGGAAGCGAAAAATGTATTCTTACAAACTAAAATTTAATATTTTCAATTTTATTTTTAGACGATCAAACGATTTTGTTGTGAAGTTGACAAAAGATTGGGGAATGAATCTGGCCTTGAAGAAATTAAAAATTGTTCTTTTTTCAAAAAAACTGATTGGGAACATATTAGGTATTTCAATTTTTTATAACTGCACCAAACTATTATTTTCCCATTAGAGAGTCGCCTGCACCGATTCGAATAGAAGTTAAAGGAATTGACGATACCTCAAACTTTGATGATTTTGGAGATGCTGATATCCCAATAAGTAAAACATGATATTTTATCTTAATTTTTTTTCTATTTATTATTAGTTGGCATGAAAGATGCTATTGTGGGTGGTTCTCCTGCTGGTATTACAGATAAAGGTGAATTCATTCATTACACATTCGAGCGGTTTAATTGTTCCATTCAACAAAAACGTGGAACAAATCAAGCACAATTGACAACTGCACAACAAGTTAATGAGGAATTAAGTGCTAGAAATACTACAGGTTCTTCAATGAACGACAACAATTTATAAAACATAGCCTTTTTAATGTTGATAACTTTGAAATAAATTTCTTGTAAATTTGATAAAAATTAAACTGGTATTTATTCGAAGTATTTTGTGGTTTTTCACCACCGGCGGCACGGAATCGGTTGGTCGGTATCGGCCAGCACGGAATTGTCCCAGTCCGGCAAATTTAAATTTGTATTTTTGAGTCTAGTCTTTCAGGGACAAAAATTTTTCTCTTGGGTAGTTCGGTGCTAGCTTGTCTGAATTTCTAATTTTAATTTGTTTTATATTTATTTTTACAGTTAAATAGAATAATTTCTTTATTCATGACAGATGATATCCTTCCTTCCTCTTCAAATGAGCGTTTTAGCTCTAAAAATTCTGAGGATGTGCGGATTTTGCTCGTCGGTGATGGTATTTACTTTATTATTATTTTTTTACTTTATTTTTTATAGAAGGGGTTGGTAAAACAAGTATAATAATGGCTCTTGTACATGACAATTTTTGTACAAATGTTCCAGCACGTTGCGAGCAAGTTATTATTCCTAGAGATGTTTCTCCTGATGGAGTTTTAACTGAAATAATCGATTATTCAAGTTAGTTTATTTTGTTTAGATTTATACTGTTAATTAAAATTTAGCACGAGAGCAGTCTGAAGATGAACTTATTTCACTAATACAACGGGCAAATGTGATTTGTGTCGTTTATTCTGTTAGGGATACTGAGACTATGAACAGGGTATACTTTTTATTTTGCTTTTTTATTATAAATTCTAGGTAACTTCATACTGGCTTCCTCTAATTCAAAAATCTCTTGGCGGTGGAGAGCACAATCGCTCAGTGCTTCTTGCAGCAAATAAGTCAGATCGTCAGGACGAAACCTCTCATATTGACAAAATGATCCCGATAATGAATGGTATGTCTTCAGTCTGCTTTTTCAGTCTTTTTTTATTTGATAATTTTAAGATTATTTGGAAATTGAAACTGTTGTTGAATGTTCTGCTAAAATAATGAAAAACATCTCGGAGATTTTTTTCTATGCGCAAAAAGCGGTATTTTTAGGAGGATAAAATATAAGTAAATTAAGATTTTCAGGTTGTTTATCCATTTCGACCTTTAATGTCTCTAGAAGAGAAGAAGCTTTCAATGAAATGCCAAAAAGCTCTTGCAAGGATATTTAAGGTTTAATTCTTATTTTATTTTTACGATTTCCTTTTAAGCTAAGTGATTCCGATAATGATGGCTTCCTATCAGACGAAGAACTCATGGATTTCCAGCTATTTTCTTTTAGTGTTCCATTGACGCCCATCGCTATTGCTGTCTGTTTACTGGCTAACACGTGTAATATCTAAAAATAATTTGCAGGAAGTGAAACAAGTAATTTCTGATTATGATCCAAACATGCTGGTGGATAATGCTCTTACACTCGAAGGATTTCTCTATTTGCATCAGATGTTCATTCAAAGAGGTAGACATGAAACTGTTTGGACAGTGTTGAAGAGATTTGGTCATGATCTCAATCTACAACTGCGACAGGATTATTTACTTCCAAAGTTTGCGTTTATTCCTCTGCTAAAATATTTTAATTTAAAGAATAAAGATCCCGCGAGGTAGTTCAGTTGAGCCATCTAATATTTGCCTGAATTTCCTTTCGGAACTCTTCAAACGTTTTGATGAGGTATGATCTTACAATAAATTTATTTTTTACTAGATTTTGGTTATAACTTTTTCTTACTCCATTTCCTGTAGACAAATTGTTTATTTCCTTTTCCTAATTTTTGGTTCAATCAGTCAAAATAACATTTAAACCAACTAACGTGATAGGCAGAAAATTATCAAAAAAAAAAGTGCGAATGTAGGTGGAGTAGATCGTCTTAGGGCAGTGACGTCCTTTCTTTTCTTCCCGCCATTTTCTTCATATCGCGACTAAATCGATCGCTTCCGCTCAACGAATTGGGTGGCCTTTAGTAGAACCATATCAACACGCAATAATTTGATATTTACAATCAAAACATCCTAATTGTTTTTATTCTCTCTCAATAAATCCCTTCACATAATTTATTTTTTAGGATTTCGATGATTGCCTTTCTTCAAATGAACTTCAAAGTTTGTTTAGCGTTTGTCCTTCAAATCCTTGGACGGAAGAAATGTTACATGCTGTGGAATCTAATTCACTTGGATGGATTACACATAATGGGTACATCAATTTATGGACGTTTGTTTTCTTGGTTAAATTCTTGTGTGATTTTTTAATTTAGTCTCAACTTTGCGCTTAATCTTTCACAAGCATTGGAGCATTTGGCTTACCTTGGATTCAACGTCAAATATCATAGCCAAAAAGATGCAATAACAGTTCATTTAAAATTATTTTTTCTGTTTAAATTATTATTTAAGATAACTAGAGATAGGAGGATGGATATTGAAGAAAAGTCGACCAAACGGCGTGTATTCAGATGCCATGTTATAGGTCCAAAAGGCGCTGGAAAAACAGTTTTTTGCCGTTCTTTTATTGGAAAAACCATTGAAGTAGGTTTTTTAAAGAAACCTTTCTCATTTTCTAATTTTTTCAGGATATTGATAAAATGACAAGAAAGCAGTTTATACCATACACAATCAATTCGGTTCAAGTTAAATCGGATATTAAACATCTTTTGGTTAATTAATTCTTAATTAAATTTTTTAAGTTTTTAAAAAAATAGATTCATGAAGTGGATGTTTGCTCACAAAATGAATTGCTGTCAAATCAAGAGAAGACTGCGGACGTAATTTGTCTTTTGTATGATTCTTCAAATCCAAACTCATTCGCTTATTGTGCCGACATTTATTTGGTAACCTTCATATTTATAGCAGAGAATATCTTTTCATTTTTAGCGTTATTTTAACCGGACCAAAGTACCCTGTCTTTTTGTTGCAACAAAAACAGGAAAATATACTAAAGATCAAAACTATGAGTACCAACCAGAAGATTTTTGTCGTGAACATCAACTACCTAAGCCGCAATATTTTTCTAATGCAGATATTGGAAATCCATCAGGTGATGTCTTTTTTCAGTTAGCAACTATGGCAACATTTCCGTTTGTTTATTGTGTATTTTTAAGTTAAATTTTTATTTTAGTCATCTGAAAAAGTTATACTTTGCGAAAGATACTTATGCACATTTATTTTCTCTTGCTGCTGTTGGAGGAATTGTTGCATTATTTGGATTTCTCTGGATTAAATCAACCAGAGGATAATTTTAATTTCTTATGGACTTTGTATTATTTTCTAATAAGGGTGGCAAGGTTTTTTACATTTTATTTTTGAAATAACTTACATGGCCGCTCTTATTTACAAGCGTGTAACCAAAAATGATTTTTATGTTTATTTTTAAAATAATTCAATAATTTTATGGACTTTAATAGTATTTCGACCTGACTATTGTATTATTATCGTGCTCAATCTATTAATTTTCTTATATTTTTTAATGACAAAGATATAATTAATTTAAAAATTTTTTTACTTGAATTATCATTTTACTATAAATTAATCAGTATTTTTCAATTATTTTTAAAATTTTCGATTAATTCTTTTACTTATAATTTTAGATTTAACTCAATAGAAAAATGGGAATTTGTAGATTTTTGCTCTCTAGGAAGGAAGAAGTTTCTCTTTTTGACAATGGCCTTAGAATCGAGTCTAGCCTTAAAATTTTGACTAATGATAAGGTTTTTTTATTTGCTCTTTATAATTTAATTTTTATTTAAACTAGTGGTTAAATCGTTATGTTGTTTGTCAACGCCGTTGTCTTGCAGAACCGCCTCTAATTGTTTTTATTTTGAATTTTATTTCAATAAATTAGTCATTTCAGGGAATTTTCAAAAACGCAAAAAGGCGTGAACGAGGCGAGCATCTTGACCTTTTTTACTTGCATAATTATATTGGATATGAATATGGTGATCTTGTTGGAATTTTTTTTATAATTTTTTTAAATTTTAGGATTTAAATTCAAACATTCAAATAAAACCCTTGCAATATTAATTCAAAGCCAGACACTAGTTTTTTCATTTGATAATGTTGAAAGTTTGGTTTTTTGGAAAGAATGGCTTAAAGATGTGTGCGGTCGAAGTATTTTTAATTTTTTGTTAAACATTGAAAATAATTTTTGAAGGTGCCATGTTCTTTGTTAGAATTTATTCTGCTCCAAAAGACAATTCTACGACAAGGCTTTGTTCTAAAGGTGCTAGGATCCATATCACAGTTAAGAAATATACTTTTTACAAAAACTTTGATAATTTAGCGTTATGCTCTCGTCATTGTCCAAGAAGTTCCTCCAAAGCAACGATTTTACCTCAATCTTGAAGACCTTTCGGGTTTCCTTTCTTAATTATTTTTTGAATTTATTTTCTAATTTAGATGTTGAGTGTGTTCAAAACAAATTTGCATTTCGTGCAATGTCTTATGCATGGAATCAGCCGCGAACCTTTATATTCACTAGTGAACAAGTTCCAGAATTGACTGCAAAGCTTCAGTGTTTGTTAAAGGTTTTACTTTTTTTTTATAAATTTTCATCTTTATATAATCATTTTTGCCTCACATAGCTTTACTTGAATAATTTCAGGCCAAGCAATATTTCAATCATAGCAATCAAGTAAGCAGACTTTCCTCGCTTAAAAACAGTTCTTTGGGTCAAACATCGACAGCTAATCATCCAATGCAACAATTTTTTGCTCCATCACCAATATTTTATGCAAATGACAATAGTGAGGGACATCATTCACCTATCCCGCTGTTTACCTCTCTATACGCTAATGAAAACGATGGTCAGCATAATCAAATTTTTCCTTCGTTATATGCTAATGAAATGGAGCGAAAAACTTTTAATTCGCTTTATTTAAATTCTATGGTGGCAGCTGCTTTTTAATTATTTATTTAAAAATGACTCTTGTTATCATGTTCTTTATTTATTTTGAGCTTTATTATTGCCTTTTAAGTTCTAATTTATTTATGCTTTACTATTTTAACTAAAAATATAGGTATTCTAATTATAAAATATCTCAATACTTGCCATATCATTTTTTAATACTCTTCCTTATGTTAATTAATAAAACGTATCGCTCAAATTCTGATACTCATCTTATAAAGAGATTCAAATAAAAATTTTGTTATTTATTGAATTGTTGCTGCTTTTTAAATACTTATGTTCAAGCTTTATCTAATTAATTTTTTAAAATTCTTTTCAACTTTTTAGAAGCTTTTCGTGCTTCATACAATTCTGATGAAAATGGACCTGGACCCCCACCTCCAAAGAAGAAATCTTTTGAAGAGGGGCATTACGCCATTCCTGTTGACCTTGGTTGTGAGCACGAAATTGTGGACTCTGTTGAGGATTTGATTGATGGGCCAATTCGAAGTAGAGGAGGCAGCAACATTATAAACAATGGGTTAGTGGAAGACTTTCATTTTATTGAGGGCACTCCAGCACAATTTTTAAATCAACAACTACTCGCATCTGAGCCAGTTACAAATTCAATTTTCGAAATTCCTCCACCTGGCCTGGTTAAACCATTAATTGATCTGCATATTCTCTCTTCTGGCTCTAAAATAAGAAGATCATTAGCTCAGAAGTTAAAAAGGCATCTTGATGGCTCATATTCAGTAAGTTATTTTCGACCATCTATTAAAAAATTTATTCTTCAGAAATATGATGGTGACAGAAGCAGCAATAGCTATCCAAAAGATTTGAGTGATGGATCTCATAAACAACGAAAACCTCCTTCAAAGAAGTCAATAACGCCTACAAAAGAATTAATGACTAAACTAATAGCAAATCCTATAACTGAAGAAGAACCGCTTTCAGCAGCTCAATCACCTTTGTCCTGCAGGCCATCAAGGCTTGTAAGAGATGAATCTTTTAACTCTTCCATTAGTTCTACTGCTCGAATTGATAATGCTGTATTAAAAGGAAAAGAAAGACTAAAAATGTCGCGAAGAAGTTCAACTTCAGTATCAAATCGGAATAGTACAGCAAATGAAAGTGAAAAATCTTCAATTAATAATTCTGATGTAGAAAATTGTATGGATGAAGTTAATATTGAATCTTTTGATCCAAAAATACAAGAACAAAATTGTGTTGATGATTCTACCGAGACTAGGTTTGTGAATTATGAAAACTATCCTGATGTTTTTTGTGTATAGTCCTCGAAAATATTTTTAACATTGACCAATTTAAGATCAACTTCACAATCAATTTCAACAGCTCACACTAGCGGAACTCGACACACTTCTGTTGCGGAACAAAATACTTATGGAAATCTTTGTAGTGAATCTACTTCGTCCACAGGGCTCAACCAAAACAATTCATTGGCTATTAGTCTTGAGGTTTATTAAATAATTTATATTAAATAATTTAATACAATCTATAGGATCTACGTGATCCAGACTTCAAAATACGTGGATTCTCTGTCACTTCATTAAAAGAGCATTCGATTTCCAATGGAAGGTCTTCAAACATGAGCGAAAGAAGTTTGAGTATTTGTAGTGAATTAAATTCGAGAATTATGTTTCAAAGAGGTGGTAGAAATCGAGCAAGTGGAAAATCAAACAAAGTATTTTATATTAAATAAATTTAAACTATTTTGTTAATTTAAGGTTGTTGAAGTGCCAGTCCCTCCCCAACATCCTCCTCCTCTTCCTCCACGTAAAATCTCATCTCAGGTACTAACCATTTTTTTAATTTTTTAAATAATTTTTTAGCCGTGTATGCCGAAACCTTTACAACTTTTGTCAAAATTTGATGGTAAATTCTTTGATTATTGAAGTTTAATTTTTTGTATTTAAGGCGATTATGCAGATATAGACGAATTAATGATAAATGAGAGGAATGTCCCTTCTGATGACGTCTTATTGCACCATAGGTTTAACCCAATCTACTCAAATGGTGCAGGAACGATGCCAGTAAGCAATGAGAATATAGACTACGTACAAATTTGTCCCATGGCAACAACTGCATTAAAAGAAGTTAAATTAATATAAATTTTTAAAATTATCCAGTTTTTTAAAATTTAGTTAAGCACTACTCGGAGCAATAGTTTCAAGCGTTCAAACTCGCTTTATGATATACTCTCCATTCATCAACCAAAGGATACAACAAAAATACAAAATAGTGAGGCAGATTATTATGCCTCTTTTGACTGGACCAATGTTTGTATGAGTCCCAGAGCGTTAACTTCCAGCGCTTCATATCTAACGCATATGTTGAATAAAGGGAACCCTCAGGGTAAAGATTCGGCAAACAGTCCTGGCAAGAAGACGAATAGAAAATGAGCATTGATTCCATAATATACAATTTTCTAGTTTTGACATCGTTGTCATAATTTTTAAACATTACCTCCTCAATACATACAAATTTGTTTTTATAAATTTTATCCACTGAACTCCTTTTTCAATCCTCCTCTTGAACTTGCCTGTCTAATTGAGACAGAATTACATAAATAATTAAGGAATTTTATCGAATAAACATTTGACAATCATTATCTTTCTACTACAAAGGCAATATTCCTTCTTGAAAAGGCGAATGTTGTTTAATTTCTCTATTTCTGCGCAGTCCTCCAATAACAAAAACTTTTGTTAAAAAATAAGGCTCTTATTTTTGGTTTTATTCATGTCAATAAGTTGAAATAAGTACAAAATTGGCCGATCATATTGCATTGCTTGATCGATTCTTCATTCGTTTTAATCTATTATTTTATGGTTGCGCAGTGACGGAAATTGAGAAAAGAGTAGAAATGATGTCAGTTTTAATTTGACAAAAATTTTATTTTCCATTTAATTCTTTTTTGCCTTTTCTCGGTACGAATTAGTTTCCATATCTTTGGAGATGCCACGTCAAGTACTTGAACTAATTGACTATTTTGCACCATTTGCTGCTTTACTTATGGTTAGCCGGTTATTTTTTTGATTAAAATCAGGCAAAAATCTTTAAATTTTTCTAGTTCGCCTTCGCTATTCTCTTTTTTGCCTTCTTCCTTGTCAACTTTTACTACATAAGTGACAGGGACTCGCTTACTGTATTTGAGAAGGTATTTTATAATGTTTTTAATCTTCAAATTCACTTCGTTTTATAGTTCGGCGCTCAATTCGACATATGTCTTGGTCCTCACTCCATGAGCGATATTTATCGCGGAGGACCAAAGTCGCAGTTCGACCTACAGAAAGTTGAGCCAGAGGAAACTGTAGTGGTTCAAAGAGCTGGACGATCATCTGAGATGAGAGGAAAATTCTAAGTGAATTATTTCGATCGACAATTTTATAAATTAATGAATTATACATAGTTTTAAATTTTGAATTATTGTAATATTTTTCTTCCTAAAATTGGTTTTATATACCAAATAACTTTTTTAATTTTTATATTACTTCACTAATATTAATTAAAGAACAATCATATATTTATTATGCCATCCAAGAAGCAGAATAAGACTATGTTACGTCACTACGACCCTGATTTTAATGCTTCTGATTCTAAATGGCTATTATTCGGACGTTGGCATGTTCAGGTGAAATTAAATTTATTAAAAAGATCAGAATTAATTTATTTAAGATCTAAACTTAAATTTCGGGGAAACCAGAATTAATTTTATTTAAGGTTTAAACTTAAGTTTCCGGAAAAACCAGAATTAATTTTATTTAAGGTTTAAACTTAAGTTTCCGGAAAAACCAGAATTAATTTATTCAAGATCTAAACTTAAGTTTGCGGAAAAACCAGAATTAATTTTATTTAAGATTTAAACTTAAGTTTCCGGAAAAACCAGAATTAATTTTATTTAAGATTTAAACTTAAGTTTCCGGAAAAACCAGAATTAAGTTTATTTAAGATTTAAACTTAAGTTTCCGGAAAAACCAGAATTAATTTTATTTAAGATTTAAACTTAAGTTTCCGGAAAAACCAGAATTAATTTATTCAAGATCTAAACTTAAGTTTCCGGAAAAACCAGAATTAATTTTATTTAAGGTTTAAACTTAAGTTTCCGGAAAACCCAGAATTAATTTTATTTAAGATTTAAACTTAAGTTTCCGGAAAACCAGAATTAATTTTATTTAATATTTAAACTTAAGTTTCCGGAAAAACCAGAATTAATTTTATTTAAGATTTAAACTTAAGTTTCCGGAAAAACCAGAATTAATTTTATTTAAGTTTTAAACTTGGGTTCAGTGAGAATATAAAGTATAACGAACATTTTTTATTATAGAATGTAGCTCCAGTTTTTTCGCTCATTTGCTGCTCTGTATCTATACTTCTTGCACTCGCCGGCTACATATTAATCTTTTCTAATCCAGTTCTTATATTTTGGCTTGGGATAAATCTACTTTTATTGGTTGTTTCATCACTTGCTTTTCTTGGCTCCATCAAGAAAATACCATTTTTGTTATTGCCCTTTATCTTGGTAATGTGGACATTCTCTGTATTATGGTTTGGACTTTTCTTCTTTCTTCTCCCAATGATTGTAGTTCCTCGTTTCTGGAATCATTGGATGGATGTTCTTTTTGGAATTGGAAAACCCGGAAAATCTGGTAAGTTAAAGAAGATTCAACTGTAAATATTTAAAAATGTTTAAGCTGTTCGAGCAATAACAATTGGAGGAGTGCTACTTTCATTCCTTTTCCTCTGTATATTTACTATCCTTAATGTGACAATGAAGCGAGCAAGGAATTTTATGCTTGCCAAACAGTTTAAGGAGCAGATGACAAGTAAAAATGGTAGAAACAATAATGCTCAGGTCTTCGAAACTGTAGCCTGAAGAAGAAGCACAATGCCTGGAGATTGATCCAGGAACACTTAGACTAGATATTTCGAACGAACGAACGAAATTCTTATATAAAAATACATCTTCATGCAAAAGCAAGAACTTTTGGTACTGCTACTATTCATTCAATGAATTCAAGTCAAAATAAAATTATAAGAAGATGCTATTTAATTTTAAAAAGGAAATCCTGCTTTAGTTTTCTTATCTCAATTTTTCAAAAAATGCAATAAGCATTCCCACAAATGAAAATCAGTTCCCAAGTGACTTTGCTCTCGCTTCGCATTGAAAATTAGATTTCATTGCATTAAATTACAGAAAATATTTGATTCTTGTTAAAATGTGTTCAAGAGAAACATCTGAAAAATTTTTAAAAATGTGCGCGAATTTCGATAAATTAAGAAGGAAGTTTGTAGATCTTTGAATGAAAAATACCAGCTGCATAAATAGGTAAATTTTCTATTTTCCCTCATTACTACGCTTATTTTTATTTGTTTGCACGTTCTAAGTTTAGTAATAGCGTTGTGGTTTCTCCAAATTTTATCTTTTTTCAATACTTTCTTTTTCTTGTCCTCATTCTCATAGCTCAACACAAACGAGCAAAATTACTGGCAAGAACGGCGGTTGGAAGGAAGCAAGCGAGGGAAAAGAGAGTTATAGGCAGATATACTCAATTTAAAGATTTTCTATTTTTCTTTTTTCCATTGTCTGTTTATCGTTTAAGCTTTTAGATCCACTCATCTACTAGTTTTTCTTTTCTTATTTCACACTGCATTTATTTTCGGCTTTTACGCCTGCTTGTATACAGCTACCATTGCAAAATTTACGTCCGCCTTGGCCCAATTTTATTTTGCACTCTCTTCTTATTCATTGCTTCTACGCTCTGATACCCATGTCACTCGACTGGCAGGAAAAGGCTGACAATGTCTGTTGTTTGAATGCCTAGTATATGTCAATCTGAACCGCCAGCGACCCAAAATGGACTATTGGCAACAAAACACGCAGTTTTCCCAAGTCTTAATCCAATAAATGCCCTCTATCGTCCTCGGCATTTAATGATGGAATGTTTTTATGTAAGTACTTTATGTATGTTTCGGTTAAGATTTGATGCTGATTGATTCTAATTGCTTTAAATAAATGTCTTAAACGTTTTTAATCCTTTTACAAAAAGAAAATCTCTTTCGCGGAAGTTGAAATTGGTATATTTCCAGAATTTTTTTTTGAATTTTCTAATCTTTTTGCATTTAAATTTAAAATCTCGACATTTTTAAAATTTCTTTTTCAGTCCATTATCGCCAAATATTAAATCTTTCTTTTACAAATTTAGTTCCCTATTTTTGAATGAAAATTTTATAGTTTTTGTTAAGCTTTTCACTTAATTTTTCTTTGCTGTTGTGTCAAATGAGTGTCCAACAAGCAGAATCTTTGGCGTCAGCGTCACTTCCTTCTGCTGCAACAACATATATAGCAACAACAACAAATGCATCAACATCTTCAGCTACAACAACAATTATTCCAACACCAAATGAGCCTCCAAGTGGTGGAGATTTCGGTGGTCATGTTTTCTCTTCAAAGAAGACTTTTGGAAAATTAACATATTGCCACCAGTTAGTTTTCCAATCCACGAAAATTTAAGATTAAATATTTTAGTTGTTGCGACAAAATTTGGGGGATGCTTTCACAGGGATATCTTTGCGAAGGTATTTTTACTTCAATTTTTGTTAAAAATTATTTTTGTTTTGACAGTTTGCAGCTTTGTTTGCCACGCTACATGTATGCGCTCAATTGTTACAGTCTGCACAGGCCAAATGATGCAACTTATTAAAAATCCTGTTGCGCATACTTGGACGGATCCACAACAAATCAAGTAAATAAAAATTTATTTTTAGCTCATTTAGCTTTTAAATTATTTAAGAAGGCATTTTTGTTGTGTTTGCCGGAAACGTACAGACGATACCCTCTCTTCAGAATGTGAAGTTTGTAGCTGTTATGTACATGTTGACTGTCAAGATTCTGCTCTAGCTGATTGTCGAGAGGTTTATTTTAGCATATTTATCTAGGCAATTTTCTATTTAAGGCATCAACTTATGTCCCTTCACTGGATCGAACAACAAGCAAACAGTTTCACCACATGCGCGAAGGAAATTTAGCTAGAGATGCCAAATGTGTTGTGGTTGGTTTTTTCTATTTGAATTTTTGTTAATTTTATCAAATCTATCTGTTAGTGTAAAAAAGGATGCTACTCTGCTGAGTGTCTTAGTGGTTTTCGGTATTATTTTTCATTTTTTAAAATAAAATCATTTACTTTTAGTTGTCAATGGTGCAATTTATCTGTACATTCAACTTGTTATCGCCAATTTCGGCCACAATGCGATTTTGGCCCTCTACGGAAAATAGTACTCCCTCCAAATGCAGTAACTACTCCACGAGCAGAATTGCCTATGGATTTACTTTTGAATATTCATACAAATACGGTGACTTTGTTTTTTTTTTGAATAAAATCAAAATTTTGTCTTTCAGCCTGGCGAAACAAATAACAATGAAGGCAGAAAGGCATCATCTCCTTCAAGAACAATAGGCATTGATGAGAAAGAGGAAAGAGAAACTCGTAAAGGAGATAGGGGAGAACGTGATCCTGACAAAGAAGAACGTGACGATGATCAGCTTCTCCTTCGTATTTTTGATGGAAACAGTTCTCTTCGAAATAAAATAAGCAAAACTGCCTATGTTCCAAAGACGGCATCCTGTGAACAGATTAGGGTAAGGATTATTATAGATATAATTGGAAAATTAGTTGAATGGGAATGTAGTAGAACCCTCGTGAAATAAATCCTTCACAGAGCACGGTGGGCTATTTTCTTAACCTTAGGCTGGATTAAATTGTCATTTTTAACGATCTCTTCTTTTGAATTTTTTGATATTTTCAGGACGTAGCAATGCGACGTTTCCACATTTGTGACAGTAATCGCGATAGTTATTATGTAACACAAGCACCTCATGAACTTGGTGATGAAGAAGAGCCGTTAGAAGATCCAATTCCTTTGAGAAATGTAAAAAAGCCTGAAGGAAAATGTGCCCAGGTTTTCCTTCGCTATAGAGATGATCCTGATAAAACAATCGTTCGAATTCATGGAGGTTGGTTAAGAATACCATGCGAGTATACAGACATTACTGTGACTGCTCGTATGTGTGTGCAGGAGTGTATACAGGTTATTAATTTTTAATTATTAAAAAACGGAAAAATAATGCTTTAGGAAGCGTTGGAAAACTTTGGGCTGGATGGATCTACTTGGAGCCGATATAATCTGCAGGCATTTAAAAATCTATTTTCACATTTTATTTTTTTTGATTCAGGAGGTTTCTTTAGAGAAGGGTGTGGCCGAAAGAACGGTTAATCCACAAGAGGAAATGCTTCAATTGGTCCGAAATCTTAGGAAGGTATTATTATTATTGTTTTTTGATATCTAGCATATTTATTCAATTTTAGGATTCCTTGAGGCGAAGTCATGTCGTTCGCTTCTATATCCAAGAGAAGGAGGATCCTCATGGTCAGCAAAAAATATTTTGATAATTTATGAATTAATCTACAAAAAAATTAAGATCATGCCATTTTTGTCTCCAATTTACCCCCGTCACGTTCTCAACGTCAATATGAACGAATCTTGTTGAAATTACTCTCCATAAATGAGCGTCCTTTCTGTGCAATTGGACCAATTTATTTCGAATATGGATCTTTAGTCATTACATTCAATACACCTAAAGCGGCATCTGCAGCAGTTTTGAGGTTACAGAATGCAATATATGAAGATAAAAAATTGGTGGTGCTTTGTTTACCAAATGTACAATCTCATATGATTCCTCTAGATGTTGAGCCTTTGGTATTTTTTAAACTAAGTATTTGAAGTTTAAAATCAAAATTTTTCTCATAGCTTGTCTTGGTCAATGTCAAAAGTGGTGGTTGTCAGGGTACTGAACTTATTTCTGCCTTTAGACGTTTACTTAACCCATTCCAAGTATTTGATGTGCTCAAAGGTGGTCCTCTCGTTGGGTATATATTTTCTTTTTAAATAAATTTTTAATTTTAATATTTTAGCCTCTATGTCTTTAGAAACATTCCGAAATATAGAATTTTAGCTGCAGGAGGTGACGGAACAGTTGGATGGGTTCTTCAATGTCTGGACATTGCTAAACAGGTTGATATTTTTTCTAAAATTTAAGTTTTTTTGTAAAGGACGCAGCTTGTTTCTCGCCTCCATGTGCAGTATTGCCTCTTGGAACAGGAAATGACCTTGCACGAGTGTTGCGTTGGGGTGGTGGTTACACTGGTGAAGAGAGCCCCGTTGACATACTTCGTGACGTTATTGAAGCTGAGGAGGTTCGGCTAGATCGCTGGGCTGTTGTTTTCCACGAAGAAGAATTACCCTCTACTGCTGCATTAACTCAAAAAGCTCAAACTGAGGATGCCCCAATGACAAATCCCGAAGATCAAACAAGCATGATAATCATGAATAATTATTTTGGTATTGGAATTGATGCTGATGTTTGTATGCGATTTCATACAAAGAGAGATGCGAATCCGGAGAAGTTCTCGTCTAGGCTCTTCAACAAGACTCAATATGTGAAGATTGGACTACAAAAAGCTTTTGATAGAACTTGTAAAGATCTTTGGAAAAGGGTGGAATTAGAAGTTGATGGACGTCCAATCGAATTACCTCCATGTGAAGGAATTATTGTGCTCAATGTTCTCAGTTGGGGAAGTGGTGCTAACCCTTGGGGAACAGCAAAGGTTTGATTCAAATTTAAAGGACAAGTTTTAAAAATATTTTTAGGAAGAAGCTGGATTTCAAAAGCCTACACATTACGATGGATTGCTTGAGGTTGTCTAGATAATATTTTTTGTTTACTAATTTTCTAAAGGTTGTTGGAATAACAGATGTTTCTCGACTTGGCTTGATTCAGTCTAAATTGGCAGCAGGCACAAGAATAGCGCAAGGAGGATCGGTTTTTATTTTTGTTAAATTTAATATTCATTCTTTACTAGATTAAAATTACAACAAAGGAAATGTGGTCAGTGCAAGTAGATGGTGAACCTCATATTCAACCTCCAGGGACTATAACAATGTATTGAATTTTAAATTTTTTGAAAAATTGTTTTTATTCATTTTAGTCTAAAATCTGCACTTAAAGCAAAAATGTTAAAGAAAGCTAAAAAGTCTCGCAAAAGTGTTGCTGCAACTGTGCGTGCTGTCCAGAGCGAAGGTTCTCCTTCAAATGATTTTGAACATCCAAACTCTAGTCATTTGGAAGTTGAATTAAGATCTGGACATGGAAAGAGTACACCTGAAGAAATTAACTCATTTGATGATGATGAAGAGGCTGATTCTTTTCTTTAAAAAGTTCTTTTAGTATATTTATTCTTTGATTAGTTTATGGAGTGTTCCGTTTGCTAGTTTAGCGTTTGGAGGTTTAGAGAGATTTTATCTCTATAGGCATTACATGATTTCTTTTTACTTAACATTGAGAATTAACCTAGGATGAGGTCAGACCTTGGACAGGAGTCAAGTATTTGACGATACACAGCCGCGACAATTTGAACATCTGTTGAAATTAGAGACCGGCAAAATCGCATTTGCGGGATCCCGCATGCGGGAGTAACTTTTAAAAATGTCTGCGGGAGGGACTCCCGCGGGATAAATCCCGCAAAATCCCGCACTCCCGCAAAATCCCGCATTTTTAATTTGCGGGATCCCGCGCGGGATTGCGGGATTTTCCAAAAATCGTTAAAATTATCAGTATCTATTGTAAAACAGCAAATTTAATCAATATATTAAAAATTTAACAAATTATTGAATCAAAAAATTAATATTTTTTTATAATTGGAATTGCTTTATTCAAAAAAGCAACATTTCTCCATTCTTAGGCGTAATGTTGTATCGACGGTAATCATAGAGGTCACGTGCTGTACTGAATAATTGCTCACTTTCAATGCTAGTCGAGGGAGCGGTGAGATATTTTTTTGCAACTTGAGCTAGAGATTTAAAGGTTCCAGCATTAACACTCCACCATTCTAATGGATCTGCATTTTGCTCAATACATCCTTGAAAATCTAGGAAATTTTCTAGGAAATTTTATTCGTTTTCGGCTTGTGATTATTATAAAAAAACATTTTAAAAATTATTATAAAAACATTTTGCCAACATTAAATAATTCTGCCAAAATTAGAAGACATTTTGCCAACAGTTTTCAAAATCCCGCAAAATAAAAAATATTTTGCGGGATCCCGCATGCGGGAGTAACTTTTAAAAATGTCTGCGGGAGGGACTCCCGCGGGAATAATCCCGCAAAATCCCGCACTCCCGCAAAATCCCGCAAATCGAAAAAAGTGCGGGATTGCGGGAGCGGGATCCCGCAAAATCCCGCGCGGGAGTCCCTCCCGCGCCGGTCTCTAGTTGAAATATCTAAAATACATAATGCCAAATAATAGGATTAAATGTCATTTTGTCTTTCTAGTGTCGATTGAGTCCCTTATTCTCAAAGATTGTTGTAAAAAATGGAGTTAAGACTCAATCGTCTCCTTCATCCTTACAAAAATTTTTTCTAATATTTTTCCCAGATTTTCTGAAATTTTGCTTTTATCCCTTAATTTTCACTTTTTTTCTTGGCTGCCGTCTCGTGTATTTAACAAAATGATTTAAACTTGTATGTATTGATTTTTAATCTTTTTAATGCCCAATTAAGGCAGCTATTTTAACATTTTTTCCCAGTGTGCATCTATAAGTTTTCTTAACTTTTTTTTGCTCCACCGATTTAATTTTTTCGTAAATTTTTTTTGATAAAGTTATAAATTTTTTAAACAAGAGTTGCCCCAGAAATGTGTTTTTACTCGTGTTTTTTAGATTTTTTTTTCCTCAAATTTTATTATCGCCACATTTTTCTCACCTGAAGATATTATATAATGAATCAGTCCACATTTTCTTTTTCTTTCATAATTAGAAAGTATCACCCTTTTTCTTTTATAAATAGTGGCGAGGGAAAACTGCAATCGCGTGTTCTTTTGTACTCCCACATAGAAAGGAAAAATAAAATATAAACAATTAAACAATTTAGAATTATTATTTTAATTAACACTTGAGAGGAGTTTGAAAATAATTTTTTTTAATTGTAGATTTTTTAAAAATAATTTTTTCACAAATTTATTTTCCTTTCCATGCTCGTCTTCGTTTTATTCATATTTCTTGAAAAGGGCGTGAGAGAGGATATTGGAAAAATAAAAATTCTTAACGTAACGGGATATTGGAAAAACGTCATCAAAACAACAAGCATGAATATATTTTATAATTTACACAATTCTACTTATGCTTATTCATGAAAAATGTGTTCATGAAAAATAGTCGTAGTGGGAATTGACTTTTCCTTCCTTTTTTTATTTTTATGAGTTCAAAATAAACCAAGCTTTAATATTTACGTGTAATTTCTTTTATTATTTAGAATTGACTTTTAATTAGTTCAAAAATGTCAGCAAAACCAATCAATGAATATTCTGGCAAAGAATTGCTTTATCGTGCACTGGAGCATGTCCAAACTTTGTCCAAACCAAAGGCAGTTAAATTAGACGAGGGAGACACATTTAATGATGCTATTCAAAACTGCGACTGGCTGAAAACTGAAAAAGTAAACTTTTTGCCATTTTTTTTCTCTTTTCTATTTTTACTTTTAGAAAGGAGTAATCAAACCAGACCAACTTATAAAGCGACGAGGGAAACATTCACTTGTCAAAATTGGTGCGACAGATGAGTTGAGCAAATGGTTTAATGAGAAAAAAGGACAATACATTCAGGTACTTTAGATTTTTGAGACAAATTTTCAAAACTCCCGGTTCTTAAATCAATTATAATTTTCAAAATTTAGATTGAAAAAACAAGAGGCCGACTTTCAAAATTTATCCTCGAACCGTTTGTTGAGCATTCTCAAAAAGATGAACTTTATTTGGCTATATACAGTCAAATGAACAATGACGTTATTTTATTCCTTGAAGAAGGTGGTGTTGATATTGGAGATGTTGACTCAAAGGTTTTTAGTTTAATAAAAAAATAGTAAATTTTTTTCTGATATATAGGCTCGCAAACTTCTTGTTCCAGTGAAAGAAAAGGATGAGGAAATGCAAATAGGTGACAAAGAATTGAACGAACTGTTGGGTAAAAATTTGGATCCAGCAAAGAAAAGGTTTCATTAATTATAAAAATGTTTTATTTGTTTTTCTAGTCTCGTTTTGTCATTTATCAAGGAACTGTATGAAGTTTACAAGAAGAATCATTTCACATATTTGGAGATTAATCCTCTTGTTGTCTGCTCTGGGAAGATTTATATATTGGACTTGGCTGCAAAGCTTGACGAGACAGCTTCATTTTTATGCTCTGAATTGTGGAAGACTCGCGATGGCGAAGAAGTTGATTTTCCTGCTCCGTTTGGTCGTGACCTTGCTAAAGAAGTTTGTCGCAAATTTCTTAAGTTTATTGATTCTTAATCTAAAATTTGCAGGAAAAGTATATTGCTGAATTGGATGCAAAGACAGGTGCCTCTCTTAAATTGACTATTCTCAACAGAAATGGACGGATTTGGACTATGGTTGCTGGTGGTGGAGCTTCTGTTGTTTTCACGTTTGTATCTATTTCTGTTTAAATAATTTCTTAAACCTTAAAGTGACACAATTTGTGATTTAAATGGTGCTTCAGAATTGGCAAATTATGGAGAATATTCCGGCGATCCGAGCGAGTCACAAACTTTTGAATATGCAAAAACCATTCTCTCCATAATGACTGAGGGAAATCCACACCCTAAAGGAAAGGTTTTAATAATTGGTGGTTCTATTGCAAATTTTACTAACGTTGCAGCTACTTTTAAGGTTTATCTCTGAGTTTGAGCTTATTAATTTTCTTTTATTTTAGGGAATCATAAATGCTATTGAGACATTTGCCGAAAAACTTCGAATGCATAAAGTCGTTATTTTTGTTCGTCGTGGTGGTCCAAATTATCAGGGAGGATTGCGGAAATTTAAGGAAGCAGCTTCTCGTCTTGACATCCCAATACATGTTTTTGGCCCAGAGACTCATATGACTAGCATTGTTGGTGCGGCTCTTGGGGTCAAGCCAATTCCAGAAGCATCTCTTGCGCCTCACACTACGGGACAATTTTTGTTGACTCCTGGACATGTAAATAAGCATTTCACTTATTTTCTAATTTTTGTGTTAAAAGGTCGAGAAAAGTGATTCTTCTACTTCACAAACTCAAACAACTGATTCCTCAATGAAGACTAAATCAAATGGATGTGTGAGAAATAATGAAATGACAACAACTGCTGGTGTAACTGGTAATGAAATTTCTCAAAAAATCCACAGCCTTTTTGAAAATAATACGAAGGCGATTATTTGGGGGCAACAGACAAGAGCCATTCAAGTTGTTTTTTTAATTTTTTGCTGTTATCAGTTGGATTTTAGGGAATGATGGATTTCGACTATGTTTGTCGACGAGAAAGTCCTTCTGTTGTTGCATCAACCTATCCTTTTACTGGCGATCACAAGCAGAAATTTTATTTTGGGCAAAATGAATTACTCGTCCCAGCTTACAAATCTATGGAAAGGGCTTTTCGTTCCCACCCAGATGCTTCTGTAATGATTACTTTTGCTTCTATGCGTTCTGTTTTTGACACGGTCGTGGAAGCTCTTCAATTCTCTGATCAAATTAAAGTTATTGCAATTATTGCTGAAGGAGTACCTGAAAATCAGACAAGAAAATTAATTAAGGTTTTTCTTAAATGTTTTGACAAGTTTATTTTTTTACAACTTTAAAGATTGCACGTGAGAAAGGCGTTGTTATAATTGGACCTGCAACTGTCGGAGGTATTAAACCTGGATGTTTCAAAATTGGAAATACTGGTGGTATGATGGATAATATTTTGGCATCAAAATTGTATCGTCCTGGAAGTGTTGCTTATGTTTCTCGTTCTGGTGGGATGTCTAACGAAGTTTTTTTATTGTATACTGATAATACATATTTTTATAAATTTAGTTGAACAATATTCTTGCACACAATACTGATGGTGTTTTTGAGGGAATAGCTATTGGTGGTGATCGTTATCCTGGATCAACATTTACTGACCATATTTTACGTTTCCAAGATGATCCCAGGTATGATTTATTTGTTTTTCTTTATTTAACTAAAATTCAAATTTAAAGAGTTAAAATGCTTGTGCTACTTGGTGAACTTGGTGGAGAAGAAGAATATAAAATAGCCGAAGCACTCGAATCAAAAAGAATTACCAAACCATTAATTGCCTGGTGTATTGGTACTTGCGCTGATCATATAGTTTCTGATGTTCAATTTGGACATGCTGGAGCATCCGCAAATGCAGCAAGAGAAACGGCAATGGCTAAGAATAAAGCTTTAAAATTGGCTGGAGCATATGTTCCGGACTCTTTTGATGATTTTGGAATTTTGATTGCTAAAGTTTATGCTCAATTGGTAGCAAATAGGACGATAGTACCACAACCCGAAGAGCCTCCTCCACCTGTGCCAATGGACTATGCATGGGCAAAAGTTTGATTTTTTGAATGAATTTTTATTTTTTGTAATTCAGGAACTTGGTCTAATTCGTAAACCTGCATCATTTATGACATCAATTTGTGATGAACGTGGTGAAGAACTTCTTTATGCTGGAGTGCCAATTAGTCGTGTACTTGAAAATAATGTTGGTGTTGGTGGAGTGCTTAGCCTCTTGTGGTTCCAGGTTTTTTTTTGAGATTAAAAATGTATTAATTTAAAATTTCTTATTGAAGAAACGACTTCCAGACTATGCAAATCGCTTTATTGAAATTTGTTTAATGTTAACTGCAGACCATGGCCCTGCTGTGAGCGGTGCACACAATACAATTGTTTGCTAAATAATTGATAAATATAATTTGACTTTATATTTAAAGGTTTGTGCTCGTGCTGGAAAAGATTTAATTTCTTCATTAGTTTCTGGCCTTTTAACAATTGTAATTTTCTTATTTTTAAACTTTAATTGATTCCTTTTTTAAGGGTGATCGCTTTGGAGGTGCTTTGGATGGAGCAGCAAAAATATTTACTCAAGCTTTGGATAAAGGTTTAAGCCCTATGCAATTTGTGAATGAACAAAAGAAGTTGGGCCGATTAATCCCAGGAATTGGACATCGAGTCAAATCTGTAAGAAAAATTTATTTCTAGCTAAAATTTAAAAAATTTTTTATAGATAAATAATCCAGACAAACGTGTTGAAATATTAAAAAAGTTTGCTTTGGATAAGAAAGTTTTTAAACAAGAAACTCCATTATTTGATTATGCATTAAAGGTTGAACAAATTACTACTTCAAAGGTTTTTCTTTAAAAAATTTTTTAATAAAAAAATTTTTTCTTAAAGAAACCCAATTTAATTCTCAACGTTGATGGAGCAATTGGCACAATTTTTGTTGATATTTTGCGTAATTCTGGAATGTTTACCGCACAAGAAGCATTAGAAATGGTGGAAATTGGAGCTTTGAATGGACTTTTTGTTTTGGGACGAAGTCTTGGATTTATTGGTATAAAAATGGAATTTTTTGGACATTCAGCAAAAAATTTTTTTCAGGGCATTATCTTGACCAACGCCGACTTAAACAACCTCTTTATCGCCATCCTTGGGATGATATAAGTTATATAATGCCAGAAGCTGACTATGGAGATACTCCTCCCAGTCTTTAAAAAGAGTTTAGGTTTTTTTATTTATTTTTGCGAGGATTTTTAGCTGTAAAAAATTTTTTTAATTAATTAAATACAAAATTTAAATTGCAAAAAAATCCTCGTTTTTAATTTATATAGGTTATAGTACACCACTTCATGACACACAAAAAATACACATTTTATTTGACCGGTTTTATTATTTTTAAACACTCCATTTCGCAAATTAAAAAATATGCAATAAGTAAAGATTGTTTTTTGATATTTTTAAGATTTTATTTAAAAATGAAAAAAATATATTTATGTTGTAGTTTCTGAAATATATTTTAAATCCGATTAAATATTTACTATATAAAAAGGCTTTTTGCCTATAATTTTGTCCAATTCTTTTTTCTGTTAAAATATTGATAATTAAATGCTAAATAATTTTTTTTTGTTTTTTAATTTTTATTAGTTTAAAGGAATAAAACTTTTATTTATTTATTTTTATTTTTAAAAGTGATGTAAATAATTTTGACATTATTTATTATCTTTGATTTTTAAAGCACAAAGTATCTTTTTGTAAACATTTTTAAATTTAAAAAATCATTGTTTGTAAATATCACATTTTCATAGGTTAACAGACCAAATTTTGGGGAATATGCGAGAAAGAATGCGTTATTTGTATTTGCTCGATACAAACGGATTTTAAGACAATCATTAAGCATTTAATAATGCAAAGTGTCGATAGTATGATTTTTAATAAATATTAATTTAGTATTTCCAATGATCACACAAAAGTGCATAATATTTTTTTCTTATTTTTCTAAGCTAATCAAAGGGGAAACAATTGTCTTTTTCAGTTTAATTTTTACACACCAAGATCTTCGATTTGTTAGTGGTTTAGCCCACCCTAGTACAAAATGAATGAGATAGTGTGTAGGCTGCAATATTGGCAAGAACAAAGCGAGAAAATAGGAGAGGGAGGAATAGGCTGAGCTGATTTGTTTTTAGGGCCGATAGGGGGGGGCTAAGGACGGTTGGTGTGCAGGAAAAAAAAGGTTGATATGATGGTGGTGGTGAAGAAAGGGCAGGAGTTGAGTCTGGGCAAAGAACAGCCCAATATTTTACTCCATTTTATTTTCAGTAAGCGAAAAAAGGGGGTGAGAGGAGGCGCGTTATCATTTGCGACAGGACAAATATTAGAAAATGAGAGGAAAATGAGAGAAGAAATGCGTAGATAAGTAGTTTTAGTTTTATGCATGTAGTAGAACGATTTCGAGAATATGAGGTGTAGTTAGAATGATGTTCTTCTCGCCAAAAAAAATTTAAAAGTATTTTATTATATTTTAAGCTTTTTTGCTCTATTTAATTTTTAATACTCTTACTTTTCTAACCCCCATTACCTTTCTTTAATTATATTTAATTTGATTAGAAGTTCATATTTACTTAGTTTTCTTTTTAAGTATTTTTTTATCTTTCCAAATTTGTCTTTTTTTGCATATCGCGTTCTATGTTGGTTTGTAAAGGTGTTAACTAACACGCAAGATCAAAACTCAGAGATCGTTTTTTAGATTTTTCTAGTTTTCAACCATTTGTATTTTCATTTATTTCTTTCTTCTTAATTTTTACACCAAAATTTAGGTTTTAATAATGGCTTCTGAATTACTTAATGCTCAAACATCTGATAAATTATTGCTCAACGAAAAAACACTTTCTGATACGGTTATCAATGATTCTGGACATGAATCTTCTGGATCACTTAGCGCCGAGCTTCCTTCGACACCTGAAGGAGAGAAAAAACAACATGATGCCTTCACAAACACTATTGAGGAAAAATTGAGTTCTAGCGATTCCAATGAAACCAAATTTTTTCGAGTTAAAATAGCTGTTCCTGGAGGTGAGAATATTGAGGTTCAGGTATTTGAAATTGAAATTATTCGCAGTAAATCCATTTTATATTTCTCCAGATAAGCGACTGTGATATTGTTCAAGAGCTCTACCAAATGCTTCTGGAGAAGGATTCAACGTGCCATCGAACATGTTTTCGTCTTTATTACGAAGGAAATCCGTTGGATCAATTTACTGAAATTAAAAACATTCCAAATATTCAAGATCAAGTTGTTTTTACTGTTGTTGAAGGTATGGTTTTTTGCATTTGATTTTTATTAATTGATTTGCTATTTCAGAGCCTTACAATATTAGGGAAGCTCGAACTCATGTTCGTCATTTACGAGAGATTGTTCGGTCTCATGACATTTCTGATGCTGCTAATGGTGTTGAATTTGCCTCATTTACTTGTCTTTCACAAATTACTCAAGCTGTTGATGAGAACCGGAAATCAGCAAGACCTCCATTATCATCAAATTCTGCAGAAATACGTTCAGAACCTGACTGTTTACCTCCTTATTGGCTTTTACCGGGATGTGGAGAAGTTCCTCTTAAACCTCTCATTCCGCTCAATAGTAATTACAAAAACAATGGAAGCGAGTCTTTGACTCCAAACTCCTTCCAAGCAATCAGACAGATTTATTTTTCATCTTTTAATCCGCCGCCTGGGCCAAGAAAAATAAAGGTTTTTTATTTGAATTGTTAATTTTAAGTTTGATTTTCAGGGTGATGTTCTCTATTTGGTTGTTGATTGTGTGGAAGAACGACGTTTTCATATTACCTGTTGTACCCGTGGATTTTTTGTTAATTCATCTGTTGGTGATGTGTTCAAACCAGAAAAATCTTCTGTTTATGGCAATCGAATTTATCACAGCCTTTTTGATTTACTTTCTGATCTCAGTCCACACTTCAAAAAAACATTCTCTCAAATTTTGAAGACAAGAGCTGACAAACATATTTTTGAACGTCTTCCAGCGCCATATCAACTTTATCATTGGGTTTGAAATTTTTTAAAGATGTTTTTGAATACGGTTGTCTTTTTTCAGATTGTTCCTCTGGTTGACAACAAATTGGACCAAATGAGAGCCGATGACCAAATTCAGCCCTTCCGTGTTGGTTTTGAAGACCATATGCCAGGTCAAATTAGAGACTGGAATGAAGAATTACAAACAACTCATGATATGCCCCAGACAACGTTTGCTGAGCGTTTGTGCCGTGACCGTGCGCGTTTCAAAGTGAATGCCGATTTTTTACAAGCTTGTGTTAGGGGAGCATTGGCGGTTAGTTTTTTTTACTTTGCTTGACCAAATTCTTTTTGAAAAAAAAGTTTTATTTTAGGTTATTGATGGATCAGTTCTCAGTATTAATCCTGCAGATGAGCCAAAAATGCAAATGTTCATATGGAATAATATTTTTCTTTCACTTGGTTTTGATGTCAAGGATCATTATAAGGCATGATAAATCTTCTCTAGAAATTTATTTTTTATTTTTAGGAAATTGGAGGAGATGCAGCAGCGCATGCTTCCTACTCCGCTGATCTTGCTGCTGTCCAGGCATATGCCCATATTGATGACCCTAAATTACATACTTGTGGAATGGCTGTAATTGATTTACGAGGATGTCGTATAATGGCTCAATCAATTATTCCTGGTTTATTTTTTGGTCAATAAATATAAATTTTTTGTAAAATTTAGGTATTTTGGATCGTGAGCAACACGAACCAATAGTTTATGGTTCATTTGATTCTGGGAAAACAGTTCTTTCAAATGATGTGTATGCTCAACTCTTGCAGAATTCTTCAGAACTTTTAAAAATACAACCTCATTTAGTTTGGAATGGAAAAGAAGGAGATGAATATGTTAAACTATTTTCTTCTTATGAAAGTAAAGTATGTTTTTTGAATAATTTTGTTTATTTTTTTTAATTTTTACTGATTTAAGGGGATTATTGGAAATGATCGAAGGCACTATTTAATGGATTTATTAAGAACTTTTCCTCCTGACGTTAATTTCTTGGAAGATGCTGAACCAACAGAGAAAGCCAAAGCTTTAGGATTTCCGCGCAAGTTTCCTCATAAACTTGTTTATTTAAGACAAGAATTGGTTGATACATTTGTCGAGTATGTGATTTTAAAATTGCTATTTATTATTTTTAATTTTTTAGTGCGAAAATTTATGAGAATCGAAAATCTGTAAATTCTGCTAAAAACAAGGAAAATGTTGAAAATAAAACTGAAGGAGAGGTAAAAAATGACAAAGACGCTAATGTAAAACCTTCTGATGATTTGAAAGAAGAATCTAAAGTGAAAGAAGAAAAGCCACTGATAATTCGATTAAATCCAGATTGTTACAGCACTGCTGTTAAACATCATCCAGATGAGGATTTGGAGGTTTATTTTTCAACTAGAATTTTCCGAGTTTTCATTTATTCTTTTTAGAGTCAACGAAGATTAGTAGCAGAGGCTGCAGAGTTTCTACTTTTCAATCAAATTCCTCAATTTGTCAATGATTGCATTCATTTAGCTTCTGCTCCAGCTGATGGAGTAGCTCTAACAGGTTTATCTATTTTGAATATTTCCTAAATTATTGTTATAGAAGCTCTTCACAACAGAGGAATTAACATGCGTTATTTGGGGAAAGTTATTGAGGCGTTAGAAATAAATAAGAAACTTGGATATCTTGTTGTAAGTTTTTTTATTTGTAAAAATTTGTTGTCTTTTTTTAAAGAGAATTGCAAAAGTTGAATTACTTTGTCGCTCTATTCGTCACATTTTCCGTGAATTTATTCGTTCTGTAGAAGCTCATTGTATTGGAATGGCTGTTGCTCATTTTTTGAATTGTTTTATTGGTGGATCAGAAAAGAATGTATTGGCTTTGCAAGATACAGAAAACAATAATAATATTAATGGAAATGGTCATTCAACATTACAAAAGAAAATTGTTTCTGGTGGGAAAAAGAAGCGAAGAATGGGAGAGAAGAACAATAATAATAACTCAACACTTGGAAATGGAAGTACTCCAATACAAAAGTCTTCAGCTTGGACTAAACTTACTCAAGAAACACTTTGGAAGGCTATTAGTGATGAATCTGATGGGCATTATAATTATAGAATTGTTGCTGATTGGTAAGAAATTTTGAGAATTTTTCCAATGTTTTGTCTTTTGTGATAAAATCTGAAGGGGTGTGTTTAGGGGTTGGTTGTACCCTTTTGTTTCTTTTGGATTAGATTCCCTCCCAATTCTCTTAATTGGGGTTAAATCAATAAATGATACTTTTTCTAAAGTTGTGACTCGTTTATTGAATGGAGTGATGGAGCAAGACGTTCAGCTATAATTAGACGTTTCTGTGCAATGAATGGAGTCCAAATTGTTTTGAAGGTTTCTTTAATAATTTTATGATATTTATTTCCCTAATTTAGAATTATCAATTTGAATCAAAATCTCAAACACCTTTCTCTGAAGATGATATTTTTAATTTGGTTCCAGTGGTTAAACACTTAAATCCTCGTTCTCAGATGGCTTATAATTTTTATTTAAACGCTTTGATTAAAATGCAACAAGGATTTCCTAGAATTGGTTATGAGTTAATGCAACAGGTTTTTTTGTGATTTATTTTTAGAGATTTACTTTTGTTAAATTAACAGGCCCATAGCATGATGTTAAGGTTTAATTTTTTAAATTATTTTGAAGAGTTTAATTTTTATTTTTAATAGTATTTATGGCCCCTTACATTCTGATTTGGCTTTATGCCTTCGCTTTATGGCTAGAATGGCCTATGCTATGAATGATTATCCAGATGCTTTGGCACAACAACATAGAGCTCTGTTGATTTCTGAACGTTGTAATGGAATTGATCATCATGAAACAATATCTGATTATGTTAGTTTTTGTTTATTTTTAATTTTGAGGTTTTCTGACTCAATTTGAGGCTGAAATTCAGTGGTAGAGAACATTTCAGAGTCAATGTTTCATTCTCGAGGCCATATTCTGGGCCATAACTTTTTTAGTTATTATTAACTGAAATCCTTTACTGGGATTTCAGTGTTTTCTATTTTATTTAAAAAAATTTTAGATTAATTTGGCCCATTTTTCTTTTGCCAATTTATGTATTACCTCTTCATTAAAATTATTCTATCGCGCACGTCATTTACTTCTTTTGGCATGTGGTGAAGATCATCCACAAATTGGACAAATTGATGTATGTTTTGAATTGTTTTTATTACATTTCTTTTAATTTAAAAGGCAAATATTGGTGTTATTCTTTATCTGTTACAAGAATATGATACCTCAATGAAATTTCTAAATAATGCTTTATCTTTATATCAAAAATATGGTGTTTCTATGAAGGTTTTTTAGAAAAAAATTTAGAATGATTTTCTTTCAATCTTTAAAATTTTTATAGACAGCTTTGCTTACCCATGTTATTTCACGTGGTAAGTTGAAGATTTTTAATGTAAATTTAGAAAAATTTTTTTTAAGTCCATTCATGCCGTGGTGATTTCCGAACAGCTCTAACATTTGAAAAGGAGACTTTTAATGTTTATTCAAATGTATTTGGTAATGAACATGAAAAGGTTTTTTGAAATTTTTAAAAATTTTGCGGTCATTAAAAATTCGTTTTAGACTGTCATAAGTAGTGAACGTTTACGTCAATTAACTAACCAAGCTGTTACACTTCAAAAACATATGAATGAAGCTACGAGTGGATTAAAAACTTCAAAACAATTAATGCCTAAAGTATATTTTTTTAATTTAATTTTTGTTTAAATTTTTAGATTCAAATTCAACCGCCAACTTTACAAAATATAATTGAACTTCTTAACGCTTTCAATAGTTGGTTCGGGTATTAAAATATATATTTGCGCTAAAATGGGTTATTAGAGATTCTTAACTTATGTATTTTCGGGGGGTTTAATTACTTTGTTGTCCCGATTAAGTACTTTAGGCGTCAACGGCTGAAAGGTTTTTTGCGCAAATGTATAGGAATTATTTTTAATTCGTTAAATTTTTTCTCCTTTTTTTTTTAGATTTTTTGTTTTGGAAAGTGAAGATCCAAACAGAATGAGATGATTAAAATTAAAATATATTTGGGTGGCATTATTAAAAAGGTCTCTTATATTTAATTTGGGACAGCAACAAAATATATTTTTTAATATTTTCCTGTTTTTTCCTCTTTTTCCCTCTATTTTGATTGTTATTTTGTCATTTGAGACTTATATTTTTGTTTGTTGTTTCTTTTAGGAGTTAATTGTTAAAAAATAGGTATATGTGTAGTTCAACTAGAAAATGTTTTCTAAAATTTTTGCAAGTTTGAAATTGAACAACACATAGATTTGTTACGCACACCTCCTTTTTTGCTCATTTTGTGGCCTTTATAAAGTTTGATTTGATAAAATCTCTATTTATATTTGGAAAAATGGTCTAAACAGTCTTTTAACTGATCGGCCTTTTAAACCTTTTTTATCTGCGTCGGTCTCTGCAAAGATATAACACACTATTTCGCTATGCGAGGGACTTCAAAATGTAAACTCGAGGCATTTCAAAGTGTAAACTAATTAAAATAGCTAGCGAAGGTTAAATTTTCAGAAGAGGAATTTTTTCCCCGCTCAAATTTTCTATTTTTTTCCCTAAATTTATGATTCTCGGCTGGTTTCCGAGTTCCGGCTTTTGAGCCATTTCCGATTTCAGGATATGTGTAATATCTTCTATGTATTTAGCATTTTTCTATAATAAAATTCCATTAAATTTTCAGATATGAACGGACACGACGACTGTATTGGTTTGTTTATACAAGAATACATTTAAAATAAAAATTTTTTATCAGGTGGAGTTGTTCTTTCAACAGAGGCAACAGGTGAAAGAGGAAGACAATGGCAAAAGATGATTCAAAAGCCTGGGAAGAATTCGCAATATTGGCATAAATTGGATGTTGATGAATGAAAAATAGTTTTTATTTGTTTTTTATTAATTTGGTATTTCTTTAGTATTTTTTATGTTAGTTTTTAGACCCAAGGCCCTCACTCTCCGCAACACTTTCCCTTAATAAGTAGAATTTGGCCTCTGGGGGATGTTGTCATAGAGAGATTCCACTTATACAAACCCCTAAAATATTTGTATTAATTTTGGTTTGCTTTCGCTTCCAATGAAAATTTGTTCGTGGGAGAGAGAAGGGTCTTTATTAGAGACCGGATTGGGAGGGTCGTACGAGAACCGAGATTTTTGTTCGAGATCTCGTTCCGGTCTTTTTAGTCTATAAAATTTCCAGTGCATTTTTAATTTATTTTTTTTGTTTTTAAATAAATTTTTATATTATTTTGAAGAATAAAATTTGCTTTAATTTTTGTATTTTTTTGAATGTTGTTTTTTAACAATAGAATTATCTTTTAAATTTTCACCTAAACATTCTCCTCTCATTCAGCATGTATAAATCAACTTAAGCTTTATTAAATCTGTAAATATTCCCGGACTCTAAAGCACCTTTTTTTTATTACTCTACCTGTTTTTTCTAACGAAAATTGATGAATCATCTTTAAGTTGTGTGTTTTTATCGATTATTTTTAACCTGATTTTTAGTCTAATTTCTTTATATTTTCTTTAAAAAAAGTTTTTTTTATAATTTTTAGATTTCTTCCTTAACCTTCACATAACCTTTAAAAACAACAGATTTGTTTCCTGAATTGTCTGACGATGTTGAAATGAAGCAAATGAGACAAATAGCAAAGCTCTCTGGACGTTATTATAAGGTTTTTAATTTCATATTTTGATTGATCAGTTCGGGTAGGAGGGTTTTTTGCCAAAAAACTTACATCCCTCTGAAACCTACACTCTAGACCACCCTATTGAAAAATACCGCAATAGGTCTATTTGACAATACCGCACAATGGTTCTAAAATGGGAACATTCGTCTGTACAGTTGTTGCAATACAATGGGCAATGGGTGGGTTTTTACGAGAAAGGGGTGTGGCGTGGGAGGGAAACTACACTAACTGAGATTTTATTTTATTATTAGACTGACAATATCATAAGGAACACTCAATGCTAGCTTGAGATTTTAAAAAATTTTCTTTTAATTTTTTAGCCTACTGGAACGAACAAACCAATAAAATGAGAAATGTCACTAAACGGCCTCGTATCGGTTTATTTGCTGGGGACAGTTGTTCTAGACCTAAAGAAGCTATTTCTCAATCATTGAGGTTTCTCGATGCTGTTGGGTTTCATGATCCAACTGAATGCTTGCTTAACAATAAAGAGGCTTTGAGGAAGAGGAGTGAAGTTCCAAGACATTGGTAAATAAATTTTCGAAAATTTTGGCGAAATGTGTTTTTGACATTTTGAATTTTTGACATTTTGAAAATTTTTTTCAAATTTTAATTTTTCCAGCTGTTCTCTCACCAAAGGATTCAGAATCAGCCAATTCTGTTGCCCAAGCACTTAAACCTTACAATCTACCAATTGCAGCATTCAGCTCCTCTTCAGCACAAGCTTTGTTAGATCAAGGAGTTACTGGGTTTATTAGCACAGCTCCTTTTTTATTTGTTTATGTCCAGACGTTGGTTGAGCTACTTAAATTAATTGGAAATTCTAATTTGGTAAATTTTTAAATTTTTTCAAAAAAATTTTTATTTCAGGTATCAATAGTTGACAACAACGAGGATTCTTCAATTACCGATAAATTTATAGAAATAATTAGACAATTAAATATATCAATATCAGAAATAATTAGTGTTGATCATCCAAATATTATAAATATATTAAATCATAGTGATGCACAAATTATAGTGAGGAATTTTTTTTTAATTTTAGGAGAAAATTGGGGATAAAAAGAAAAGATTTTTGAAGACAGCAAATTAGGAAGAGGAGGTGGGATCAAATGTCACCTCTTTCTATTTTTTGTTTTGCAGAGGTTTTCTCGTTTCTTTTAATTTTTAGAAAAATCATAGGTCACTAAACTTCCCTAAATTTTGCTAAAATATTCTTTAAAAAGGCTACGTTAAATCAAAAAATGAAGTTGGGATCAAATGTCACCTCACTTTTTAATTTTCTTTTTTAAAGGTTTCTTTGGTCAACAAAGATATTTTGGCAACTATTTTTAATTTAAATAAAGAATTTAATTCAATTGCAAAACTTTGGGTTAGTATAGATTGGCCTACTAATAATAATGGAGAAGGAGAAGACGAGGAAACTTGATTTTATTAACCAACAAAATGCCAATTTTGTTTTTGATAATTCTAAATCTAAATTAAAGGTTTTATTTTTTAATATTTTTATTTTTAATGTTGACTCGAAAAATCTAGAAAAAATTTTTTTCAAAAAGAAATTTATAAAATTTTCATTTCGTCACTGAGTACAAATAATGTCCTGTTTCAGTTTCGTGTAGACCGTGACATCCCTTTTAGACAATTACCCGTTCTCGAATGAAGTTCAAAAATATTATTTTCTAGGTGACATGTGATACAATGGAGTAGCAACTAATTCATCTTCAACTCAACCAACTTCAACTCAACATTATATAACCAATTCTCTTTCCTAACCTTTGGGGATGGGAGTAATTTCGGACAAAACTTGCCAATTATTTAACCTTATAGTCCTTTTAAATAATGTTTTTCAGTACTTCGTCAACATCTTCTCAACATGCTTCACTTCCTGGCTAAATTTTATGCCGTGGCGGTTTCAAGACTCTTCCTGGCTAAATTTTATGCCGTGGCGGTTTCAAGACTCTTCCTGGCTAAATTTTATGCCGTGGCGGTTTCAAGACTCTTCCTGGCTAAATTTTATGCCGTGGCGGTTTCAAGACTCTTCCTGGCTAAATTTTATGCCGTGGCGGTTTCAAGACTCTTCCTGGCTAAATTTTATGCCGTGGCGGTTTCAAGACTCTTCCTGGCTAAATTTTATGCCGTGGCGGTGTTAATTCACTTCCTGGCTAAATTTTATGCCGTGGCGGTTTCAAGACTCTTCCTGGCTAAATTTTATGCCGTGGCGGTTTCAAGACTCTTCCTGGCTAAATTTTATGCCGTGGCGGTTTCAAGACTCTTCCTGGCTAAATTTTATGCCGTGGCGGTTTCAAGACTCTTCCTGGCTAAATTTTATGCCGTGGCGGTTTCAAGACTCTTCCTGGCTAAATTTTATGCCGTGGCGGTTTCAAGACTCTTCCTGGCTAAATTTTATGCCGTGGAAGTGGAGCATCAACTCAACAACATCTCCAACTCAGCAACATTAACCAACTTCTTCAACTCAACAGCATCAACTCAACCAACTTCAACTCAACAGCATCAACTCAACCAACTTCAACTCAACAGCATCAACTCAACCAACTACTTCAACTCAGCAACATCTTCATTCAACAACAACTTCAACTCAACAACAGTTTGTTTTATATTTTTTATATGTCGCAAGTTTTGTCCGAAAATGTCATGGGCGTTGAATTATCCTGACCCACCCAATCCCACCGTGAGACTCCTTGTTTCCCACTTTTGAAAGGAGGTTTCTCTTCCATAACACACTAGATGATCATCAACCATAAGCGAAAAACAACAAGATGCAATGATTGAATTGGCAAAACTACGAATTGAAAATCGGGACAATCGTTCAATTTATTTTTGAATTATTTTTTTATTAATTAAGAAAATTATAGAGCTATGCTGAAGACAATGCAGACTTTGGGGGCAGACAGATTGAGCTTATAGCCGCGGAATTGGTCATCATTTTGGCTGAGACGGTGAAAAAGGTTTTTATTCTACTTTAAATTTCTTAGGTTTGGAACTTGCTTTGGTTTTATATTTTTTAAGAAGTACAACCTAAATTTAAATACGAATTATTCTAGGATTAGATTATTAGCGTTCTTGGTTTTCCTTTTTCTGGGTTTGAAGGTTCGGTTCCTTCGTTTATCAAGGTTTTTGTAAAAGTTTAAGTGTAGTCCCTGCTTTACGCCTATGGAAGGAAGGGAATTGAAGAGATTTTTATTTACGTTTTTCAAAACCAGTTTCGGCTTACCCATAGTATTTAGGGGTTGAATTTTAGGGAGGAAACTATAATGGGATGTCTGCCCACATCTTTTGATACGCCCTTGATGGCATTTAGTAACGGACTTTTAAATCTTTGGGACATTCTTTTAGACATTTTTATTCGAAAATTTTTAATTTTTAGGGTCCCTCTTTTATGCCCTTGTTGTACCCAAATTAGATCAATATCTTTTCATCGAGTAACAAAATGTGCTTCATATATAATGCAAATGCAAGAAATTGCCCTTCTTCGATCAAAAATTTAGAAGCATTTATTAAATCATTTGGAAATTAATTGGAGGATTGAACAATTAAATGTTTGTTTTAATTTAATTTTTTTAAGTTTTTTCTAGAAAAATTGTTTTGAGATTTTGGGGTTCGAATCCCCTCTTCCTTTTTAATAAGTGATAAGTGATTTCAGCAGTCATTTTGTTGAAATAGATGTCGAATTGTGTTTTTAATTGTATTTGTTTGGGTTATGTAAATTATTTTTTATAACCACAGATTGAAGTAGCTGTGATCTAGTGGTTAGCGTTGTTGACTACCTACATTTTCCATTCGGGTTCGAGCCCTGTTAGTGTGAATTAATTTTTCTGTATATCGTTTTTTTCGTAGTTACTTCCTTTTATAATCTTTTTTCAATTTTTTATTAGAAAATTTTTTTTAGAAATTTTTTTAATTAAAAAAATGATTCTTCAATTGTTAGTTGAATGGACAAGTACCTGTTGGCTCACTTTTATCATCAGTTTCATTTCTTCGTCAAATGGCATTGCCAACACTTACAATAGGTTTATTTTTTATCTTAATTTTTTTAAAAATTTTCCCCTCTTTTAGCATTACAAATTGATAATCAAACTAGTCCAAAAACATCAACAACAACAAATAATGATTTTAATGTTGTTCAAGTTGGAGAAATTGTTTGTGTTTCAATTTCAATTTATTTCTCTATTGGAGGTTTTTTTTAATTTTTTGTTGGAATTTTTTGGTATTCTAAAAAAGAAGAAGGGAGAGACTTTTGAGGGGGTTGGCACTTTTTTTAACCATTTTTCTTTGGATAGCCAGCCCTTCCTAGTTTTCTTTAGAAATGTTTTTTGGTATTTTTCGGAAGGATTAAAATTTTTATGATTCTTTTTTTGGTATTTTTTGGAGGGCCGAAATTTTTTTTTATTTTTCTCACTTTCATATAAACCAGGGATATTAACGGCTTGACTTAAAAAAGCGCTTAGGGTTGCCAAAATTTTCTTCAGATTAGGTCTCTCGGGTAATTATGACCCTAATATTAATTTGTCCATTTAATATCTAGGTACATTAACTGGCGAATTATCACTTGGATGTTATCAAAATTTTCAAGATAACACCAACACCAACAACAATACTTCAATTGAACATCCGGACAAATTTTCTATTTTTGGTCCAAATTGTTTACCTATAGAAATTGAAGGAGTAAAAAAACAAAGAGAAGATGAGGAAGAGAAGGAATTTGTTGGAGAAGGAAGGGAAGAAGGAGGTTATTTTTCAACAAAAATTTGTTTTGCTTTTTGTTTTGAAGGAATATATAAAATATTCCCAAAATTCGAAAAAATTCAAATATTTGATAAAGCAGAAAAAAATAATTATGAAGAATCTTTGTATACCCTAAATAATGAACAAGATATTTTTATGACGGCACTTTCATTTAGTGTATTAATAAATAATTTTTGATAAAAATTTTATTTGAAATTTTTACAATTTTTAAAAAATCGATATATCGATTAGTATTGATTTTATCGATTTTTTTGAAAAATAAAAATTTTTTTAAAATAAATTATCGATTTTATCGATTAGTATCGATTTTTTGAAAAATTAAAATTTTTGGAATTTTAAAAAAATCGATATATCGATTAGTATCGATTTTTTGAAAAATTAAAATTTTTAAAAATAAATTATCGATTTTATCGATTAGTATCGATTTTTTGAAAAATTAAAATCTTTGGAATTAAAAAAAAATCGATATATCGATTAGTATTGATTTTTCGATTAGTATCGATTTTTCGAAAAATTAAAATTTTTGGAATTTTTAAAATATAGGTATATTATCGCTTGAAATCGTGAAACAACTATTTCTGTTTTAAATCGACGAAATGCCTCTTAGTTATAAACACGACAAAATGCCTCTTAGTTATAATCACGACAAAATGCCTCTTAGTTATAAACACGACAAAATGCCTCTCAGTTATAAACACGACAAAATGCCTCTTAGTTATAGACACGACAAAATGCCTCTTAGTTATAAACACGACAAATGCCTCTTAGTTATAAACACGACAAAATACCTCTTAGTTATAAACACGACAAAATGCCTCTTAGTTATAAACACGACAAAATGCCTCTCTTTTCTTAATTTCAAAAAATCGGTTTTTAATTTTTGCCACTTCGCTCTCAAAAAGAGCACCGAACTGGCCATGATTTTTAATATTTATTTTTTTCTCTAACTACACTATTTCTTTTTTAATTTCTCTAAACAACATTTCTAGTTTAATTAAGCGTCCCAATTATGTGAGGACGGTTGAGTCCTGTCTAAGTTTCTACAAAACACAATAAAAACAAAGCCAAAACATTTTATACACCAAAAATAAAAAACCAAAAATTAAAAACAAAAAAAAAACAAAAAAAAAGAAAAGAAAAAAAATAAAAAAGATTAACACAAAAAATCCAAAAAAGATTGTTGTAGAAGCACCACTTCGCTTGCAAGTCCACCTGTTGATGTTGTTGCTGGGAATTGTTCAAGTCTGTTGCTGGGAATTGTTCAAGTCTGAAAGAAACAAAGAATTTTGCGTTCAAGCTCAGAATCTTCGTAAATTTTTGATACAAGGGGAAGATTTTGGGGGGATTACACCAATTTTCCACCCTACTTTTACCTAAAGTATAAAGAGGCATCCTACAAAGTTCAGAGAAGTCAGTCTGTTCTAAATAAAGAAACAAAGTTCCAAATGTTCTTTGGGGAATACGAGTATGCTCCTGAGGAGTTTAGAGGATGTTGGGGGACAGCGAAAAGAAAAAACGGATAAAAACTCAACCGTATCAATTATCTCAAATCCCAAAAATTGAAAATTGAAAAGGCCAATAATAATTGAAAAATCCCGACTGCGCTCACTTATCCGGACATAACTTTTTTCTAAATATTCCGATAATATTGGTCCCACCAGGAAAAAGAATCTGCATTTCAGGAACTTACGATTGATACTAAAATTATTTAAATCGGATGAAAATTAAAAAAGTTATGGCTGAAAAAGGTTTCATTAAGAAAAAAACCCGCACTTTTTTCCTTACATTAAATATAAAATCAAAAACCTTTGCCCCCATTTAAATTATAAAGTTCAATTGAATGATCAAATCCTCCAAGTTCTCCAAGTAATTGAACATATTGCTTTTTTGTTTGAACAAAATCATCATTTGATGTTTGTTGAACATGTGTCACTAGTAATTCCTGTCCCTCCACATGTTCTTGAAGACGCCGCTTTGAAGATGAGACACTCGAACATTGATCACCCCTCCATCGCTTGTCTTGCATTTAATCTAATATAAGAAAAATAATTCATATTTTTAACTCAAACAGAAAAAAACCTCCATTTGCATCTGTTCGTCAGTAAACGGAGCAGATTGTTTTCTAGCAGCGCGCGAAGCGCGCTGCTAGAATTTTCAACTGGTTCTTCACCATTGACTCATGAGTCGAACGCATCACTAAAACTTTTTTAATAAAAATTAAATATTAAAAAAACAGCAGTTTACGAAATCCAATTTTTCATAAGAAAATTGATATTTTAAATTTTTATCAATTTCTAAAAATTAATAAACAAAATCTAATTCCCCAATTCTTTTCCACAAAGTTTAATTCCACAATCAGAACCATCATCATCGTGTTGCTTCTCTTCCATATTAGTCTGACTTTTACTTGTTGAAGTGTTTTGATTCTAAAAAATTATTTGATATAAAAACCCCTCCAAAAATTAAGGTTATATTTTTGATTAAATCAAACCAAAATTATTTGGTCATTAAAAATAGAATAAAAATATATTTAGATTTCTGTGTTGAATTTCTGTTGTTATGTTGAAAAAATACTTTTTTTCTTATTGGATAAGATCCAGTCTAAGCGAATCCTGCACAAGATATTCTATTTTTAATAGCTTGTGGCAAGATATTCACTTAACTGGCAACTATCCATTTTTAAATAATTAAAATTGTTGTGGTCAATTAAATTTTATTTTTTTGTGTTTTTCAAGTTTTGTATGTCGTTAATAAAATAATAAATTTTCTTTTTTTTTAGTAAAAAAAACACAACAACTAACCACAACAACACAGAAATCGTTAATAAATACAAAAAAATAAAAATTAGAGAAAACAAAAGATAAATAAACAAAATTTTAAATTAGGGTGACATTTTCGAATGTAGTCCCGATTCTTGAAAGTTAAGACAAAAATTTTTTTGGAAGAACTTAACCAAAAAACTTGAATTATTGAAAATGAACTACATTTTAGAGGTGCTTAATTTAAAAAAATTCAGACATAAAAACATGGGACGACAAAACACAAAAATTAATAAACAAAGACAAAATAAACAAAAATCACTCCATAAAAATCAAACAACACGAAAATTGTATTTTAAGAAACTTGGAGGGTTAATCAAAAAAAAACTACTAGGTTAATCAAAACACATACAACCCAGAAAATCCCCAGAAAAATTTGGATCAGAACTAGCCAAATCCTTAATAACTAATGAATTTAAAAACTTTCCTAAAGAATATTTTGAAGGATTTAAAAGCTTATAAAAATATTTTCTAAAAGTTCTAAATAATAAAATAGAGTTGAGAAAGTTGACAACAAATCAAGAAAATTGATCACTAATAGAGAGTTTAATAGGACAGGAAATATATGAACAAAAAAATTTTTTGTTCAGAAAATTATATTTTAGTTTAAATATGCAGCTGTTCAATGAGGGAAATAAACAGTTGTTGTTGCTTTTCTGTTATCCCTATTTTTAAGCTTAAAAATAGATGAGAGGAAATACACTATAAATTGTCTAAAAGCTATATGATGGATGATTTGAGTCAACTAAAAATAATTAGAAAGAACCTCAACTATTACTACATATATGGACATCTTTTAGATTAAAAAATAAAAAAAAATAATTCAAGTCTTTAAATTATCCACCATTCTTAGAGCTTGTACAACACATAGTCAATTAGAGTGATAAAAATATGATAAAAAAGAAGGATAAAAAGATAAATAAAATATAAAAACTTGTAAAAACAACCAAAAATTTGATAAAAAAATACCTCACGCCCGGTCCAACCAAATTGTGCAGTTTGATCCTTCTCAATTCCTTCCAAACTATTTTCAATTGTAGAAAAGGTAGTCTTATCATTGATATTTGTTGATGAACCAACAACTAAACAATGAATATTAGCAGCCTTTTCAACAGTACAATTGACATTGTCAGGCTAAAAAAACAAAAAGATAAGCAAAGAAGATTACGATTTGTGGTCTATCCCAAGTAAAATCCACTTAAGGAATTAAACAAAAATAAATTATCCAAAAGGATATCATTAGTGATGATCTAGGCAGAAATGGACTTGATTTACCCATTTACATATTAGAAAAAAGATTTAGCTTATCGATAGTTATCGAAGGATATACGAACTATTAGGATTGAAGCAAAGGTATACGACTGCCGATAAACAGAACGCCACATGCCTGAGCCCAACTAACTCCTAAATCCATAGAGTCTAAATTAAAACCTCTTTAGCCAAAAGTTCGCCCTGATTTGGTTCTTCAAACTTGTTTAATTTAACATCTTGAGATTCTTCTCCATTCTTAGGAAGACCATCATTTTGATTTAAAGCTTGATTTTCATCACAAACAGAATTAAAAGAATCATCTTCAGTAAATCCAGAATTTTGCAAATTTTCCAATTTGTTCCTCATTTCAGACAAAAACCTAAAAAAATATAAAAAATAAATTTTAAGAAAAATCAAACTTGTATCGATTTAATGCCTCATCATAAGTAGTTTCCATCTTTTGTTGTTGTAAATTACTAAGTCTCGATTGAATAAGCCTCATTTTATGCTTACGCGCAGCCAAAGAAGAAAAGCGCTCAGAAATTTTGGAACGAAGATCATCTCTAATAAAATCATCTCTAGAAATATTTCTTAAATATTAAATTTTACTTATTTTTGGCTGAACTCGAAGTGCATAATTCTTCCTGATTTGGCAAATGAGGAATTGGAGGAATTCTCTCATCATCCTCAATTGTTGCTTTCTATTATAAAAATATTTTTTTTTCTTAAAAATTTTTTAAACTCACCAATTCAAATTCTTTTTCAACATTTTCCAAATCCTCTTTCTTCGGTTCCAATGAAACTGTAGAAGTTTCTTGACATTCAACATGATTGACATTATTATTAACAATTCCTCGTTTCACTGCTTCACGTCGAAGTCGTTCTAATTGCCGTTGCTTCCTTTCAGAATTGGAATTACAATCTGTAAAAATATAAACTAAAGTTTAAATGAGCCAAAGAAATAAAATATTTTCTAAAAAAAAATCAAAATAAAAAAAATAAATGGGTGGAGCAGAACGAGCTGACTGAGATACTCTTTTTTTACCACAACCCAAATGCACTATATGTTGGAGGTTATTTAGCTTGTCTCAAATTGAGGGTGGCAGAAATATAGAAAGAAAAATAACCCCTTTTACTTTTACTTGACTAAGGATATAAAGCTTATATATACATCCAACTCAATTCGTTACCCTTCCCCTCCTTTTTTTGCATTCACCCAATGCGGCAAAATGGAAGGAAAAAAGAGAATATATATCTCCATCTATAAAGCTTAGCTTGAGGAAAAATGAGGGAAATAAAATATATAAAAAAAGGAATGTGTGCATTAGCAGAGCCACGAAAAGCAGACTAAAGAATGAGACAATGCTGTAGGGTAAAAGCACCTCTCTCCCCTTCTCATCCTCCTCCACCCATCCATAGACATTTTCTCGCTCCCCCAAAATGATGAAAAGCAACGGAATTCCGTTTTTGCTGTCATCAGAGCTTAAACTCGGCCGCTAATAGTAATAGCAAGTCTTATAGTCTTTTTACTATTAACTGAGCCTTACCCCCCCCCCCTTCCTCAGACTTTTCTTTTTTAGTTAATTGTCATAGAGAAAATTTGTTACACACAAATACATCTTACTTCTCCCCTTCCAATAAATATAATTTTTTTTCCTTTTTTTATACTTTTAGCAAAAAAGCCTTTCATTTGTGATGCCACAAATTTTCTCAAAATTAGTAAAATTGTCAAGTAAAAAAATATATCTTTATAAAAGGTGTGCCTTTTAATTAAAGTTATTAAGTGCCAAAAATGAGAAAGAAAAGGTCTCCCGTGTTTGTGTTCAAGAAAAGTAAAACAAATTTAATATGTTGTCTTAGAAACGGTCAAAAATGCAAAAAGTATTTTTGTAATTTCTTAAAAGAAAAGTCGACAAAATTATTTTAAAGAGATTTATTTTTACATATTTGGTAGGATTAAAGTAAAAGTACGTTTTGCACTTTTAAGAAAGAAAAATAAAAAAACTCACTAGCATTAACAAATTTTTGATGATGAACATTCTTATCTTTAGAGATAGATAAAGTTGTGTCACTAAGTCGTTGAACCAAACTCTTTCGCTTTTGCTGAAAATGATTTGAGTAGAGTATAAGCCTCAAAAATTTATTGGAGAAGGTGCGGAAAGACTAGTAATGAACATAGAAATCTTAAAGGTAGATGAAGGTAAGAATCCCACGCATAGATAATAATTTTTATTTAATTTAAAAACAAGAAATAATGAAACCAAAGTAGAGAATCGATTGTTAACAAAAATTTTTTGATAAGTATGAACCAATGGAATAATTTTTAAAATATCGGAAGAATGAAAAATTATAAGAAATCATAAATGAAGAGGTCTAATCTAATCAAAGAGGGTCCTCAAAAATGACAAGCAGAGAAAGTTTCGAACCCCACGCATAACAAATAATTTTTACTTATTTTGAAGGAGCAAATGTTCAAACATTTTTCTACAAAGGTTTAACACATTGGACGAATTCATAAACATTGGAAGAATGAAACCCTAATCAAGGAAATACCACTCAAAAATGAGAAAATTATAATTGCTGTTAAACAAACCTTTTCAAAATAAATGCTCAAACGAGTCTTCAACTGTTCATCCAGAAGACCTGAAGCTTCTTCCGCTTCCTTGAACATTTCATTAAAACCAAAAATCATTTCTTGCACATTTTTAAGCTTAAGCGTCAAACGTTCGACTTCCAACAAATTAAACTCTAAAATTTATTCATTTTAATGTAAAAGTAAAATATAAAAAAGAAAACCTGAAAATTTATTGTCCTTATCATTTTTTAAAATTTGTTGCACTTCATTCAATTTTGGAAGTACATCATTCAAATCACCACAAAATTTAACTACAACTTCTCTCATTGCACAAGTAAATTCTTGTTCTTGCTTTCTTAATTCATTGAATGATTGAAGAAGTTTATGAATCAAATCATTCGTTACTTGAACATCCGCTTCCTTTTCCAATAAAAGTTGTAATTGATGAAGCAATTTTTTCTTACCAATTCGAAGAGTTTTTAAATTATCCAAAACTGTTTGCTGACGTTTAATCTATAAAATAAGTAACAATGTTTGATAAAAATTTAAAAACTATAGCATCGTTATTTCTAGTCTCCGTTGTCTAGCCACAGGGTTAGTTGGAACCCAGCCAGTACGGGACTAGATGTTGCATGGCCCCCAAGCGAAGGAATAATCAATCCACCATCCCCGACTGAAAGGAAACCCTCATCCCCCATTGTCAACAAGTTAAAAATAAATCATAAACTCACAATATCAACATTCTCAATCCTCTCAGCCAACGTTGAGATTCTCTCAAGAAGCTCTTTAGACACTTCCTCATCCAAAGCCATTATTAAAAAAACTGAAAAGGGTAAAATAAAAAAATATTATAGAAAATTAATGGAAAAGTATCCAATAAAATCAATGATTTTCAACAATTCATAAAAACCAGTTTATCACAAAAAAAAACAAAAAAAAATTTTCACAACACTTCATCCTCATTTTCTACTTGTTCGACTTCTTCATCTATTAATTCTTCATCACTACTAACATTTTTTGTGTTTTTAAACATTTCCTCATCTTTGCCATATTCGGGATCATTTTCAGGTAAAGCACTTAATGAATTTAATATTGCAATCATAACCAAATCATTTTCAATTCTATCAGGTTTAAGTAATGAACAAGCTTTAGAAAAGGTAACAGCGAGTAGATGAGGACACTGAAAATAAATTTAGAAAAAAAATAATTTTGTAAAAAAAATTAAAAATATATCAGATGTGCATAAACAAAATTTAAACAATCTTGAATAAAGAATGGGAAGGAGAGATCAATTTAAATTATTAAAATTAAAAAAATAAATAAATTTAGAAAAAAACTTTGAACATAAAACACATGGAAATGTTAAAAATAGAAATTTATTTTAAGGCGGATTCTCAATTCCATTTTCCCTGAGAGCTTGAATAAGTAAATTAATCTTCATTTCAGTCGACCGGTAAATATCTTTGTAAATCTTTAATTGTTCTTTAAGAACCAAATCCTTTGATTTTGTACCTGATTTATATAAAAATATTAAATTTTTATAATACATGGATAAACGTGACAATTCATCCCAAAGATAAATTTAGCTTGCTTGCTTGTAAAACTTTAAAAAGAAATCCACTCTTAAAGAATTCCTGAAGATCACATATTAATCCTCGATATTCCCTTTCAAAATTAGTAGTTCCCTAGGGTTGACCCCGCTAACAGAAACGAAGAATTTGTAAGATCCGAATAGCTTAACTCGAATAAACCAACAAATGGTCAAAATATACCTCGACATATTTTTTCCAAATCTGCTTCTAAAATTGCTCTAAGATCAGGCCTGCTCAATTTATACATGTGCTCCATTCTTTCATATGCATCAACCAAAGAAATTCCAAGTTTGGTTGGTTCAAATCGACGATCTGGCCTTTGAATAATATACCATCGCTTTTTTATTGTTTCAATATGTTCTGCATGTGTTGCATCGGTTCCAATCCCTTTTTTGTCCATTAACGCAATTAAATCAGCTTCAGTTAGTAAAGGTGGTGGCTAAATAAAAATAAATTTTAAAAGAAACAAAAATTAAAAAAAACCTCTGTAAATCCATTATTTATATCTACACTAAATTTAGGCAAAATTTGTCCTTGACGATAAGCCGGAATGTTTTTATCTTTCCAATTTTCATAACGATAAACGTTCAAGTATCCCATGTCCTCGATAATTAAGCCAGTTGTTACAAATATTTCATCGGCAAGTTCTACCTATAAAAGTGTTGCTAATTTACGTCTTTTGAAAAAATTCTCTGGTCATCTTACTTTAACTTTCGTTTCATTTCCAGTTGCATCTCGAGATACTGAGGCAAGGAAATGACGACAAATAAATTCATAAACATTCCAATCCTCATTGCTGGTGATTTCAGTCCTTTAAGTTTAAAGAAAATTCAAATAATCACAAACAATAATAACCGTGTTGCATTTTTGACAGGATGAATAGGTGGGTGAGCTTGATCATTTTTAGTCCCATTACGAGGTTTAGGCCCACCTCGCTGCTGAATTTCTGCTGCAAATTGTCCCCACTGGTTGTTTTGAGTAAGAGACTGCACAATAGTTGCCAAGTCAAATTCATTTGAATAACAATTAGTTTCTGTTCTAAAAAGGAAGGAAATTATTATATGCGATCAAGAAATAAGAGATTAATCATAAAAACTCAACTCCCAATATTTTTCTAATTTTAAAATTTAAACAAAAAATATACCTGGGGTAGGAAACGAATCCATTTTGGTATAATCTTTCAGCTGAGGATAATATTTGTTTGGCACTTACTCTAAGAAATCTACTTCCCAGTCTTTCCAGTTGGATTGTGTCTAATGGTTGGGGCCTCCATTTGCTTTTTGGCTTCTGGACAATTTCTTTAACTATTGCAGGTTTGTCTGAAGAATTACATGCTGATTTTAATGCCTAAAAAAGTATAATTTGATTCAGAAATAAAAAAACAAAATGAAAACCTGTACAACACTCTCATCAAAAATATGGACAGAAAGATCTTCTCTTTCCCAAACAAAAATAAATCCTTTATTATTTCCATCAGTACCAACCAATTTCCAAAATTGTTGACTAACAAAACTTGTGTGTTCTTTGTATCGATGAACAACAAACCCTAAAAAATAAAGGATTCTTAGGAGTAAGACACACGAAAAGAAAAATAAGAAAATTAAAAAGTTTTCCAACCTAAAGTAGGGAACTGACAACTTCCGTAACTAACGACTTGTTTGTTTTCAAATTCTTCCGCATTGTTTAAATATGTATGCAATCCATTTTTTCGAATAGAAATTGTTTGGAGTCGAGTAAATGCCGCCCCTTAAGAATAATTTATTAACGAAAAAATAAAGACAATAAACCTATTCTCAAATCCAACTCCATTCTACAATCAACAGCAGATACTTTATTTCGATCAATTACTTGGAGATTCTGCATTGCTCTTGTAACTGACTGTTGAGTTATTTCAGAAAATCTTGCCCTTAAAACCCGTAGATTTCTATCAAAAATTATTTTAAGATTCGAACGTTTTATAAAAGACAAACTTGTTGGCGTTAAGGCAAGTCTGAGAAATTTCATTTCCAATATGTTCTCCTTCTCTATCACAATCAGTCCAAATTATAAGAACATTAGCCTTTTTAGCTTCATCCCTACAAGTCAACATGTGTTATATAGCAAACATTTAAATTAAACCTCAAATTTTCTTCAACTGGTTTCATATCCGGCATAACAGATTGCAGAATTTCACCATCAAACAAATCATAAATTTGATTTTCAATCCAAACTTTATGCCTTGGATGAAAATAAAAATTCATCAAATGCCCTCGAACACTAGTAAAGACAAAATTGAAACTGCCATTCAAAAATCTTGCTAAAAATAATTTTATTAAAAAATATCTAGTTCAAAGTATACCATCAAATAAGAAATTGTAAATATAAGGGCCTTTCCCTTTAACTGTTCTAGCTGTCCCACTTGACAAAAATTTGGCGATATTTTTAGCAGCATCATGCTTTTCAGCAACACAAAGAACATTCCTTTTATCCATGACCATATCTTCAAATATTCTTTTTTTGAAAAATTTTTTCTTTGGATAAGCTGAAGTTGTTGCAAAATTTTGTAAAAAATCCAAACAATTATTTTTCAATTGTAATATTCTAAAACAAAAGCTCATGCAATCTAAAACAAGTATAAAAAGCAAAAAAACTTTTGAGAAAAAGAATAAAAAGAAAATGTGGATTATTACGTCCTCAGAAAACAAAAAGAGAAAACAAAAAATGGAAAAACAAATGGAAACAAATTATTTATGCACATCTGATGTTACCGCAAAGCGGTTTTAGCCACTATTTCGTCTAAAAACCTAAAACCCCAAAAATCAAAGTTTTCTTGAGAGGCCGAAATAGTGGCTAGTTAAAATCACCAACCATATAAGCTTGCCGCGCACATAAAACTTAAATAATCTTATTTAAAAACAAAATTCGAATTTCAAATAAACCTCTTTTTGCGAAGAAAGAGCATCGACAAAAGTTCACATCTTCATAAAAGTAATATGAATGGGTACAGAATGAACCTGTTCTGACCTAAATAACAAATAAGATTAAAGAGTTTGGTCCCGGTGGCAAGCATCGATCCTTCAACTTTTAGGCTGAAACCCCCAGCCTTCTCCCTCTTAAAACCCCCGCCTTTAAATGTAGGCAGCTGGATCTCAACTCTTCCTTACATCAGTAATTTTAACGTCAAGTATCAAACCTCATAAATCAAAGGGAAAACACCCTCATCATCGCGAACAATCCTCACAAGTCCATTTTCAGCAATTGCAAGACCATCAACCACTACATCATCTCCAAATAAATCTGCGAGTCTTAAGGGACAACTTAGTTTCATAAGTATAACTAAAAAAACCTTACAGCCATCTCAAAGAAATCACTATTTTTTCCCGAGCAATTGTATGTCATTTTGCTTTCTATTCTTTTAACGATTTGTTGGATATTAAAAGCGGAACGCATTCTCTTTGCAAACAATAGATTACTATTGGAATTACTTTCATCGTTTTCCATAACTTTAAATTAAATTCTAAAAGAAATCAAAAATAAGTTTTAAATGAGAAAACAGAGTGGAAGAAATAAAATGAAAAAAATATTGAAAGTAAACCTGTTTCGGAACGATCAAGCAAGCGTTGCACGAAAATTTTTTGTTTCGTGATTCCCGAAAATTAACTCTTCTTCCTTTCTAGCCTTAAGGAAAATAAGGTTTCCTTTTCCTTTCATTTGCTTTAAGGAACGTAAAAAGAAATTTCTTTTCCTTTCATCTCCTAATTTCCTGGCTAAACGAAACAAAGGAATGCAAGAATTAAAAAACCGGAAATGAAAACGACTTTTAAATTAGAAAAAACTTGCAAAAAATTTAAAAAAATGAGTGAGACTAAAATGAGTGAGACTCAAGTTATGAGACTCAAATTTCCTGGTACCAGTTGAGTACTGAACAGAAACTTGAAAGAATAAAACAAAACACGAGACTCAAATTAAGAAAAAATTGTGACGTCATCGAATACAGTTGAGTACCAGCTTGTTGAGAGACATCAAAAGGAGAGCCTACTGTATCTTAGTCAAAACGAGAGATTTTAACGTAAAACTAAATTTATGAGATAGTCAACAATTATGGCAAAATAAATAATCTTTTAAATTCAATTTTATAAAATTTCTATTGAGACAATTGCAAAGTACAACATTTTGCTGCCCCTCCACTCTTGATAAATTCGGACATATCAACCTGATTTTAACAATTTTTTCTCGAATTCTTACCAAAAACATACAAATTTTGGGTCGAATCCAAGCTTCTGCAATGCTTTTGCTGTTTGTTCTGCCCCAACAGGGATAATCACACTTTTCCCAATGACTATGGAATTACAAGCAAAGCGGATCGCTTCTTCCTCGGTGACTGGCACTAATTCGAGTTCATTAGACATATTATGTCTAGCGACTGGGTCAAAAGCATATGGGTAATAAATAGCTAGTTGTTCAGTTATTGGGCATAAACATGTGTCAATGTGATAAAATCTTAATTTATTGAAAAAAAATTCTTTAGTTCATCACAAACCTCGGATCAATAAGACGAAACCCATAAACTTTAAAAGGAGATTCGTCATCTTTCAAATTTTTTGCGATTAAATTTAATGCGCGGACATCCGTTCTCGGGCCAATACCACAAAATAGTTTATCTTTACTCACCCACAAAGCATCCCCTGCACCTTAAAGGGAAACAAGATTGTTCTACAATATATTCTTTTGACTAACCCTCAAAGGGAACGTGAATATCTTTTTTTGTAATATATCCATTTTCTTTAAACCACTTGTCATAATAATAATCTTCACCTTTAAAAAGTGACTATTTAAATATTTAATTATCCCTCAAACCTTTTCTTTCTGGATAGAAGAAATTACTCAGATATGCTTTATTGCCTCTCACGACAGCCGCATTTGCTGAGAAAACCAAATCTGGATAATTATTTGCGCCCTGTAGACCTAATTAATTTATTTTAAAAAACAAAATATCATCGAGTTTCTGTCTTTAACAAATTTATAAAATTTTCTGCGTTGTAAACTTGCCTCAGGTTCCATCACCAACACTTCCCCGCCTGACTTCTTCAAAAAATAATTTTTTAAATTAATAAAAACTGTAAAATTGCCTCTATAATATTCTTCAAATTATTCCATTGTTGAAGAGCTTTTTCTAAATTTACCGGGTCCCCAGGACGCATCCAAGGATTTCTAATAGGTTCAAATTTTTTTCGAGATCTACCATTTAAACCTACATTTCATATTTCACCTGAAAAAAGGTTGGGCGACACATCATAAATTTTGTCACACTTTTTGTCAAATTCATAATTTCGAGTTTGTTTCAATAAAGTATAAATAAGGGGCTAATTTAGGAAAAAAACTTTTTTTTACAAATAATTATCAGGGTTGAAATTTAACTTAAGTTTATAACCTTAATTTTATCAACTTAATTTTTGTCAACAAAGTTAAACTAAAATTAAATAAAAATTGAATGTGTCTACTCAATAAAATAATAATCGAAAAAATCACGTCTTTACATGTGTCCAGTTAATAAAAGAAAAAGAATGATCGAGCGATAACTGACTTCCCTTTTTCTTATATAAATTTAATACCTAGAGGAGCACCACTCTGCGCGAGAATTTCTCATATATTTTTTTTCAAAATTAATTTATCACTTTACCTATTTTGTGACTTGCTGATATTCTAACAAAGAGGACATTTAATGTAAGACGAAATTTTTATGTGATTGAAGGGGGTTTTCTGCTCTTTTAGAGAGCACCACTCCTCACACCCTCACGTGTTTAATTAAAAATATTATACCCCTAAAGGGAAAGAAAAATAAAAATTAAAACTTATTTATCTAAAGAAAGCTTCTAAATATTACAAAGGATTAATAAAAAGTAAATTAAGAAAAGAATTTTTAAAAAATAGTTCACCAAATTTTCAATTTATTATTCTTCAAATCTTGACGAATTTTGTACTTTTGAATTTTTGTATTTACTCTAGGAAATTCTGGGAGTACTACAACTTGTTCAGGGGGATCCAACTTAAATTTAGAGAGGGAAAATTTTAAAAAATTAAAAAAAAATTTAACCCGATTTTCGCGACATATATCAATCATTTCCTTTTTGAATTCAGCAACGTTTAGGGCATTTTCTTTTTTTGGAATAACAACAGCAGTTAGAGGACCTCCAGGAGCTATTTGAACAATCTTTTAAGGGAAGTTAAAGTTAAAAAATAAAATTAAAAAAAACCTGAATTCCCCGAATTTGTTGTGACGTCTGCGCCACTAATCGTTCTACACGCCAATGTTCGACAAGACGGCCAATTTTATCAAAAATCAGATCCTCTCGATGTTGTGTAATAATGTCGACATTACCGTCTTGTTGTATAGAAACAACATCCCTAAAATTGAAAATTTGAATAAGAGCAAGAAATTTCCAAAGAATACCCTGTACTTATCCATTCCTGTCCGGCAACAAAATCTGGTCCATACCCCAAAAAGGTTGTTTTAGATAGTGGTTTTAAGCGTAACTCGCCAATTAGATGACCATTATTTGCCAAATTATCAATCTTTGTAACATCAACCTGAAGAGAAGTTAACAAATTAAAAATAGGGTTGTATCCCGTCCCCCAACCCATAAGTCAACCCTGACCCGACATGTCCTCCCTTACATAACCCGACACTCCTATCTCCGAAGAGTTAGAATATAAAAAAGAAACCTCATATCCTTTCAAAACTTTCCCAACAGATTTGACTAAATTTGTTGTGTTGTCACTTAATAATGGAATTGATCCAAGCTCAGTAGAAAGCATTCCAACCTGAAAAAAATTAATTTGAATATTTAAAGAATTTAAAAAATTAACAGCAATTTTCTTTGCATTCGGCAACATTCCCTCAATTGCAATAAGTAAATCAGCAGAAACACGTTCGCCTAACAAAATAACAGTATCCACGCTGGGCAATGTGGGAGTGTTCTTCTGCTTTTGTGTTAAGGTCTGAGTACGTAACAAAAGGCGAAGAGCAGCGGCGTTTGATAAAACATTTGTACAGCTAAAAAATTTTTTTTGGTATTTTTAAAAAATTTATTTTAACTCACAGATGCTTTTTAATTGAGTCAAAAAGAAGTTTTGGTAAAGGACTTGGATCAGGGAAGACAACTCTTGATTCAAAAAGAAAAGGGCTGAAGACGACCAAACAGAACACTGGAATGCGAAATAATGGTAAAGCGCAACAAAGTATTGTCTTAAAAATAAAATTTGTTAGTGAGGGGCTTACACTGACAATGAGTGAGAAATAGCGAAATAACACCAGGGATGGGTTACTCGAAACCCGGACTTCGATTCGAAGAGAATTTTGAAGACGAATCTTCTCCTAACTCGTGACACCCCTGGAACACACATGTAAAACAACTCTTTATATGAATTAAAAGTGGTTACGTCTCGTTTAATTCCAATAGTGGAAGAAGCAATCCGGCTACCATTAATTAATTGATAATGACTCAAAGCAACAGCTTTAGGTGCTCCTGTTGAACCCTAAAAGTTAAATAGATTTTTAACGTTAAGTAAATAAAAAAGATAACCGAGGTGAATTGAATGGCACAAATCTTATGGCAATCCCACTGCTCGTATTTAGGCAATTTGGCTATTTGTTCGCTATTGCCCTTAACAAAAATGTCTGAAAGCGTGTACGTGCCCCTAAAAGAGTAAATGAGCTTAAATAAAATTTAAAAATAATATACCCATGTTTATGGTCCTCATCCGCAAAAATGACGTGTGTCAACTTTGGAAAACTCTTCAATTTTAATTTGCCCTTCTCTCCCTTCTGCATTTCGGGACAAATACTCAAAAGGAGCTGATTAGCCTTGTCGGATTCTCCAAAATAAATGAAGCCATTAAATTGACCTGAAAAGGAATAATAATTTTTCAATTGACAAAATCACCAGTTCCGAGAAAATGTTTAAGTTGGTCAGTGTTGGCAAAGTTCGGGCTTGCGATTGAGAAAACCTAAAAATGTAGCAGTTGATAGTGTGGATTAGGAATGTCATGGATTGAGAAAAAATTTGGTTGGGTTTCGGGTTGGGTTTTCAAAATTTTCTTCGGATCGGACTTCGAGTCAGAAAAAAGTCTAGGTCCAGTTAGAGGGATTACGAGGGAAAAGGTCGGGTCAGTTTTGGGCAATCCCTGACATTCCCCGGTGTGGATAAATAAGAAAAATTACAATTCCAGCTCTAGCCGCGCCCAAAACAGAAATAACTAGTTGGCTGTGATTGTTTCCACATATCAGAATCCGATCATCCGTTTTTAGACCAGCACTTAAAAGACCAGCAGCGAATTTTTCAACCTGAATAGAAAATAATGTAGGATTAAAAAAAGGCTTTAACCTCATTTTTAATCTTCTCGGAAGTGAGGGAAACATTTTCTGACTCAAACACAAATTCGTCACGATCTGAAGCGCGTTTACGATAGAGAATCCCAGGAATAGTCGCTTCGAAGGGAATGTAGTCAAACTTCTGAATTGGAAGATAAATTGTCTTTTTAACGTTTTTTAAGTAAAATAATAACCTCTCTAGCAAAATCCAAGCAGAAAATTGCCTCTTTGCCACCAACACGTAAAGGCATTTTTTAGTAATTTGAAGGCACCTAAAGATTAGTTAATATTTTGATTTTTTCTAGAGGGTCAATTTTTAATGTTTTGACTAAAAATTGAAGTTAGAAATGAAAAATTTGAGAAAAACCGAAAAAAAAATCCAGAGAAAAAAATAAAGAAAAATGTTTTTAATTTAATATATCAAGTTTTAAAAAGATATAAAATAACCTTGGGAAAATCAAAATTGACTGGCCAATTGATTGAAAAGTACTTTTTAAAAGCAATAATAATAAACATCTAAGAGTTAAAAATAGTAGTAGTGGAGAAAAGCACTATTAAAAAAAGATGCAATTGTTTTTGAAAGTTCACAGTTGCTTCTAAAAGTAAATTTTTAATGAAAGAACCTGAAAGAATAGATATAAATATTTTTTGCAAAAAAGAGATAAAGGCGAAAAAACATGAAAAAAAACAAGAAAATCAAGAAAATTAGGCGAATTTGTGATAAACGAAAGGCGCGGAAGGCTCAAACGATGGAAACTCAACACGTCTAAATTTTAAATTAAAATAAACGATTTTAGAAAATCGTTTTTCCAATGCTATTTCTCAGCGTTGCGTAACTTAACAGAACGGACAAGTTAAAACGTAACGCCACTGCAAAACATTTTTCTAACCTATAATTTCATTTTTAACGGGTTGACCCGCGGTTTAGGCGTTTTTACGTGGTAAACAAAAATCTACATTAAAGCACTGTAAACTTAAAAAAATATTATTTTTTCAGTTGTTCAACTTATTTTAATTAATTTAAAAAATAATATTCTTTGACTAACAACAAAATTCTAAAAGAAATACAATGGCAAAAGAATTGTCTTCACACCTTATTGCCTTTTTTGCTGATTCTCAAAGTTTGTTTTTTGTTTAAATTGGAAAAGATTACTCAAAGATGATTTTAGATGGAACTGATTTTTCTCAAGGCTTTTCGCTTAAGTTAATCGCCAATTTTGACGCCTTCAAAGCTGTTTGGAATGGAAGCGAAGATTTCCGCTTTATTTTGGTTGCTTATATCAACATCTTGTGAGTTTTTTAATTTTAAAATACTTTAGCCTGATTAGTAGTGAGCAGTAAACTCGATTTTTCCGGAGTTGGATCTGAATTCTGTAGCCAGAGCAGAGCTGAATCCAGCCGGATTATCCGGTCTGGAGATCACGAAAAAACCCGGATTTGGGATCCGATGTCCGGAAAAATCCGGCCAGATTTGGTCCAGAACCGCTCCCTTCTGATTAGAAATTTTGGACATTCGATCCCAGCTTTTAGAAATTTTTAGAAATTTTTAGATTTTCAATTTATTTACATCAAAAATCTCAATCAGTACATGGGCGAGAAGCGAAAGAAAAGACTTGCAAGGAACGCGCCAAAAGAACAGCGTGCTTGGAGTACAAATGTAGCGGTAGCAGAGCCTAAGAGACAATCATATGTGAAGTTACCGACTCCTGAAAATTGAAGTTTTTTAAGTTAAATTTTTTTTCTAACTTCATATTTTTATAGAGACCATTTTTCGTTTTTAATTTATAAATTAGGGAGCAGGTCGAACCAAGTGCTATGCCTGTTTTTTTGGTAAAATTACGTCTGTCACCCATATTCAAATTCTTGGACAAACAATGTGTCATTCGAAAGAGCTCAGTGAGTTGATTCAAACGACACAAAAATTAAGCTACGGTCTCAACTCTAGGCTGAGATACATACCTCTGAAAATCTAAAACCCATAGGGGGATCAGGCTGACCAAGCTCTTTTGAATAACATATGTATTGTTTGTCCTAATTAGAGTGTGGGTGATATGACGAAATTCTTCCTTTATTTTTTATCAACTAATTACTAGATTGGTATACTTAAATTAGTAATATATTTTAGTACTTGTTCTCGGCCTGAATTTAATATCTATACTTATTTTGTCTACTTTATTTATTCCTTGACGTAGATAATCGCTTTATTCAAGGGAGGGATTATTTTTATAAAATTTACTGATTATTGGTATAAAAATAAATATATTTATCTACCTGTTATTTTATGTCGACCTCGACAAAAAAATATTTTTTAAAACAATGTTTTTAATTTTTAAAATTTTTGTTTTTCCTATTAATTTATTTTTAATTGTTTTTGCTTCTTTGAGATGTATATTGTCTTTGGAGCTTTCTCTTAATTCAACCTTGTAGGTTTTCTTATGTTGATAAGAGTTCGGAGCCGGACCTGGAACCGAGCTTTCCTTGCCTGGAGACCGGTATTTTGATAAAATTAAATTTTTGGGATTTTCCAGCTTTTTAGGGTTTAGTCAGGAAAACCCGGCCCGTGACTTTTAAATAATTTTTAAGAAAATTTAGATGGTTATATGTCAACATTTCTTCACCAATCAATGTCCTGAGCTTTCCAATGCACAGAAGATTTAATCCACCATCCAGCATTTTGAACAACAGTTTAACTGTTTCCGATTTTTTGAAGAAAAAATATTCTGATTTTGCTCCAAATAAAATTCAAAAAAGGCAGACAAACTCTTCTGTGGCGCAAAATGTTTCTTACAGTTTAAATCTGTCTGATTATGGAAATGTAAGGTTTTTTTTATGTTTTGGATTTTTTGGGTGACCTTACCTGTACGAGAGGTTTCGTTATTTTCGCTAGTTTTTCTTAAATTTTTGCTTCGTTTCGTTTGTTATAAAAAAATTTTTAAGTCTCGAACCGGTTTGGTCTTTAGACGGGTTTTTCATTTTTCTAATTTTAGACTCAATACTACGGCAAAATTGAGATTGGAAGCCCTCCACAACGTTTCAATGTTCTCTTCGATACAGGCTCTTCCAATCTTTGGATACCCTGTTCTAACTGCAATAACACTGCGTGTATTCAACACAGTTCCTTTAAATGTTCAAATTCAACTACTTGTTCGCATACTGGAAAAAGTTTTACGATAAACTATGGAACTGGAAGTGCTACTGGGGAATTGTTGAATGATACCGTTTGTGTAAACTTTAATTTTTTTAATTTATTTGACCGTTTTACCTCTGATATATGCCCCAATTGAATGCCCCTCTCAAAAGAATGCCTCTGGAGTATGATTAAAAAATAAAATTTTTAGTTTGGCAATGAAAGTTTGGGTATCTGCACGGATACTAATCAAGGATTTGGTTGTGCAACAAGTGAACCTGGTCAAGCCTTTGAAGTTTGCTTTTTTATTTTTTAATTTTTAAACTTTAATTTGCCCTTATAGGATGTTGCTTTTGATGGTATTCTTGGAATGGCTTGGAATTCAATTTCTGTTGGTCTTGTCAGTCAGCCATTGTCTCAAATATTCAAAAATCATCAACTTTGCAATGAGAAACGTTTTGCTTTTTGGCTTACCAATGACAATTATGATGTCACCAACAGCACAATTGGAGGTGAATTTACCCTTTGCGGAACTAACGGTGAACGATACAAGGTTTCTAGAGAAACTATAAGTGAACTTATATTTTTTATTTAAGGAACCAATTTTCTGGTGTCCTTTAATGTCAACCGATTATTGGCGTTTAAGGTTCAATCTTTTAGTATTATAAGATCATACCTTCTTTTAAAGCCTCACATCGGTCAGTTTGGACTCTCTTTTGTTATCTTCTACCAATGCTTCAGCAATTTTGGATACTGGAACTTCTCTCATTGCTGGGCCTTCTTCAATAATCAACAAAATTAACGCAAAAATTGGTGCCCAAACTTATCTTGGAGGTTGGCTAAATTTAAATTGTTCAACTCTCAATAAACTTCCTTCTGTTCATTTTACTCTTGGTGGGAATAATTTTACTTTGGATCCAGCAGATTATGTCATTCAGGTTAATTAACAAACTCGAATTTTAGTTTATTTTTCGATTTAAGATAGATAAAAATACGTGCCTAAGCGGATTTGCGTCAGTCGATTTAACTGGAAATATGTGGATTTTGGGCGATTTATTTATTACAAAATGGTACACAATTTTTGATCATGAAAACAAAAGAGTTGGATTGGCTGAGGCTATTTGACAAGTTTTTTTTGAGTTTTTTTTTAATTCTTTCGAAAATATATCTGTCATTTTCAATCTCTCAAATTCTTTTTTTCTTCCCCCACCTTTTTTGTTGTTTTTATCCAAACGATTTAATCCCCAAAATGATCTGGGCTAGAAAGATTGGACTAGGAGGGTTGTTTGAGAATCGAGATTGATATCTCGAAAAACGAGAAATTTGTCAAAATGACTATCTCGATAAACCGAAGACCTTTGTTCGAGATCTCATCTCGGTTCGATTCTAATCTGTATTACCAATTTAATCAATATTTATACTTAAAATCTGTCTCTCTTTTTAAAAATTTTTATTTCTTTTTCACTAGCAATAAGCCTTTATTTATTGATGTAAATGTTGTTTTTCCTTAATATATTTTTTATTTGTTGTATAAAATTTTTTAAAAATTTGTTTTGTTAATTAAACCTTAGTTTATTACTAAAATATCGTTAAATCTCTCATTGCTTATTTAACGTGTTTTTTAAATATTTTTGCAGCTCTACAAATTCATGACCGACCTAAAAAAGTACTTGTTGTTGTGGCGATGAGCGCTTGCATTTTTTCATTCAATATTGAAAAGGTATTTATTTAAAATAATTATTAATTAAATATCACAAGAAAATAGTTCAAAAACTAGAGATCGAACCTTACGTTAATATTGACATTTTTCGGTATCTGCCGGCATTCCGTACGGGAGTACGTTGCGGAATACGATACGGTAAAATCTTGAAGGTTATCCATGTTTTTCGATATTACGTTACGGAATACGTTACAAAATTCCGATCTCTAGTTCAGAACTTGATAATTTTTGTTGAATCTGCCTTTAGTCACCAGTCTTTTTTATTTGAATTTTTAATTAAATCTCGCAATCCCCAAAGGGTTTTCTGCGCGTTCTCTAAAAAATTTTTTTGGAGGCTTATTAAGACGGCCAAAACATGTTTACTTCCTTTATCATTTTCTCAACATAATTTCATTATAACAGACGATATCCGGTGCCACATGGGTTAATTTCCCTTTTTGAATTTGATTCTTTTTTAAACATAATAGTCCATTCTTCCTTTTTTTATATTTTTACTCATTCCCTTATTATTATTTGCCCAAAAAATAATGCGTGGATTTTTTACGAAATAATTGTAGTTAATTGATTTTTTAATTATTTAATCTTGAAGATTGACATTTAGGTGAAGAAATATTTTATCCAAGGGGATTTGTTAGTTTTTAAATAATATGTAAATAGGTACTTGGATATTCTTATCCGTAAAAAAGGTTTGGATAAAAGGGATATTGGAATCGGATCTACGGGGATTTCACAGGACCCGCCAATTCCCTCCTAGTAGTTAGGGGTGATTTTCGGGTTTAATTTACTTTTTTATTTTATTCTAGAAAAAATTATAATGCAACGTTTTATTCCTTATTTATTATTTTTGTTTTTCTGTAAAATATCAATATCACCAAAAAAATATTTTTCTATCAACATTTTCATGTAGAACCAAATAGGTTTTGAATGAAATTTAAATAACAAAATAATAATTATGTAAATAATATAAATACATTTTTCTATTGTTCATTTTCCAACAAATTTTAATGTCGAGTGGAAAATAAGAATAATTTTAAGATTGTTTTAACTTTTTTTAGTCTGACCCTCTTAAATTCTCATAACTAGTAATTGACCAGTCCACTTGACGTTTATACATATTTTAAAATATTTACAAACCAAACAAAAATTGGGGGTTGGGGTTTTAAAAATATTTTTTTGGAAGAGAATTTTTAGGTTTCTCTTCTTTAATTATTATTTGTTCATGAATTCTTTGGGCGTCTCACGGAAAAAATCTTTTTCTCTCCTAAATTTTAATTTTTTTTCCAAAATTAAAATTTTTGCCCTGTCATAAAACTCACGGGAGATCAATCCATCTTTATATTTTTTAAATTTTATATCAAAGTACATAAATTTAATTTACGTAAATTTATTACTCTACAGAAAATTTTTTTTCCATTTTTATTTTTAATTAATTTTCGTTTTATTCGCATGCCCATCAACACTTTCCCCCTCCAAAAACATTTTTGTCTTTTAATTAATTAAATTCGGTCGCCTAATTAATTGATAACCGTTTTATGTGCACCTTATTTTAATTGCGCGCGGTCATTTTATTTTTCTCGGTTTCTTTTGTTTTTATATTTTTAATCTTTGCAACAAATAGTTAAAATTAGGATTATGTATTGACTTTAAAAAGGGATCTCAGAAGGTCAAATGACCCTAAAGGTCAATCCTAATATTCTGCGGATAAAAAGGAGTTGTGAGTGTTAAGAGGGATATTGATGGATTTAGTCGGATTAAGAGGGATTTGTTGGGATTAAGGGACATAAGACGGGAATTAAGATTAGGTAAATGGGAGATGCTTTGTCTTGAATATTTCTTATCCGCCCAAATATTTGGAGTGGACACTTAGGGTCATTTCCTTCCGTGTCTTGACCTTCTGTGATGGAGCCGACTTAAAGAAATTTTTTAAACAAATTTTTATTTTTTTAGTAAAAAAATTCAACAAAAATGGACGTAAATAAAAATACTAAAAATGAAGACAAAAATAAAATTGAGGATAACAACAGTTGCGATCACCAAGAAAAATGGAGATCGGCGGCCATTGAAGAAGATTTATGGGATATGTCCCGCAGAAAACGAGTTAAGGAAGTGTTGGGTTCTAATGATTTTCGGAGTGAATTGGAACAAATGTAAATTTGTTTTTTGGATTTTTTACAAAAAAAATTTCAGTGTTTGCCCAGACATTGCAAGATCCTTTCCAGAAGATTTGAACAGTGCAATGGCCTCTTTAAACATTCAAACAGCGAATTATTCTCGTTTACCTCAACTTTTGCCTTTAAATGTCAACCAAGTTTTAAGTAAAATTTTAGTTATTTTTTAAATCTAGAATATATCAGGGATATCACGAATTATCAGAAACCTCACCGATCCAGGGAAAATTTCTCAAACCGATTTTTCCACTAAAATAAAACCCGTAAAAAGCCTCAATCTTTACAAATATTTTTTTATTTATTCAGGCAATCCACCAATTAAAATAGCAGATATTACCCGTAATAATAATTTATATTCATTGGAGGAAAAACAACAAAGAAACAAGTTGGCTACAATTTATAGACTTGTGGATCTTTTTCAATGGTCACAAGGGATTTACAATCATATAACGGTATAGAGAAGGTTTTCTTGAAAATTTTTCGAGAACCTTTTTTTCAAAAATTTTTGAAATTCTAAAAATTTTTTCACAAAAAAATTTTTTTAAGCTTCGCCTTCCTGGAACTGACCCTGCCCAAGTTTTAATTAATCCATTTGGATTGCTCTATAATGAAGTAACTGCATCTTCTCTCATTAAACTCAGTTTGTCCGGAGATGTGATAGACCAAGGCTCTACAAATCTGGGTGTTAATCAGGCTGCTTATGTTCTTCATTCAGCTATTCATGAGGCTAGACCAGGTTAATTTATTTTAAACTACTTGGGAAACTTGTAAAAAATTTCGGAGCGTGACATATATCAAAAGTTGCATTTAGCCCCAGAAAGCTGTTGAAATGTCAAACTGTGAAAGTGACGCTGGAATGTCAAACCCCAAAAAGAAAATGTCAAACCCTCTGTTGTCATTTCACCGCCTTTGGTGGAGGTGAGGTTGAAATTTCTGTAGCATTTTGACATTAAAACATCGTACCAGAAAATTTAATCAAAAATTCGCCATAATACCTTTCAATTTCTCATCGAGAAATTTAATTATTATACCTAATTGTTTAGATGTCCATTGTGTCCTTCATTTGCATACGGCCGTTGTTGCTGCTGTTAGCGCCATGAAGTGCGGATTATTACCAATTTGCCAGGAAGCTATGATTATTGGCCCTGTAGCTTATCATGATTATCAGGTTTTAAACTAATTGTTTGGTAATTTTTACAAAATATTTTTAGGGCATTTTGACCGACGATGAGGAGAAAATGTCAATAATTAGCGATTTGGGTGATAAAAATGTAAGGGCATTTAAAAAATTTCTTAAAATAATTTACTATAAAACTTTAAAAATTCATTATTTTTAAAAATTTAAAGGTAATGATTCTTCGAAACCATGGTTTTGTTGCTTGTGGGCGAACAGTGGAGGACGCTCTTCATTTGGCATTTCATACGTATATTTTGCTTTTATTTAGAGTTCGACATTTTCAAATAGTCGGGCCCGGTATCCGTGTTATTTTTCTTTACACGGGCCCGGCCGGAGGTTTCTGTGTTAAACCCCAAAAACACCATAAAACCGGATTTTATCATCAAAATACCAGGTTTTCGAGCCATCGGGCCCTAAACCCAGGGCCCAGCCCATTGTCGAATTCTACCTTTATTATTAAATATTAAAAAAAAATTTTAAGGATTATTTCTTGTGAAACTCAGGTTTTGAAATTTTTAAACTTTTCGAACCATATCTTTCATAATTTTTAAGATCAGAGCGGCACGCGTTGGAATTGACAAATTAATTATACCTTCTGATGAAGCAGTCCAAAAAGCTTATTCTACGGCTAGAAGTGCAGGTTTCTTTTTTATTTTTAAAATTGTTTTAATAAAATTTTAAAAATTATAGGTGGTGGAGGAGTAAATCGAACTCAACAAAATTTAACTGCTAATATTTCTTGGGGAATTGGAGAACTTGAATGGGAAGCGTGGTGTAGGATTTTGGACACAGCGGTTAATATTTTAAGTTTTTGAATGAATTCGATTTTTTTTTCGAATTTTGAGAATTGAAATTTCGAAAATTTTTTTTTAATTTTCGTAAAATCAAAATAAAAAAACTTTACTTATTATTTAAAGGGATTTTGTACTGGACTCATTTATCGAAATAAATTGCTTCGTTCAACATCACAACCTTCCCACCATTCAATGTATAATTTGTCAAGTATAGCAACTCCATCAAATGGGCCAGCATCGCTGGGAACTGTACGTCGCTAGATTTTATAAAAAGTGAAAATAAGGAAGACTGTGAGGAATTTAAAAAAAGTGCCATACACTCGCTCATATTATCAAAAAAAATTTTTTGAATAAAATATTTAAAAAAGAGGTTTTTTATCTTTATGGTACTTTTTGGATATACCGCCTTCCTAGTTGGAGTCTCAAGTTCTCCTTAAAAATTTTTAAAGTAAATTGAACTTAACTTCCTCAATCCCAACAGGAATAAAGTTACACCTAAGGACAACTCTGAGACAGCCTAGAGGGGGAGGTATTCAAAAAGTACCATCTTTCCTAACATAAGATCCATTTTCCTGAACTTTTATTTTTAAAAATCTTTTTGTTTCTAAATCAATTTTAACAAAAAATTTAATTTTTGTCCTTAGATTGACGAAGGGACATCAACATCATCAAATTGGCGCCTTTCTTTGCTTCTTCAAAAAGAAAAAGAGAAAGCTATTTGGTTAAATTCGCCTTGCAATTATTTAAAAGTGCAACTGCCAGAAACGGGAACTGATTGTCCTCGATTAATTACAAGAGTTTGAGGACTTTTCTAATTTTCTAAAACTTTTTCTTTTAGTGGGTTGAGCAGCAAAGCGCCAGTTCCAAAAGTGGCACGCCGGTGAAGATTAATTCACCCTTGCAGTTTAGCCCTAGCAGTTTGGATATGCGTGAATTTAGAGAAAAAAGAAGAAGATTGAAAGAGGCTAGAATGAGCGGCAAAGTTTCACCTGGCCCTCAATCATTGGTGCTTGATGGATTGACATTGACGGATATTGAAGGAGTTTGTTTTCTTTAATTTATTTTGAAGATATTCTGAGCAATTTATTAGGAAAAACTACGTCCAGTTTATATTGGCGCTGCTTCCAAAGGAATAGTTCAAAAAGATCAACAGATTAATGCTCAGGTTTTTTTTGTAGAAATTTTTAGAGTTTCTCAATTCCCACCTTCACAGGTTTATAGAAAACTTTATTCAGCAAATCCCTTCAAAAATGATGATCATTTTAACAATGGATTGGAAAATTATTTAAAAGAATTTGGAGAAGGAAAAATAAAAAAATCACAAAATAATTATTCTGAAATGAATGGAAATGTTAATGATACATCAACAAATATAATTGTCAATTCACAGTCAGTACCAATAACTCCTATTCGTTCAGTTCAAGAAAATGGTGGAGGAAGTCAGAAAATTATTTGTGGTTAGTTTGTTTATAATTTTGGGGTATTTTGATAAAAACCGGAATTTCTGATTTCAAAAAATCTGACTTTTGGTGTTTTTTGAATGTTTTAATAACGAGAATTCTGGTTTAACTAAAAAAGGTTCAGAACTTTTTTAAAACTCATTGTCAGAAAAAAATAATTTTCCCCCTTCTTTCAGATAAACATTCACTAATAAAATCAACTGAAAGAAGTACATCAGATGCTGGATTAAATGGAAAAGGAGGAGGAGTAGAATATTTCAAAAATGGAAAGAACAATGGAACAATTGAAGCTTCATTTAAAAAAGAGGTTTTTATAAATGAAAAAAAAAAGTTTTTAATGACTTTTTTAAGTTAAATGGGAAGAAGAGACGTTGGAGAGAATTTTTTCTTTTTAGACGAAAAAAGAGTGGTTAAAATTGAAAAAAAATAGAAAAGTGATAGAATTTTATTTTAATGATCTCAATTTTTTTTATTGTTTTTAAATAAATTTTCTTTTCGTATGATCATTTTCAGACTTGATAGATTTTGAATCTAATGAAAATATTTTGCCTTAACTGATTTCTTGTCTTACATAAATATTCCTTAATTTCAACTATGGTCGCGGCGACAAAGCAGGTACGTGGTTTTCTAATTTTAAAAATTTTTTTAAATTCAATATTTCAAGGTAGAATGCGATCGTTGCTTGACTGTGGCTGACGATTCTCAATTAATTTTAAGCAAAAGATGGACGCATTCTCAATATCTTCTCTTATTGGTGATCTCCTTTCATGTTTGATTTTATTTTTTTTCAATTTATTTTAGAAATCCAATCTGTGTGTATTTTCTCATCAGATATATAGGTGTGGTGGTCAATTCAAAAATTGAGCGACGATCATTTGGTGGTGGACGATATTTGATAGAAGGAAATCTTGAAGTACTTGAAAGAATCGGAGGAACGAGAAAAAATATGAGGCGGTAAGAAAATTGGGTTAAAAATGGATGGGACATAAAATTCTTTAAAAAAATAAAAAAGTCCGCATTAAATCGACCAAAACAAGACGAATATCTTGCTTTTTTTATAGTTTTTGGTTTTTCAAAAAGATTTTTTTTCAGAACAAATGAATCGCTTTCAATTTGTGACGTTGATTTTACTCGCTTCACAACATTGTAAGGTTTAAATTTTGTTTAAAATTTTTTTTTAAATTTTTAGTAATAACTTGCAATAACCCTCTAAATTGTAATCCTAATTCTGAATCATTGTTCGTTGAAGATCCAACAGATAGACAGGCGTTTTTCAGCTGTAAACCTTATGTAAATTATCCGTGGGTTTATTTTTTGTTTTTTGGTAAACTACATAGTTGATTGAACCCTTAGAGTTTGTAAACTTCGGGGTCAGGGTTTGATAAGGTTGATTTAGCTTAAAGCTTGGGGCCCAACCCTACGATAAACTCTGAGCGGGAAATCAAACTGGAACGTTGAAATGTTGACATTTCGCGCTAGCATTATACTCGTTAAACCTTTCACTTTTTTATAGGTCAATCGGTTTTTGGTCTCGTCATTACTGCCCGAATGACATGCATTTCGAATATAGCTCTCAGCAGTGTACAACAGACACTCTTCCACCAAATACAGTTAGAGAAGCAAATGATCTATTACAACTAGCAATTTTAAATGGAAGTTGTGCACATGGAGAACAATGCATTGGTGGAACTGTTTGTGATCCTGTTCAACAACGATGTCTTTGCCCTTATGGAACTGTTGCTTTGTTGGGTAATTAAATAATGATTTTTAAAAAATATAGGGGTATTCTCTTTATGCCAGGGGGAAATTTAGAATAGCTTTGAACTTCGTTGTAAGATACTCTCAAAATTTGATACACCCTCGATTTTAGATACATTTTTTAAAATTAACTTGGCCAATGGCTTTGGGTTTGCCCAAGCGATGCCTCCTAATTTAAGGTGTCCCTCAACATCCTAAATTAAAGTACAAATTTTTTTAAGAAAATCTATTTTGTGCAAAATTGATTCCATCAGTGGGCACCACTTTACAACAACAATTTTCTTATGGTGGTCAATATTATTCTTCACAAGTTCCATTATCTTCTCAAGGAACATCAACATCGTCTCCTTTTGTTAATTCTTTAGGTATTTTTTGAAAAGTCATTTTTATTTTTTATTAGAGTTCGATAACGGGTCCGGCCCAAGACAAGGTTTTCCGGCCCGTTGGGCCTGAACCTGGCTATTTTGTCCGGTTTCCCGAGGTTTCGTGATGTTAACCCGGAAACCCCAGACCCTGGTCAGCCTGAATAATTAGACTGGGCCGGAACGATAAACCATGTCGGTTTCCCTTAATTTCCTCTCATTTACAGTGCCAATCGGTTCATATTGTGATCAAGAAGGAATATGTGATGGAGGGTCTACATGTGTTAATTCTGTTTGTGTCTGTCCTGCAAAAACAAAAAATAATGGAAATAATTGTACAACTTCATTATCAAATTTTTCAAATATTCCTTCTTCAACTTCTGGGCAACAACAATTAACAAAAGAGTTGTATGGTCAGAAAACATTTTTTAGAGGTTTTTTTGTCTTACAATTAGAAAATTTTTTAAATTATTTTGTGTTTAGCCAAACTTGGCGAACAATGCAACGAATATTTGGGTCTTTTTTGTGCTGATCAAAGCTCGTTATGTTTCAATGGTTATTGCCAATGTATTCCTCCAATGATTGAACAACAAGGACAATGTCAGATGCCTCCAACTAGGGAAGCTGCTCCTGGAGAGCTCTGTAATTCTGGACAAGTCTGTGTAGGTGGTTCTGTCTGTAATCAACAAGTTCCGCTGTGTGTGTGCCCCAAAGAAACTGAACTGGTCAAAGGAAGATGTGTGGAAAGGAACTTGGAAAGGGCGTCAAAAGAAGAGAAAATTGAAGATAAGGTTGATTTTTTGTTTGAAAAATTTTTTAAAGATTTTTTTAGCTTTCCTCGTCCTCCACTGAATCGACTTATTCACATCAAAATAAATTGAGGCCATCAAAACTTGATGCAAAAGTTGGTGAAAAATGCTCGTTAAATGCTGACTGCGCGGTATAACGAGTTCAAAATTTTAAAAATTTTCTATTCTAGTCCGGTGCTTATTGCAATGGTAATACACAGCCACCAACTTGTCAATGCCTATCAACACATATTAGCGTTCATGATCATTGTGAGAAAGGTTTACTTTTTAATTTGTTGTTCAAAAAACTTTATTTTTATTTTTAGTAATTTATCCTGGCCAAAAAGGATGTGAAACTGATCTTCAGGTTTTTTTGAATTTTAAGAAAATTAATTTAAAAAATATTTTTTAGTGTAGTGCTGGATATGCTGGGGCTCGTTGTTTGAATGGTCATTGTGTTTGCCCTCCTGGATCGTCAGCTTTGGAGCAGACTTGCATTCCTGGTATTTTTTAAAATAATTTTTCTTTGGGTTTCTCTAACCCTTCCCATTTAACTAACAAATATAATACCAAACGCCGAAATACCAAACCTCCAAAAGCTTGCAAAATACCAAGCTGTGGAAAATAAAAAAACATTAAGTGGAAGTTCGGCAAAGTTAAATCCACATTTTGGCATTTCAGCGTGTCTTTTGAAGTTTTGGTATTTCGTTGGTTGTCATCATACCCTAATTTAAAACCCTTTATTATCCATTAAAATTATTCTAACACCTTTTCCTTCCCTTTTAACCTTTTTAAATTTTCTGTAAGCAATTGCATGGCCTGGAGAGGCGTGTAACATTTCTCATCTTATTCCTGTATGTTCTGCTGATTCTTATTGTTTTGAGGGTTTTTGTGTTTGCAATCCACCTTTAAGTTTATTCCAAAAACAATGTATTAATTTGAAGAAAAATTTTGAAGAAGAAAGTAAAAAGGAAGGAAAAATTAAAGTTAAGCGTCGTCGTTTACATTTGGAAGAATTTGGAGGAAATTTTGATGACAAAAAAATATTTAAAAATGAAGTTTTACGGAATAAAGTTGAAGAAAAAAATGGGAAAAATTTGTTTAAAAATTCTCTGAAAAATTCAAAAAAATTTTCAAAAAGAATATTTAAAAAAAGCAAAAGAAGAAGAAAAAGAAAATTAAAAGAAGAAAAGGAGCAACAACAAAAACAAAATGAAAGGAAAGGAAAAATAATGCCGGCAAGTTTTAAAAAATTTTTTATTAACCAAGTTGGGGGTTCTGAGTTTTTGAACCCGTGTAGGCAAGATATTTTCTATTTTTCACTCTTTTAGAAAATTTCACCAACCTTTCGATTAATTGGCTCCAAATGTAATGAAAATATTGACCATTGTTCTGCTGGTGCTGATTGTTTAAACTCCAAATGTGTTTGTCTTGAAGGATCCTTTCCAGATGCTCAAAAGCGTTATTGTCGTCAATATCCTGGCAAAAGTTGTGCAAAAGGTCAAATGTGTACTGACAGATCTGATTGCCTTTTTGGAAAATGTAAATGTCGCAGAGGACTTGAACTACAATTTTTTGGAAATTTTAGCAAATGTGGAGAGCCTAAGAAGGTTTTATTTTTATTAGAGACGTCCAAGGCTCTTTGTCTTTAATCGGGACTCAAAACTTTATTATGAATTTTTCGGTCTTGGTTCTGGTGTCAGGTCTTGAGTCTTTGGGTCAAGTCTTGGTATTTGGGTCCAATTTGGTCTTGGGAAGTTTTACTCCTGAGGTGCATTCTTAATCTTGGGTCTTGACTTTGGGGTTATGTCTTGATCGCGAGTCCTGGAAAATTCTCGGTTCGTGGACATCTCGAATTTTTAGATTAAAACCATTTTCTAAGAAATTATTTTAACAGAAGAATGTAAAAATGCCTTTAACCGGTCATTTGTGTGTTAATAATGAATGCACTACCGGAGCAAAATGTCTAAATGGAATTTGCACATGTTTAGAAGGTTAAATAAATGTTAAAAAATTGAAAAAAATTTCCACAGGTTATAATTTATTTCATGGTGAATGTCTTCCTCCTCGTGCTAGTCTTAGCGGCACCAACACTTTCCATGAACATTCTCTCCTATTTTCTCCAAATTTTCCATTGATGGATTCATCAACATTTGAAATTAAATATAAAGAAAAGAAGGATGATTTAAGTGAAGAGGATCCATTACCAACTAAAACTGTTGTAGCAGGAGCGCCATGTCGACTTTCACTTGAATGCCCTTACAGAACAGAATGTTTGCGTGGTGTTTGCCGTTGTAAACAAGGGGAAACGATAATAAATGGAGTTTGTAGAAAAGCAATACATGAGGTAAGGTAGAAAGATTTTTTAAAGTTTTTTCGAAGTTTTGACTTTCGAGAACTTTCGATTTTTGATTTCCGAAACTTATTTTGTTTCGAAACAGCTTTGATATATTTTTAGGTGTTACCTGGTGGCCGGTGTGACACTCAAAACGGTGTTGATTGTATTGGGGAATCTCATTGTTTTTATGGTAGATTATTTCTTGTAATTAAATTTCAAAAATTATTTTTTAAAGGCATTTGTGTTTGTCTTTATGGGCTTGTTATTACTGGACAAGAATGCGTTAATTCCTCATTAATGAAAGCTGTACGTCCAGGTGGAAGATGTATTTTGGGTCAACGATGTACTGGAAGGTCTAGATGTGTTCGTAGCATTTGTCGATGTCCTCAGTTTGTTTTCTTTTAAATTTTTTGGAGTGAATGTCAAGTTCTTGCCCTACCTGTCCACAAAGGAATTCGAAAAAATGATGCAGAAATGCAAGAAAAGAAGAAAATTGCATATTCCCTTTGCTGACAGGCGGGACATCAACTTGATATTTACCATTTTTTTAATTTTAAATAAATTTTTTAATAATTTTTTAAAATAGAGGGCAGAAAGCTGACATTTCTGGAGATAAAGGATGCATCAATCCATCAACTACAGAGACAAACTCATTAAAACCAAAGAAATATGAAACAAAAATGGATGACGAAAATCAAGAAATAGATGAAGAAGATGGTCAGAAATTACCAAAATTTGTCTATACAATCCCAGCTGCATTAGCTGCTGCTGGTGAAAGAGGAAAATATAATCAAATTTTGACTGCTAATCAAATGAGTATAAACTTGATGGACAGCAAAACTTTACGTTCACTCTTTGGTCCTTTATTAAAACATTCATTGAGAAGGGAAAGTGGGGAAGAAGAAATTAGATCGTTTGGAGGTTGTAAAGGGTTTGTTTATTTTTTAATATTTTTAGTTTTATAAGAAAATTTTAAGGCCAAATTGTCGCGTCCACTCATTTCCTAAATTTGTTTCGCCTCCAAAATCATCAGCATCTTCTGTTTTGGCTGTTGGGCCTCCTTCACATCTTGACACTTCAAATTCTAAAAACTTGCCTGAAACACCTACCTCACCTTTTGGAATACCTGGAACTCATTGCGGTGTCTCTACCAATGGTCAATCAACTACTTGTAGTGGCGGTGCTATTTGTCTTGGAGGAATTTGTGTTTGTAGACCAGGATTTAGACCATTAAATGGACTTTGCCAAATCTCCAAAGTTGAGTTGGGCGAACGCTGCTTCATTAACGTTAGTATATTTTTTTAATTATGACAGAAAAAATCCGCTTACGATCTCTTGTTTTTTTGTAAAAATTTTTTCCTGAAAGAGAAAGATACCCGACTCCGGGAAATCCGACCAGATCCAATCCGGCCTTTAACATTTTTTATCACAGGAACAATGCAAGAATAATGGGTTTTGTATCAACGGGGTAAGAGCCTTTCAAAACAAAATTCAATTTAAAAAATTTTGTAAGATTTGCCATTGTCGATATGATCAACAAAATATCAAACCTGATGACAATTTAAACAAACAAATAAACTTTTTTCATAGCCAAAAATGTGCAAATAGACTTTTAGCTTCAGTTGGCGATGATTGTACCAAAGGTCAAAAATGTGGATTTAATTCTATTTGTGGAAAATATAGTGGAGTTTGTGAATGCCCTATTGGAATGGAAAGAAATGAGGTTTTTTTTGTTTTTGAATAAAAAATTTTTCATTTAATTTTAGGGCATTTGTATTGCTGCTAAACGGCCTAGAGGAACACAATGTACATTTTAATTAACCAAAAAATTAGCCAAAAAATTTTTTTTCAAGGCTTTAGCAGCTCAGATTGTAATTTTCATTCCTTTTGTGACAATGGCTTTTGTATCTGCCTGGCGGAATATTATCCAATTGGTAGTAACTGTCTTCCACCAGCGCTAGCTGTAGGAGAGGATCCCAGAGCTTATATAGATCCTGACTTGTTGGCTTTAATTCTAAAACAGGGTGGAAATAAAGGTTATTTTTTATCTTTTTATCAGTTTCCGGACACGACCGAGGTTTCCATACTGAAAATTCTGCATTGAACTGTCCCACCCTTTTGATAAAAGCAGGGTTTTCAAATTTTCTTTTAAACTGACCCCTGTGGAGCATTTTGAAAGAAAAACCCCCGGATAACAGGCCGTCAATTTGAAAATATCGAACTACTTTTTTGGGATGTAAATTCTTTTTCAGTAAATGATGAACAAATGGAACGTCAAAATATTGAAGGAAAAAATATTAATGATGCTGAATTATCTGAAAAGTGGAAATGGAAAAGAGAAGTGCCTAAACCTTTTGAATCTGAAAAGTTGGGTAAGAAAATATTTTCTATAAACACTTTTTTCTCCTATTTTTGGGCTCTCTCTACCTTCGCGAACTGATCAAAATTATTTTGAGGAAAAATTATGTTGTCAACAAGCAGAAGGTTCAGGTTTAACTTTTATTTTCTTTTGTTTAAATAAAAAATTTCAGTTAAAAAATTTTTCAGTTTATATTTCATGTTCTTAACTAACCTTTCCTTCTCCAAAAAATTAATTAACCTAACAATTTTGTCTTTTAATTAATCCATTAATTTAATAATTTAATGTTTCCCTTTAACCAAAAATTACTTTTAAAAAAATAAATTTTTTAAACATATTTATTATAGATCAATCTGGGAAAGAATTTTCATCTAATAAAAACAATAAAACTTCTTTGACTCAATCAAAATTGCCGCAACTGTCAACATCACTTATGGTTAAAAAAAAAATTTTTTTAGTTTAACAAAATTAATTTTAAAAAAATTTAGAAGGGTAATGAAGAAACATTTGCATCTGAAACAATTTCTTCTGCTCTTCCAAATTATGCCCCAGAAATGTTAAGAGAAGAAAATGAAAAGGAACAGAAAATGACTGCTGCTCCTGGGGCTCAATGCGGTTTTCTTTTTTAATTTTTTAAGCTTTGATGAAAAAATTTTCGAATTTTAGGTCCTCTAGACATTTGCACAGGAGGGTCAACTTGTGTGGAAGGACTTTGTCTCTGTCCTGCGGGAACACGTCCATCAGTTAAAAGTGAAAACTGCGAAACGTTTGAACAACGAAAATCTTCTATTCAACAAGAACAAAATAAAAAGGAATATTCAAAATATGCAAACAAAATTCCTAGAATGCAGCCTGGACCGATTGGTAAAGGTTTTTAGGGGTTGGAAAAGCTATAAAGTTAATGAATGGAGAAGGAGAGGGAGAGCACCGTAATACTAAATCACCAAAGGCTCCTAAAATACCAAAATGTGGAATATTACAAAAATGCCTATCTGTTAGCAATTCACATTTTGGTCACATTTGGGCTTTAGGGAATTTGGTATTTCGAATGAAGGGAGGGTCAATATTACCAAAAGGGAGAAGATTCAAATTTGATTAATTTTATTTGTCCTTTATTCAGGTCGTCCATATGCTCGTCCGTCTGAAAGTTGTGCAAATAGGGAAATATGTACAGGAGGTTCTGTATGTCAAAATTCTAATAAGGTTTTTTCTTTAATTTTTTTAGAAATTTTTCAAAAAATTCTCTATTTAGATTTGTGAATGTCCTCCAAACAAATCAATCCTTCGCAATCACATTTGTATTCAATCTGATGAACCTCCAATGCTTAGAGTTGTACATGCTTTTCCTGGTGACAAATGCAATTCTGAAACAAATTGTGAAAGAGAATCTGTGTATTTTTTTTGAATAAATTTAAAAATTTTATTTATTTAATTTAAAGTTGTGTAGAAGGAACTTGTCGGTGTCAAAACAATGATTTTACTCCAAAAAGTGGAAATTGTACTAAAAGGAGTGTTATTGAAACGCCTGCGTCTGTTCAATCGCCAAGTACCTTTGAGGCTATAGATTCGGATTATGACAACATTTTGCCTCCAGTTCAATTACCAGAAGAAGGAAGCAGTCTTGAAGGTTTTACTTTAAATTTTGTGAATGCTTACTTTAATTTTTGTGAATGTTACAGGTTTTTTAAAAGAATTTTTTTTAATTAAGAAAAAATTTATTTTAGCATCCCTGACGTCAAGATTGTCGGGGATAAGGGTTTGCCATAGAAAGAAGGGATGTCAGAAGGTGTTGGGGTTGACTTTTGGGTCGGGATTTTCTTTGGAGGGCATGTCTTGGTTCAGGGTTGGCTCCTCGAGTCAGGTTTTGCAGGCATGTAAGAAGGTTGGGGCTGACTTTTGGCTCGGGGTTTCATTAAAGATTCTTAAAATTGCAGCACAGCAGGCCTTCGGGTCAGGGTTTCTCGAGGGCGGGTGCTACTCTAGCTTTAAATTTAAAAATTTCATTTTTAAATTTTTATTTTAGTTCAACATCCAAGAATTAGTGGCCCTCCCCTCAAAAAGCATTCTTCCTCTTCCTCGTCTTTAATATCAAATATACTCCCTCAATTAACCAAAAATGAGCCACCAATTAAAGGAGTTTGTCCTCCAGGAAATTCACCAACAATAAGTAGATCAACTGGACAAATAATCAAATGTAATGGAATGACACCAAATTGTCCACCAAAAAGTTATTGTTTTGTTACAGGTTTTTTAAATTTAATTAAGAAAAAATTTATTTTTTATGTAGGAGACGCTAGTGAAACTTATAACTGCTGTAAATCGTATTAATTTTTTAAATTTTTATATAAATTTTTGTAAATTTTTAAGGAAACGAAATTTTTGTAAATAATTTTTATAATTGAAAGAAAATTTTTTTTGAATTCATTTCGATACCCATATAACCCAGAAAAAAATTTTTTATAAAAAGGGAACGTCCTCTAGAAAAAGGTACTATTCAAACATTAAAACCGTTTTTTATTCATTATTAAAAAATGATTTAAAAAGATTTAAGTGAAAATAATGAGATGTAAATATAATTAGAATATATCTGAAAGAGATAATTTAAGGCGAAATAATTGCGCATGAAATCTTAAAAATAATAAAAAAGAAAGCACGATTTTCTAAAAAAAATTTTTTTTGCAAGTTCTAAATAGGGTTGGACACACGAACGACAGGTTATTAACCAGTACACTCGATTTTTCGCAGATTTCCTGTTATCACCAGTTTTCGATTCCCAGTTAACGGTTCCGGTTCGGTTAACCGTTTTTGTGCCAAACCCCCATTCTTTTTAATTTAAAGTAAATATTCGTGTTGTAGACATTCCAAAGCAGTAGGTCTATCATACGGATTAAAATTAAAAATTTGTGAAACTAAATTTAAAGCTAAAGAAGGAAGTTTAGGTGCAAAAATGGTTAAATGAATAGGTTTATATTCTGGAAAGGAGACTCGACTAACAATTGCATCTTGAGGCCATAAATTTGCTTTGGGGGTGCCAATTTTCCTAAAATTTAAAATAATCAGAATTAATGCAAATTCTGATTTTTGGGAGAAAAAATCAAGAAAACCTTACTCAAAAATAACGTGTAATTGTTGCGCTTCACTGTCAGCTTGAAACAAAGCGGTACGCGTAAATAGCTCAACAAAAATACATCCTGCAGACCATATATCCACACTCGTATTATATTTGCATTGCAACAATAATTCCGGGCTTCTATACCATAAAGTAACAACTTCAGTAGTAAAAGTTGCATGAAGTCCATAATTTCGGGATAAACCAAAATCGGCAATCTATGAAATTAAGAAAATTATTAGAGTTCAACACAGGCATAGGGTCCAACAAGCTGAAAATGTCGCTCTGAAAATTATCAAAAAAATACCCGTAATGTTTGGTCTCTGTTTACCAAAATATTTTGAGGCTTGAGATCTCGATGGATTATTCCGTTTGAGTGGAGAAAGTCCTAAAAATTTAATAAATTTTTAAATATGATTATTAAATATACAATTCCATTAAACATTTGAGTTACAAAATGTTTACATTGAGCATTGCACATATCGTGGGGTATCTTCTTAAAAGATTTAAAAAATTTATTTTATAGTTTTGTCAAGTTTCACTTGCAAAAAGTCGGCCAAATCCCAATCACATTTTTCACATAAAATATTTAAAGAAATTTGATCATCGCGACGCTTAATAAAAGCGTCATGAAGACTATAAAATTTAATTTAGAAATTTAATTTAAAGTGTTAAAAAACCGTAAAACATTTGGATGTTTAAGACGTTGAAGAGCAACTAATGAAGCGACCTTAAGAGACCTAATATTATTTTCTTCCAATTTTTTACCTCTCTGATGACGCTTTGAGGGATTCCTTCTTCACTTATTTTTACGGGAATCTTTTTTAAGGCAAACTAAAAAAATTTAAAGAGAAAATATTCTGGAAAAAAAGAACCTGTTCGTCTGGATTTTCTTTGTTACTCACAAGCCATACTTCGCCATAAGCTCCTTTTCCTAGGACTCTAATTTGTTTGTAATCATCGTTGTGAGGCCGTAACATTAAAAAAAGACCTGTAAAGAAAAAAAATTTAGTAGAAAAGTAGAAAAAACTTTTTAAGGAAATTTAATTCCACGGAGTTCAATTCCTATCGATTCCTTGCTCTGATACTCAAGTGTCCTGAATTTTTTAATTTTTTGTTAAATGTTTTTCTTAAACATCTAATTACAAAATATCTAATCGTTGAAATTTTTGTTTTTAGTCGACTGTGATAGTTTATTGCTTGTCGTAAGGCAATTTTTATCGCTTATGGACGTTTTGTAATTAGATGTTTTGTAAGTTAATAAATTATGAATCGAACAAATTATTTTTGCCAACCCGAAAATGTTTGCCACCGCTTCATTCTGCGGTTTATGTGTTATAAATTCTGTTTTACGAGCATTGTTGTAAATTTGTTTAGCTTTTTCTTATTTTCTCAATTTCACGTGTCATTTTACTTATCAATTTTTGGTCAATTTTTTAATTTCAGATTTTTAGTAAAATGGATTTGAGGCTATTTTTCCTCATTACTGCTTTAATTCCAACAACTTTAAGTTTTTATTTGCCAGGATTAGCTCCAGTTAATTTTTGTGAATTGAAGAATGTGAAGCCGACATGCCCGGTATAATTGATTTTTTTTATCTTTTGAACGTCATAATTTTAGAATAATGTCACACTTTTTGTTAACAAATTGGACAGCGATCAATCTGTTTTGCCCTATGAATATCACAGGTTTTTACATCTTTATTTAATTAAGTGGTACTGATGTTGGTTTCCCTGCCAGCCAACTTTTTCGTTTATTTGCAAAATAGCCATTTCTTGCATAATTTTTAACTGTGGGGCATTATTCGATCAGTCATTGTGTATGACGTAAAACCAAGAAACATGTCTCACACAAAAATATTCTAACTAATGTAAGCTAGAGTGACTGATTGAATTATTCCACAAGTAAATTACGCAAGTAAGAAATGATTGACCATTTTGTTCATTAAAGAAAAAAGTGGGGGTGGGAAGGAAACGACATTATTACTAATTAAACTTTTAAGCTTCGATTTTTGCCTTGGTTCGGAAGACGAATCTCCCGTTGAAAATCTTGGTCAAGTTTTGTTTGGTGAACGTATCAGACCAAGTCCTTATAAGGTTTCAAAGTTGTCATTTTTTATATTTTTTATTTATTAAGCTTGCATTCAAAGAAGCGAAACAATGCGCTTTTCTCTGCAAAAAAGATTATAATATGGATAACAAGGAAAACCAACAGCGATTTCGTCTTTTACAACGTGGAATGAGACTTAATTATCAGCACCATTGGTATAAGATTTTTAAGGTTTTGGGAGCTTTTTGGTTTAGAAAGAAATTTTACTCCCTTATACTGGAGTTGGTCAGGTCGAATGATCTCTGAGGACCTTGCAGTGATTCCGACGTTAAATACACTAAAATGATTTTTCCGGGCACGTCCAAAGTACCGCTGATAATTCTACAAATCAAACTTTCCCTTTTGCATCCTTTTTGCTTCTAATTTTTCAAAAAAAAATTTTCAGGATTATTGACAACATGCCAGTAACCTTTTGTTTCATCAACCAGCAAAGTATGAATGTTTGCACAACAGGATTCCCTATGGGCTGTTTTGTAACTAAAGAAGGGAAGCCTAAAGATGCTTGTGTTTTGGATGTATTATTTTTTGTTTTTAACTTAATTTTCTTTTATTTTTAAGCCGAAATATCGTCAACCTGATAGTTATTATCTCTTTAACCATGTTGATATTAGAATTGAATACAGGTTACATTTTTTAGCTTTTCCAATCGGAATTTTCCTTTTAAGAGATTTGGGTCTTGATTCCAACTTTCTCGATGAAAAAATTGGTGGACGCATAATTCGGATTAAGGTTCAGCCTCGAAGGTACTTGAAAACTTATTTTATGAATAAGCTCAAAAATTTGTTCTTCCTTTAGCATAAAACATGAAAAGCAGGAAGAAATGAACTGTGGCCAAGGAGTTGCTCCACAACCTATTTCTAGCGGAGATAAACAATTTAACGTGATATATTCTTATTCTGTTGCTTGGGACCCTACAGAAGTCAAATGGTCGTCTCGATGGGATTATATTCTTGAATCAATGCCTCATACAAACATTCAATGGTTCTCAATCATGAATTCTTTGGTTATTGTTATTTTCCTTTCTGGAATGGTTTGTTTGGGGAGTTTCAAGATTTTTTTTCAAAAATTTTTTTGATTAGGTTGGAATGATTCTTCTTCGCACATTGCATCGTGACATTGCTCGTTACAATCGTCTTGATGACGAGGTTTTGATTTTTTGAGAATCTAACCTTTTTATTTTTAGGAAGATGCTCAAGAAGAATTTGGATGGAAACTTGTTCATGGAGATGTTTTTAGACCTCCACGTAATTCTTTAATGCTTTCTGTTTTTGTTGGTGCAGGCAGTCAAGTTCTTCTTTGCGCTTTTATTACTTTAGGTTTCTTCTTCTTTAATTTATACTTTAGTAATAATTTTTTAAAGCTTTTGCCTGTCTTGGATTTTTGTCACCAGCAAATCGTGGCTCTTTAATGACTTTTGCTTTGGTATTTTATGTTTTGTTTGGAATTGTTGCTGGATATACATCTTCTCGTCTTTATAAAAGTTTGAAAGAATTTTTTAAATAATTTTTGTTTTTAAGCATTGGAAGGACTTGCATGGAAATCAAACATTCTTTTGACAAGCTTTTTGATTCCTGGGTTTAGAGTTTTTATAGCCTTTTAATTTCTTTAATTTTAAGAATTCTGTTTGGCGTTTTCTTTGCTTCTAATTTAATTCTTTGGTCAAAAGGATCTTCTGCTGGTTTGATTTTTTTGAAAATTTGAATTTTGATTTGTAAAAATTTAGCTGTTCCTTTTGGAACTTTGTGTGCTCTACTTTTCCTTTGGCTTTTTATTTCAATTCCATTGACATTTATTGGATCATATTTTGGTTTCCGAGCGAAGGTATATTTTCCTTTTTGAAATTATTTTTAAAAATTTTCTAGAGAATTCAAACCCCAGTTAGAACTAATCAAATTCCACGCCAAGTTCCTGAACAGACGTTATACACCAAGCCTCTTCCTGGAATGTTGATGGGAGGAATTCTTCCTTTTGGTTGTATTTTTATTCAGCTCTTCTTTATTTTAAATAGTATTTGGTCCCATGAGGTTTTTTTGAATTTTATGAATTTTTAAAAAAATTTAAAGGTTTTTTACATGTTTGGCTTCCTTTTCATCGTTTTTATTATTCTTATCGTTACTTGCTCTGAAGCTACAATTTTGCTTGCTTATTTTCATTTGTGTGCGGAGGTTAGTTGAATTTATTATTAGACAACTTAAGGCTGGGGACTTGGTAATAGTGTTTGGTATTGGGCATTCTGTGGCCAGGCTCCGACCTTTTTCAAATCTTGGCTCCGCCGGAGTTAGCTCTTGAATTTTCGAAAAGACACTGTTGTTGATCTTTTGAAAATTCTTTCCAGATTTTTTGTATGGATGAGGAGTAAATAAGGGTGTTCTTGTTTTCTGCTTGTCCTTTCCCTCATTTTGTTTCTTAAAAAAATTTTTTTTCTAAAGGATTATCATTGGTGGTTCCGTTCATTTATGACTTCTGGTTTTACTGCAATTTATTTGTTTATTTATTGTGTTCATTATTTTAATTCAAAATTAACAATAACTGGAATTGTTTCAACAATTCTTTATTTTAGTTATACGGCTATATTTGTCTTTTTATTCTTTTTAATGACAGGTTTATTTTAAGAAAAATTTAGAAAAAAATTTAAATTTATTTTTTAAAGGAACAATTGGCTTCTTTGCAACTTATTGGTTTATTCATAAAATTTATAGCTCTATAAAAGTTGATTAAAAATGAGGAGAAGATGCCATTCTTTGGAAGTATATAAATTAATTGGAGAGAGATGTGTGCAAAAAAATTTTTGTGAATCAAATAAAAATCTACTAAATTATGAATATGTTTTTCAGTCACAATTTATATATTAAAGTATATATCTAATCATTTTTGGACAGGAATTCTTTTTTTTTTGTGTAAAAAAGATATAGTATAGTCAAACCCTTGATTACTTATAATTAGAGTGAGGTGCCGAATTGAATTTTTCCACCCGTCCACGTCCCAAATCCAAGTTTTTTTTGGCGATCTTCGGATTTCTGGACCGAATTAATTCCAAAAAATCTGGCCGAATTCGGTCCGACTCTAGTTAAAAATCCGAATCAGACTCCGAAAAATCTATTTTGCCAAACACTTACGGATTAGGAGGGTTGGTCCTTAACCTCGATCCCCAATAGTTTTATTCCCTTCCCCGTTCTCTGAAAAGGTCTTCGACGTGTTGGGGACTAACCCTTAAATGTAGCTCTAATATTGTTTGACTATAAATATATTTTTTTATGAATCATTGTTCATTTCACACCGAACAAGTTTTTAAAAAGACCTGTGTCTGCAATTATTTCTCCCTCATTTCCTTTTTTTTAAATTTATTTTATTTCGTGGATAATAAACTTGTGGACTAAAAATTTTTTTTTGTTTTTTTAATCAGCTAATATATTTAGCTTTTTTAATATTTTTGATTTTCTTTGCTTCATTTATGTCCAATCTCAAAATGCTTGCTGGTATATTTGAGCTTTGTTTTGTCGTTTTTTCTCTTTTGGCTTTTTGTCGTTTTCTTCTTTTCGAATTTTTGTCATTTTCTTCTTTCTGGGGCATTTTGTCGTTTTGTTATTTTGTGCGTTGGCTTTTTCAGATTATCTACATCTCTAACTGCACTATTTCATTATTTTCCTTTCTCTATTTCCTTTTAATTTCTAGACTGCATTTCATAATGTCTATTAACAGAAAAATATCAATATATCTACATTGTAGAACGTCCATTTTATTAATGTCCACACTGTAACCTTGACTTATTTGACAAAAATTTCTTCTATTTCTTTCGAATTTCGACCACTTCTTTAATTAAGTACTGTATTAAATTGAAATCAAGTCTTTGTATTGGATTACTTCCCTTTTTTTACCTGTGCTTTCACTTCGTTTTTTCACAAACTTATGGCTTTTTGTTTGCCACGTGGCTCATTAAATTTTATTTTATTTGCATATTAAATTTTTATTAATTTCCATTAAAATGCAGAAACATTCAAAAATTCCAAAAATGGCAAGCTCTTCAAGACGTTCTGATTATGGTGAAGAATTCATTGAGCAACTAAGAAGAGATCGCTTCAAAAAGTCGTATATTCTTGTTAATGGAGTCAATAGCAGTGAAGAAGAAGACGAGGAATTGGATTTTGACGAGGAAGATGATGAAATGGCAAGTTATGCAATGGGTGGACCTTTACAACAGCAGCAACAATTTCAACAACCTCCAAGGTTATTTTGCTAAAATTTATAAAGGGAACATTCTCATTTTTTAGACCAAGTTCTACCCATTCATCACGTAGGCCTCCATCAGTTGCCGCGTCATTATCACAACGGACTGGCGGTGCTTTTGGATTTGATGCAAAGGACCTTTACTTTTTTGGTGTTCTTACTGAAATAACGGACAAATTTACGCCGGTTTCTTTTATTTTTGTTTAAAATCTAAATTTTTTAGGATCGAGCTGCTAGATTCATTGCTAAAAGTTCTCCACCGTATGAATTTCGAACGTTGTCATCAATTGAAAGAGTTGCTTATTTGTTCTACTACTCCCTTTATGAAAGATATTTGAATGTGCCGAAGTTTCACAATGTTTTTAATAGGTTTTGTTTGTTAATTTTTATTTAATTGTAAGTGTTGGCATTGAAGGCTAATTCATGTATAGGCAATTAAGCATTTTCTTCGTTACCTTATATCAAGAATTATACGAAGTTACTTTTGATTGGTTCGCGGTTTAGTTGGAAACGTCCGAGTTTTGTCGGGATAATGTTAGCGGTTCGAGTCCTCGTATAAAACATTTATAACCCATGCTTTTTGCCTTAAATTACATTAATTTTTCAAATAAAATTTTTTTGTTGTTTTTAGGGAGTTTTTCAAATACACAAGTGCTGGTGATTCCGAGCGCTGTGCATTTTTGAAGGTTCAATTTTAATACAAGAATTAATAAATATTTCTCTTTTGCAGATATGTCGTCATACACTACAAGAATACAAAAGACGAATGCTTGAAAGGAATAAATTGGCTTATAAACTGGCACAAAAGCATCTTTTTAGCGATGAAAGAGCTACTTCGGGTAGCAGGTCTTTTTCTCTTATTTTTGTTTTGAATCTTTTTAAATAAATTATAGAGCAAGTGACAGGCCAAGTTTTGCTGATGGTGACAGTGAAAATAGTTTGCAGTCTTTGGCTAATGGTTTAATTTTTGATTAAAGTTTAATCGAGCTATGTTTTTAGAATTGATGTTCTATCGAGCACCTCATGCTCCTATACATTTTGCTGCTAAAGGACGCCTTGTTTTTGTCAATCCAGAAATTGGAATAAGTATTGTGTGCATTGAAAACACCAAAAAATTTTACAAAGACTCCGAGGGGCGACGTTTTGTTGAGACGTTTGAGAACTTTAAAGGTGTGCTTATTTTTTGAAAAAATTTTTTTCTTGACTAATCTTTTCCCTTGTAATTTTTTTTTATTTTTAGGTCCTTTATTAATTGACTATACTCCACCACAAACACCACTTTTGTTTATACAACGCCAAATTGAGAGGATTTACTCGTCTGATGTTTACCGAGCAAATCCAAAATCTGGCGATGCAAATGATTGTGTTCTTATTTGGGCTTTATTAGAAATGCTAGTTAGACAACAAGGGGTTTGTTTTTGATTTTTCTCTGGTTAATATTTTTAAATTTTTAAGAAAGTTACTGGACCTGATTTGGCTCGTTTACTTTGTTCCAGTGATCGATATACTCCATTTTCCAATCAAAGCTTTTTGAGGACAGAATCACAAACTTCAATTAAGTCTTCAGTTAGTGTTGATCCACAAGCAATGGAACGAATCACAAGATATTTGCTTGGAGGGCATATTGAGGTTTTTTGTTAATTTTCCCTTATTTTCTTAAAAGTTTGATTTTTTTATTTTACGTACACACCCCATTTATTCGCAAGACTCTTCACCAATATGAATTGGTGTAAATTGGGTGTACTGCACCTCCAAATATGAAGCTAAATTATGGGAAGTATCAGAGAAATAAAAGTATCTTCTGGTGTCAGAGAGTTTCTGGCCTACCTCTTGCGGATAAATGGGGTGTCTATCATTAAGTAAAGTAAAAAAATTTTTAGGAAGCGATTGAAAGCGCTATTGGAGACGGATTGTTTTTTGATGCTTTAATGCTTGCTCATCGCCTATTTCGACATGATAAACTCCGACAAGAAACAATTGAAGCAAAATTGATGGCTTATAGGTCACCCAATCATCCAATAACTACTTTAATAAATGTGGCTTCAGATTCGCCTGTTCCATTATTGGTGAGTAAATTTTGTTTTTATATCAAATTTTTGGGGTAAGTTGAGTAAAAAATATTTATTTTTCGATTATTTATCGATACAAAATTTTTCTTGTCATTTACCCTATGATTTCCTGGAAATAAAAATTGTCTGCCGTTAGTGGGGTTCGAACCTCCATCGTTTTAGTAAGGGAGGCAAACGCCTTACCAGTTACACCACGGATATGAAATGGGCGAAAAATTTTTTTAAACCTACGAGCTTTCTTTTTATTTTATTTTTCTGTCTTCAGAATAATCCGACCACAGATGACACAAATGGATGGCGCGCCCACATTGCTATAGTTCTCGCCAATCTTCAAACACAAAATGCAATGAATGCAGTATATCAATTAGGATTATCGTTGGCACAAAAAGAATTTAATGCTGCTGCTGATTTTTGTTTTTTGTCTGTTAATTTATTGACGGGTTATAATTGTTTTCAACCACCAAATGATAGGTTTTTATTTAAATATTTTATTTGGGTAATCCTTAAGAGTTTTGGTCCTTAAGAGCAAAAATGAGCAAGAAGTGCGCTTCTGATACTTTGAGGTTTACCAGTAGATAAGAGGGTAATAACAGCTCCAAGTTTGCCCAGTCAAATTCGGGTCTGGAGTTTGGAATAAACAATTTCAAGCTCTTCAGACTCATGTCAGCATATTCGATTAACTACTGGCAAACCTTAAAAATATCAAAAGAGCTTTTTTGAGGTTTCATTTTTTGATGGGATCATTGTTCCTAACGTTTATTTTTTTAAATTTTTTTAGTGAATTAGATGACCATCCAAAATATCGCAAACATATTAGCCTTCTAAATGCTTCAATACCCGATGATTCTTTAAATTCTTGTATTACACGTTTTGGGTATGTTTTTGATATAGATTTTTCTGTTACAAAAATTTTGTTTCAGCTGGTCTGTATTTGATTATCAAGCAACAGAAATTTATGAATATGCATTGAGATTAGGCAATGGAAATGCAACTACAGCTCTTTCGCAGTCTGATGATTTTGTTCAAACAAAAAAGCAATATGTTCAATTACTTGGAGAACTTGGAGGATTTGATCATTCAATTGAACTTTATAATTTAAATGGGGGCAAAGGTTTTTGATTTTATATTTAAAGTAGGGGAAAAAATGCGGGTCTTTTTCTTAATGAAACCTTTTTCAGCCATAACTTTTTTAATTTTCATCCGATTTAAATAATTTTAGTATCATTCGGGAGCTCCTGAAATGCAGATTCTTTTTCCTCGTGGGACCAATATTATCGGAATATTTAGAAAAAAGTTATGTCCGGATAAGTGAGCGCAGTCGGGATTTTTCAATTATTATTGGCCTTTTCAATTTTTCTTCTAATCCAAATGATTCTTATGCCATTAAGAAACTCTTGGTTTTTAATCTTTTTAAATTTCAGAACTGCCAGGACGAGAACATCCCCACAATCCTAATAAATCTTGGGCACCACCAAAATTGCCTCACCTTTCTTCACAATTAATTGGAGAAACATTTGTAGCGTCCGAAACAATTTCTTCTTCACCACCAAATTATTTTCCAGAAATTAAAAAAGAGGAAAAGAAGAAAAAGGAAAAACAACAACAAAAACAAATTACTGCTTCTTCTCCTACCCAGGGTTTTTTTTAATTTTTAAAAGGAATTTTGAGGTTAATTTTTATTTTTTTAGTCAAATCTTTTGTTCATCGTCCACAGGAAAACTTTGTAAATAATGAAGAATTATGTACAGGAATTGCTTCTTTTCCTCAACAAGATTTTGTAGCAAATCCGCCAGAATTTCCACCAATTCCACCTTATCAGCATCAGCAACAACAACCATTAACAGAAGAACCACCCATCCTTAAAGTTGTTAATTCATTGCCACCTAATATTGAACGTTCAAATCGTTCCAATTCTGAAGATAGTGGAGGTGCTGGAGAATCTTTTGAAGAAAATGGTTTTTATTTTTTATTTAAAAAATTTTTTTAATTGCATGCGGACGTATCGGGATATTTAAATGCACGAATTGTTTCCCTATTGATTTCTATACCTACGGCCACTGATTTTTAGATTAGTGGCCTAGGTACATTGCCCTATTGAAGAAAATAAATTTTAGAACCAGGGCTTATTTTTTAGCAGCAATCCAAATATGTCCGTCCCGATATGTCCGCACACATCTTTAAAAAAGATTTTTTTAAAGTTCGCCGTCCAAGTGGAGGTGTTGGAGATTCTTCTTTTTTACCCCAACATGAATTTCCTCTTCCTCCTTTTAATAATAATAATAGAAGAAGAAATTCTTCAACTTCTTCAAATGTTCTTCCTCCTCAAACAACAAAAATTCTTCAGCAACATCCTCCACTTCCTCAAAAAACAAAAAACGAAAAAAATACAAAAGGAGGTATTGGTGAAAATGAAAATATTGGAAATTCTTCTACTACTGGAGGAGGAAGTAGTGGAGGTGGAGGTTTTCTTTCTGGAAAGATTGGTGGTCTTTTTTCTAAAATTACACAACTTCAAGGACATAATACAATGAAATTACCTGATGATAAAAATCCTGAGGTTTCTTTTAATTATTTACTAAATGGTTGTGCATGTCCGTCCTTTATGGTGTTGGGTTTGGGGTTTCTCTTTCTTTAGGTTTCAAAATAGAATTTTCTGGGTTCTTTAATGTTTTATTTAGTGGAAAGGAATCTTTGTCTTTGAGTGTCCGTTAGCTTATTTAGATTTTTGATTGTTATATGGGCTTACTGAATTCAACACGGGGCATAAGTTGCGATATCCCAAAAACATGAATCCAGGGCCAATTTTCTAAATCCAAAGATACTAAAGACAACCCAATTTATCTTGTTCTTGTCCCTATAGACCATTGATAAGACCCAAAAAATTTTTTCCGTTAAAAAATTCTTTTATTTAAAGATTGTATGGGACCCCCAACAAAATAAGTATGTTGATAAATCTGGCCAAGCAATAGAAGAAATTGCTCCTCCTCCACCTCCAATAATATCAACTTCAACAACAAATTTACAACAAGAAAGAACAACACCAACAAGTTCTACTCCAATATTTGATGATGAACAACAACAACAAATGTTTTCCTTCTCCTCATCATTTCAACATCCCCAGCAATTCCCTCCAATGCCTAATATTGAACCTATTCAACAACAACAATCTAATGTTGCTGCAACTTCGAGTAGTAAACCAACAAATACTGCGACTTCTTCTAGGCCATTCCAAGGGGTAAAGAATAAATTTTTTTGTTTATCTTTAGGCCCATACATACTAGACATGGTATCCCATAAAACGATTCCTGTCGCATACATTGATGGGACGCACATAAAAGCTCTTGGGGGACGTATTTCCTAAAGTAGAGCCCAAAGTTTTTTTTGTAAGGATTTAAATATTTTATTTTTCTGTTTTCAGAGAAATAGATATGCAAATGCTTGGAATTCTTGAATAAAATTGGAATAAAAAAACAACAACTAAACAAAAATGTGATAAAAGAAAGAAGTATTTTTTCTCTTATTTGACGCGCTGACTGTTTTGTAATTTTAGTTTGTAATGTTTAATTAATATAGGGTGATAAAATGATAGGGGTTTTTGTTATTAAATGCTTTGAATTGATCATTAAATGTTCTGAATATTTATTTAATTTATTTTAATTGAAGGATTTTAAAAATGATGTGATTAATTAATAACTAAAGCAGGAGATTTGCTTTTGTTAATTTTCATACTGTAGTACACACTCAAATTGGCACTCAAACGGCTTTTATTGACAATTTACATTTTGAAATAACAACGAAGAAATAGTGAAGGAAAAGAAAAAGAGAAATAATGGCGGCCATTTTTTGGCGGGCTTTGCTCAGACAAGCAAAACCAGTGTTGGTTAGAGAAGACACATTTGTTTTTCCCACGGGAGAGTGAGGGAAAATATCGATTCTTTTTCTCTAACCGTACATGTTATTTTTGTTTTGCATTGCTTGAGCAAAGTTCAACAACAAAGATCAATAATTGAGAAACTTTTTGAGCATTCATTGCTTTCCTCAACTTTTCTTTCACATTTTCTTTTTTATTCCATAGAGTAAACAATATTTTTTTTATTTTTAGACAAAAAATGTAATTCAGGACTACATTTAATTGTCCATGCTCAACATTTCAATCGTCTTCAACCGCCTCAACCTATTCCAATTCTTCTAAACAACTCTACAATTTTTCAACCAACACATTTGATAAGGTTTAGATTTTTGTGAAATGCTTCAAGTTTACCGAATTTGTCTTTCAGGTACTTCAAATCACCACATCAGGCTCTCATCACATCATCCTCCAACTTCAACTCCAGCAAGGAACAACGCAAGGACAAAGCCTGAACCCACAAAACATAATTGTCGTCTCTTCAAATACTGTTGGGGCTGTTGATCGTCAGGTTTGTAAAATTTTTTGTGTTAGCCCATCTCCTTTAGCTCCACGAAACCTCGTTAACCGATTTTTTAAATATTAAGTACTGTCTGGCCACTCATGAAACGACGGGTGAACCCTCGAACCCTTGTTAGTCGTTTTCATTTTGCCGACACGCTTGTAATACTTGGACATTTTTCTTTGAAGAGGTCTTGGGTTGGGTATGTCGGGAGGGATCATGCTCTTAATTAATATTTTCGGTAAGGGTTTGTGTAGTCCTCATAGATCTAGCTAGAAAACTTATTTTTAAAATCGATTTTTTCAGCATTAACTCTCGCCCAAATCATGCTGTGAATAATGATGAAATGGCAAGTTATGCAATGTGTGGACATCTACTCAGCAAAAACGAATTCAACAGCTACAAATTTGTCCAGAGTGATTGCCCTCTGGGCCACGGGGGGGGGGGGGGGAAGTAGTGTATTTGCGGGCAAAACCTGGGTCATCCACTAAAACAATTCTGTTTTTTTATTAGCTTCAGCGCTTCTTCATGGTGGTCTTTGCTCTTCTGGTGGCGCCTTGTGGCCCCTCATCGGTGACCGCCTTTGGGGGCCCCAATGGTATTGCTCTTCATGGTGGTTGGCGCCTTGTGGCCCCTCATCGGTGACCGCCTTTGGGGGCCCCAATGGTATTGCTCTTCATGGTGGTTGGCGCCTTGTGGCCCCTCATCGGTGACCGCCTTTGGGGGCCCCAATGGTATTGCTCTTCATGGTGGTTGGCGCCTTGTGGCCCCTCATCGGTGACCGCCTTTGGGGGCCCCAATGGTATTGCTCTTCATGGTGGTTGGCGCCTTGTGGCCCCTCATCGGTGACCGCCTTTGGGGGCCCCAATGGTATTGCTCTTCATGGTGGTTGGCGCCTTGTGGCCCCTCATCGGTGACCGCCTTTGGGGGCCCCAATGGTATTGCTCTTCATGGTGGTTGGCGCCTTGTGGCCCCTCATCGGTGACCGCCTTTGGGGGCCCCAATGGTATTGCTCTTCATGGTGGTTGGCGCCTTGTGGCCCCTCATCGGTGACCGCCTTTGGGGGCCCCAATGGTATTGCTCTTCATGGTGGTTGGCGCCTTGTGGCCCCTCATCGGTGACCGCCTTTGGGGGCCCCAATGGTATTGCTCTTCATGGTGGTTGGCGCCTTGTGGCCCCTCATCGGTGACCGCCTTTGGGGGCCCCAATGGTATTGCTCTTCATGATGCAAGTGGATGTCCTAGCAACAAGTAGTGTTTGTTTTTTTAATTTTTTAAACACCCTCGAGTTTTGTTCGCAGATACATTCTTCATTATTAGGGGTTCCTTGGGATATCAGTCTCAATCCTTAGCGTTTTCACCTATCAATCACTAACCTGCGTGGGTAGGGGGTAACTGGAAGACACTGCTGCAGACTGATGGGTTTTTAAACGATGAACTTGCTCGGCTTCCAACTTGAATGTCTATGTATTCGAACTCAAATATAGAAGAGAAGCTGCAGAGTTCATTCAGGTTCTTTATTTGTTTTTTGGATGAACTAAAATTCCATTTTTTAGGAAATGACTGAACGGTTGAACGAAACATTCCACAACACAGAGGACAACTGGCACAGTGCATTCGCTTCAACAAGAAGTTTGCTTGTTTGCAGTTATTTGGATTGTAGATGTGCAGATTAGGAAGTTTGAAAGGTTTTTAATTCTTTTTCGGGGCTTTTGAGTTTGATAACTAGGATTAGATCCTTCAAATTCGAAGTTCACATCTGTATATAGACAAAATTTACAAGTTTTTCGTAATGGCGGTTGGTTAAGTTGGTAGCGTTTCCGGATTTTATTGCAATAGGGTGTAGGTTCGATACTCCATAGTTGTTTTATTTTTTATTTTTCATCAAACAATTATTTCCTTAGATTCGAGCCCAATTAATGACGACGACCCTTTGGACAATTTTTTGATGTTGCTTTGGATACAGCAACATGCTCCTGAAAACCCGGCTTGGAAGGTTATTTAATAAGTTTAAGAATTCTTTTAAAAAGATTTTTTAACATGTTCAACTTCGGATGGACATACTCATTGGATGGGCGAGCCTGGCGGAGACGAACAAGAATTGGCGGCTTTTGGCAGTGGATGTTTGAGAAGGGAAGGAGGCTGATTGAGACAATGTTAGTTTATTTATTTTTAATTGAGGGGTTTTTGAGAAGATTTTTGAACGATTTTGGGATTTGAGATAATTGATACGGTTGAGTTTTTATCCGTTTTTTCTTTTCGCTGTCCCCCAACATCCTCTAAACTCCTCAGGAGCATACTCGTATTTCCCAAAGAACATTTGGAACTTTGTTTCTTTATTTAGAACAGACTGACTTCTCTGAACTTTGTAGGATGCCTCTTTATACTTTAGGTAAAAGTAGGGTGGAAAATTGGTGTAATCCCCCCAAAATCTTCCCCTTGTATCAAAAATTTACGGAGATTCTGAGCTTGAAATGAATTCCAAAATCACGCAAAATTCTTTGTTTCTTTCAGACTTGAACAATTCCCAGCAACAACATCAACAGGCGGACTTGCAAGCGAAGTGGTGCATCTACAACAATCTTTTTTGGATTTTTTGTGTTAATCTTTTTTATTTTTTTTCTTTTCCTTTTTTTGTTTTTTTTTTGTTTTTAATTTTTTGGTTTTTTATTTTTGTTGTATAAAATGTTTTGGCTTTGTATTTATTGTGTTTTGTAGAAACTTAGACAGGACTCAACCGTCCTCACATAATTGGGACGCTTAATTAAACTAGAAATGTTGTTTAGAGAAATTATAAAAAAGAAATAGTGTAGTTAGAGAAAAAAATAAATATTAAAAATCATGGCCAGTTCGGTGCTCATTTTGAGAGCGAAGTGGCAAAAATTAAAAACCGATTTTTTGAAAAAGAAAAAAGAGGCATTTTGTCGTGTTTATAACTAAGAGGCATTTTGTCGTGTTTATAACTAAGAGGCATTTTGTCGTGTCTATAACTAAGAGGCATTTTATCGTGTTTATAACTGAGAGGCATTTTGTCGTGTTTATAACTAAGAGGCATTTTGTCGTGTCTATAACTAAGATGCATTTTGTCGTGTTTATAACTGAGAGGCATTTTGTCGTGTTTATAACTAAGAGGCATTTTGTCGTGATTATAACTAAGAGGCATTTTGTCGATTTAAAACAGAAATAGGTGTTTTACGATTTCAAGCGATAATATACCTATATTTTAAAAATTCCAAAAATTTTAATTTTTCGAAAAATCGATACTAATCGATAAAATCAATACTAATCGATATATCGATTTTTTTAAAATTCCAAAAATTTTAATTTTTCGAAAAATCGATACTAATCGATAAAATCAATACTAATCGATATATCGATTTTTTTAAAATTCCAAAAATTTTAATTTTTCGAAAAATCGATACTAATCGATAAAATCAATACTAATCGATATATCGATTTTTTAAAAATTCCAAAAATTTTAATTTTTCAAAAAATCGATACTAATCGATAAAATCGATAATTTATTTTTAAAAAATTTTTATTTTTCAAAAAAATCGATAAATCGATATCAATCGATAATTTATTTTTTAAAAATTTTTATTTTTCAAAAAATCGATAAAATCAATATTAATCGATATATCGATTTTTTAAAAATTGTAAAAATTTCAAATAAAATTTTTATCAAAAATTATTTATTAATTACACTAAATGAAAGTGCCGTCATAAAAATATCTTGTTCATTATTTAGGGTATACAAAGATTCTTCATAATTATTTTTTTCTGCTTCATCAAATATTTGAATTTTTTCGAATTTTGGGAATATTTTATATATTCCTTCAAAACAAAAAGCAAAACAAATTTTTGTTGAAAAATAACCTCCTTCTTCCCTTCCTTCTCCAACAAATTCCTTCTCTTCCTCATCTTCTCTTTGTTTTTTTACTCCTTCAATTTCTATAGGTAAACAATTTGGACCAAAAATAAAAAATTTGTCCGGATGTTCAATTGAAGTATTGTTGTTGGTGTTGGTGTTATCTTGAAAATTTTGATAACATCCAAGTGATAATTCGCCAGTTAATGTACCTAGATATTAAATGGACAAATTAATATTAGGGTCATAATTACCCGAGAGACCTAATCTGAAGAAAATTTTGGAAACCCTAAGCGCTTTTTTAAGTCAAGCCGTTAATATCCCTGGTTTATATGAAAGTGGGAAAAATAAAAAAAGTTTCGGCCCTCAAAAAATACCAAAAAAAGAATCATAAAAATTTTAATCCTTCCGAAAAATACCAAAAAACATTTCTAAAGAAAACTAGGAAGGTTTGGCTATCCAAAGAAAAATGGTTAAAAAAAGTGCCAACCCCCTCAAAAGTCTCTCCCTTCTTCTTTTTTAGAATACCAAAAAATTCCAACAAAAAATTAAAAAAAAACCTCCAATAGAGAAATAAATTGAAATTGAAACACAAACAATTTCTCCAACTTGAACAACATTAAAATCATTATTTGTTGTTGTTGATGTTTTTGGACTAGTTTGATTATCAATTTGTAATGCTAAAAGAGGGGAAAATTTTTAAAAAAATTAAAATAAAAAATAAACCTATTGTAAGTGTTGGCAATGCCATTTGACGAAGAAATGAAACTGATGATAAAAGTGAGCCAACAGGTACTTGTCCATTCAACTAAAAATTGAAGAATCATTTTTTTTAATTAAAAAAATTTCTAAAAAAAATTTTCTAATAAAAAATTGTAAAAAGATTATAAAAGGAAGTAACTACGAAAAAAACGATATACAGAAAAATTAATTTACACTAACAGGGCTCGAACCCGAATGAAAAACGCAGGTAGTCAACAACGCTAACCACTAGATCACAGCTACTTCAATATGTGGTTATAAAAAATAATTTACATAACCCAAACAAATACAATTAAAAACACAATTTGACATCTATTTCAACAAAATGACTGCTGAAATCACTTATTAAAAAGGAAGAGGGGATTCGAACCTCAAAATCTCAAAACAATTTTTCTAGAAAAAACTTAAAAAAATTAAATTAAAACAAACATTTAATTGTTCAATCCTCCAATTAATTTCCAAATGATTTAATAAATGCTTCTCAATTTTTGATCGAAGAAGGGCAATTTCTTGCATTTGCATTATATATGAAGCACATTTTGTTACTCGATGAAAAGATATTGATCTAATTTGGGTACAACAAGGACATAAAAGAGGTACCCTAAAAATTAAAAATTTTCGAATAAAAATGTCTAAAAGAATGTCCCAAAGATTTAAAAGTCCGTTACTAAATGCCATCAAGGGCGTATCAAAAGATGTGGGCAGACATCCCATTATAGTTTCCTCCCTAAAATTCAACCCCTAAATACTATGGGTATGCCGAAACTGGTTTTGAAAAAATGAAAATCTCTTCAATTTCCTTCTTTCCATAGGCGTAAAGCAGGGACCCCTCTAAGAAAGGACCTCTTGAGAGAAAATAAGGCCTGGTTTCTGATTCGGGTGAAAAACTCCCCAAATTATTTTAAAAAACCTGCAAATCTCTTTAGGTTGTACAACAATTGTTGTCTTTTTATTATTCGAACCAAAAGTTAATTGTGCCTCATTTTCAGTTTGATTAGACAAATCAATAGCCACATATCGACTAAATGGACCATCTCCTGCCAATACTTGCCAATTAGAAACACAAACTGCTGGCACTATAGTTATGGCTAATTGCAATTTTGCAAATCGAATATATTCCTAAAAAAGAGAATTTGGAAATTTTCTTGAAAAATTGAAAAAAAAACCTCTTGATTTTCTGTTTCCAAATCAGCGATGTACGTAAAAGCTAATTCAGCCATTAACAAACGCTAAAAAATAAAACAAAAAAATATGAAGCATTTTTTAATCTTTGATATATTTTGCGGACTTTATTGAAATCCCTAAAAATTGGGAAAAATGGATGAGCTTATGTCCAGTATTGAAATTTGTGGGTGGAACGGGTGGAAATTTTAACATTAAAATTTGGTGGAAATTTGCATGCCAAACTAAAAAGCACTATAACAACCGCAAATATCAGTCAGTCACAAATTTTTCAAATTTTTGCGGACACTTTTTGCGGACTTTTTTACAAAAATACAAGTTATAACTAACCCCAGTATAAGGAATTAAATCATAATGATGTTGTTGTTGTTGAGGAGATGATAATGTTGTTGCTGAACCTGTTGTTGTTGTACTTGTACAGCTAATATTATCATCGTCTGAAGTTTGTTTTAATAAAGGAGTTGAAACTGTTGAATGAATTATTTTTTGTTTGTTCTGTTTCTGTTGTTTATGTTCCTTTTCCTTTAATTGATATAAAGGCAAATCTGCATCTGATATTATTGTTGTTGATAAATTTGAAGATGTTGGTCTACGAATATATACTTTTTGTTCTACACCTAATTTGTTTGTTGAATTTCCTCCTGATTTTTGTGCTTCATTATTGTCTAATGGTGTTGCTGTTGCTGCATCTTGAGAAAAAGAGAAAAATTTATTTTAAAAAATTTAGATTTTTGCGGAGATTTTTTGCGGACATTTTTACAGACTTTTTTAAATGAAAAACAAACCAATTCCAAAAATTTGAACAAAAATTTCTCGTCTCTCCCCAGCTTTTAAATCATTCAAAATAAAGTCAAATTCATTTGAAAATTCTTTTAATTCATCATCTATCCTAAGTAATTTAGTTCCAGCAGCAACCTTAAAAGAATAAATTTTAAAATTTTAATTTCTTAGGTTACTCGATGACAGAACACTGACAATAATTTTTTAAAGAAAAGCAACCCAAAAAATAATCAGAACGAGACACTTGCCTTTTAATTTAAAAATTCAACATTTTAACCTATCTGGGTTTTTCCTTCAAGCTGACTCGGCTAAATCCCGAAACTCGGGTTAGAATCCTGAACCCCTAATTTCCAAAGATCTGGCTTCCGAGCACCAAACTTTTTGTGAAAGTTTTCTAACCTGTGGTTGTTGTATTTTTATATTTATTCTTTTAATTCCAACAGAAGAACTTGAATTATACAAAGTCAATTTACATGGAAAACTTTAAGAAAAATTTAAATTTAAACAAAAAAAATTCAAAAAAACCTTTGACCAGAAAAAACACACAATTCAGCTATTGCTTCATTTGGATTTTCATAAAGTGTTGGTGAACGTTTAAGTGAAGTTTCTATTCTTAATAAAGGCAAATTTGGAAGAATACGAACAGAATAAAATTTTTTTGATGATTGTAAAGTAGATGTTGTTGTTATTTCTTCTTGTGAAAATTTACAAATATTCCGGCAACCTAATAATTCACAAGAATAACCAACAATTTTGAGCGTTCCTGTTGACCTTTAAAAAGAAAAAAATTTTAAGCTGGAACCTTAGGAAAAATTTTTTTAAAAAGGTCCCTTAGTATAAAATAAACAATAGATTTAGTGTACTCAACAAGGACCCTCAAAGAAAATTTTTTCGACGAAACCAAAAATTTTTTCAAAAAATTTTTCTTCAGGAACTGAGGGTTCTTTTGAAGAACTGAGGTCCTGATGGTCAAAAAGAACTGTAGACCTTAGGAAAAAAATTTTTTAATGAAAAAAAACCGAGGTATTCCCATCAATTTAACGAGATTCTTTGTTGTTTTATCAATGCAAGGACCACCACCATAACATGAAGGTAAATTAAGGCGTAGATAATGAGGTTCAAAATCACAACCTTCTGTAATTAATTTTAGATTGTCAACAATTAATTCAATTGGAAGAGGATTTTCAACTTGAATGGAGATTCCACAATGGCAACCAACAACCCAATAAATTATATCTTCTGAAAAAAATCTTTGTAATTTTAAAAAATATATTTGAACCCCACTATAAGATAACTACAATTTAAGAGTGAGGTTAGATACAGGGATGTATCAAATTGAGAATTCAAGTTTCGGATTTCGCATTTCAAAATCGTGTTTAGAGTTGAGAAAAAAGGTCCATGCTTCGAGTATCGGGTAACCCGCTGATCCCTGATTCGAACACCTTATAGTGAGGTTCTAATGTATTACCATAAAATATTTTAAAAAACCTTTAAATGTCTGCTGGAATGGAGAATAAATAAAAATGCGTGACTGGTTTGAAGTTGATGGATGAATACTTGGAGATAAATGTTCAGCAAGTGGAAGAATAGAAATATTTCTTTAAAAAAAATTAATTGAAAATATTAAAAAATTTTTCTTACTTAATAATTGGAAATTTTGTAAATTGCAAAGGAGGTAATAAAACAGATGGCACAGAATCAAGAGTTATAGGTTTTTCCAAATCATGTAGCAAGTTTTGTTGGCCTTTTTTGTTTTGATAATTTAATTTAGTTAATTCTTCAACTAGGGCAAGTGATGTAGCTTTGTCTAGATGATCAAAAAATGCCTAAAAATAAAAAAAAATTTTTTTTGAAACATTTGTGAACAAATAAATTTTTGCGGATAAAAAATTTGTCCGCAATTTTTTTTGCGGGCAAAAAAAATTTTGTAAATAAAAAATACAAACCTCAAGCATAAAACACAAATGTCTAGTTGCAATATCATAAAATCCTGCCCTCATAGCAACAGTAAAAACTTCATGAACAGCTTTAATTTGAAGAGAAAATGTTTCTGACGACCCCAATTTTGTCAAAAATTGTGTTTTTAAACTATTCTTTTTGCTTGTTGAAATATTAGAAAGTAATCTCCAATCAATTTTATAACCAGATAAACTTTCATTTAAATAGGGGTAGACCTTTAAAAAAGAAATTTTAATTTTTCTTGTTGTCCGCAAATATTTGCGGACAAAAACAAAAGAAAACCTTTTTATATTCAGCCTCAGATTGATTTTCCATATAAAGACGAAAGAAAACTGCTAAACGAAGAAAGAATGCAAATTTTCTTTTAAATCCAATCTTTAAAAGATTAATTAAATTAATAAAAGAATAGAAACAAACTTTACGATAAATTTCTGCTGTTGCTAAACAAATATAAGATTTCATAATATTATTAAAAGTAACAAATTTATCATCCAAAAAGCGGCAAGTTTGTTCTCTTAAAAAAGCCTGAAAAAAATTTTTTAAACAAAAAAATAAAAGAGAGATTATAAAAGGAAGAGAATATGAAAAAAACATAAGGAAAAATCCTTAAACGCCCATCGGACTCGAACCTGGGCAGAAAACCAGAGAAATCTAAAACGCTAACCATTACACCACGCAAACTACACAAAATATCTCAAAATTTAATTTACATACCCAAACAAATAATACAAAAAACCTCAAAAATTAACCTCGACTTCAACATATTGATGATTAACAACTTGTAAATGAACAGCTCTCATCATACATTCATATTCAATATATACAGCAAAAGAATAACGTGCATAATTTTCTAATGATTGACCAAATTTTTCAAAAATTTCATTCCGATTAATTAAAGGGTTTTTTGAAGAAATTGTTGCTGTGGTTGTTGGAGGTGTTCCTGCAGTTGGTTTACCATTAATATTTAAATTTGGGATATTTGTTGACAAATTTTGTACACTTGAACTTTTAAATGCTGAAGACATTCCTGATGGTGATGGAAATGTTGAAGAATTTAATGGAGATAAAATTTGTAAATTTTTATTTTTTAATGGTAAATTATTGAGCAATTTTTGTTGTTTGTTTTTATCTAATCGTTTAGAATCACCTTTAAAAACAAAAAAAAGTTGAAAAATTATTTAAAATTTGGATTAATGTTTGGAATTTCCCAAAAAAGAAGTTTAACCAACAAAATCACCAGTGTTGGATGATCTGTTTTGGAGCCACTCCGGAAACTTAAAAATTTTAGCGCCGGATCTGGAGCCAGCTCCAGAAACCATACCCAACACTAATCAGAACCTATCGAAGTAAACTATCTTTCAAATCATTATGTAAGACTCAAAAATTTAGAACTGTCTTATAGAAAAATAAAAAGAATTCCAAACCGATTTTGTCACCCTCCTCTTTTTGATCTTCCGCCAATGGAAAAGTTTTAGATCCCACAAATGTAGAACTAGATGTATCATTATTGCTTTCGTTATCAGATTCACATGTATCAGTTTGATTAATAATTATTTTTGCTGCATCATCAGATCGACGATAACGTGAATGGTGCTGTTGGGAAGTTGAGGACGTTGTTGTAGTTACTGAGATTCTTTGAGGAAAAAAATTTTCCATCAAAAACCCAAAAAGAAAACCTGTTTTCCAATTTTGTTTCATACCTCAAACCTTCCCTATTAAAATTATTATCCTTCTGATAAGGAGATAAATGTTGAGAATATTTAATTATCATTGCTGCACAGCACCAACCTTCCGCAGCGGCTTAAAAAGAGGAAAAAATTTTGAATAGAAAATCTTAAAAACCAGCAAGCCAAAGCATGTCTTGCGTAGATTTGAGCAGTTCAATGGAAGAATGGTACGAATTAAGAGCCCCTTCAAAATATCCAGTTAAAAAAGCATAATCGGCAAGCCTTTTGCGTAAGCGTCCAATACATTTTTTCCTAAAAAATTTTTTTGAAGAAATTTTTAAGGAAACATCAAGAAATCTTAATTTAAAGTAGTAAATGTTTAGGTGATTTTTCAAGTGAGAAACAGGGCTGAATATTAGGCGTTTGTGGACCCGTCCTTTTTCAAATCTTGGCCTTGACCCGAGGTTTTAAATCTTTTGTTTGTCTTTGAGAGATGGCTCTGGCCGGAGCAAAGATTTTGAAATGACAGGACCCGAAGCCAAGATTTGAAAAAGCTCGGAGCCAGAGCAACCAAAAAATTAAAAACAAACTTATGATTTTTACTTTTAACATTATCAATCCCCATCAAATATTTTTCTTCTTCTTGTAATAAAATATAAGGAGGTGAATCCATTCTTTCAAAAGAAGTATCCAATCTTTTACTATCCAAAACAACATAAATACTCCGAAGTAAATCTCTTGTACAAGCTTCTAATTGATCATAAAGTAAAGAAATGTCATCAGAACGAGGGAATGAAAGAATTTCTGTTGAATTTTGACTCTGAAACAAAATTTTCTGATCGATTAAAATTAAAAGTCAAACCGAGCTAAATCCAAAAAGAACACATCGTGAGTCAACTAGCTGATCGTTGAATTCTTGCTGCAAAAAAAAGAATATTTTTTAAAAAGAAATTTTTGAGGGTTCGTTGGTGCGTCCTATCCGACGCTAAATCGAAACGGGCGTCCGGTATTATCATTTAAAAAGTCAAATCTCTTTGAAAACGTTGTAAAAGTAAAAATGTGCACGTTGTAAAACACTGTATCTGTGACCGTTTAAAACCGTTCTAAATCCAAAAAGAGAAAACCTGAGCTAACCAGAGCCTGTCCTAAACAGTCACAACCCTGCAGAGTCGTGATAAATTCCCCAGAGAGAAAACTCCAAGAGGAAACTTCCTAATGAGAAATATTTCAAAAAACCTTCAATTTTTGATATTCTTGTTTTAAAATATTCATTTGTTTTGCCTCAGGGTCGCTAGTTTGTTTATCGTCTCCTTCTCCATCTTCAGTTTTTAAACTACAATCGGGTTCCAAAGAAGCCATTTTTGCAACAGAAGATCTCCTAATTTCTTGATTATAATTGTTTTCATTTGGTGAAAGATTTGGAGAAGAAGCAAATGAAGAATTTAAATAAAATCCATTATATTGTCCAATACAAATTAATCCAAAAATTTTGCGAAAGGCCTGTATTTAATTAGAAAAAGTAAAAATATTTAGTTAGAGTCGGACCTCAAAGATATCCCCTACTTTTAGATACACATTAGTTGAAATATACATAAAAAATTTGTTCACCCAACGAGTGTCCCCGATTTAAGGTACCCGAATTATACATCAACTCCTCATTATAAGACACAAGATTTAACCAAACCCAAGAGTACCAAACCCGAGGGGACTAAATTGCATAAAGAACTCAGCCTCGAGAATAACTAATATGAGCAAAAAAAAAGAAAACAAACCTGAAATTCCGCAAATTTGGCAAGATTGGGATTTACTTGTTGAATAAATTTAGGAAAGATTAGCCTTCTAATGCTTTTACTCGTCAAAACTAAAAATCATTCAAAATTTTATTTAAACGTTCAAAAAAAACCTTCTACACCGCATAATTTATTTTCCAATTTTTTGAGCAATCGGTCAAATATTGACGAGGGTAATTGTCCAATGGGCTTTACCTAGAAATTTAAATCAGACTTTAATGTTCAAAAAAAAAATAAAATAACCAATATTTGTACATGACAGTGGTCTGCAGGCGATGGTAGAGCATATTCCATTATAAAAATAAATATTCTATTGATTAATTAATAACTAGAAAATTGATTAAATAGAAAAAGCAATACGTTTAAAAATAAATTAATGTTCCAAACAATAAAAAACAAAAAAAAATTAAAAAATCAAAAATTTTAATTTAAAAATAACATAAGATCAGTTAGAAAATAAAATATTAAAAATTAAAAAAAACTTGACCAAAAAATATTGACCCAAACGAGACCCAAATAAATTAACGAGAGATCATTAAGTAAAAAATTTAAAAAAAGTAAATATAAATTACTACAAAAAATTTAATCAGATGAAGAAGAATCGTCAAATTCTTTTAGACAAATTGATTCATTTTTATTTTTTAGATTATTTGAAATTCCAAATTGTTCTAATAAAAAATAAAAATTTAAATTAATCGTGGCTCAGATACAAGAAAATGTTGATCCTATGTGCCCAACGTTCTCCTTCGTTCATTGTCGAGAAGGAGAACGTTGGTCCAATAGGTCAACATCCTCTTGTACATATTGCGGCCGAGACTGACCGCCCTCCCTATAGATACCAGGGATCTGCAGGGAAAAAACAAAATAACCGATTCGAGAATCGATAATTCCTGGAAAAATAAATTTCTCGATTTCGGGAATTTCCGACCCAGAAAAACATCGGGAATTCCCGAGTTCGGGAAAGTGGGAATCGGGGCGGTAAAAATTTAAATATAAAATACCAGAATATTCCAAAAACATTCTTCTAAATTCATTTAAACAATCACCAACATTCCCTCTTCCTCCACGATTTTTTCTTCTTTTCGACATTTTGACAGGACTAAATCTTCCATTTTGTTTAAAATATTTTTGATTGTTATCATCATGTTGTAATAATATTTTTTTAATTAATTTTGATTTTTGTAGTCTTTTAAGTTCATTTTTATTCCAATAAAAAATTAAAACTTTGATAAAAATAAATGTTGCAAAAAATAATGAAAGCCAAACTATTATGGAAGGCCATGCTAAAAACGAAAATTTAATTTTTTAAAAGCCCAATCCCTGCATTTTTGGAAAACCCCCGTAATAGGGGTTTGCTTAAAAAGCCGTCTTAGCACTCATAAAAAATAAACAATGTTCCGAAAATCGTCTGGAAACGGAAACGCCAAAGAATTAGAACCTATGAAAGATGGAAATTTTCTAAAATATTGGATCGCTTCAGGAATAGAAAAACTATTTTCTCCAAAAAAGGGGGAACGCAAAATTCCAAAAAATAAAATTAAATTAGCCTTGAAAATAATCATCAAGAATATTTTAAAAAAAACCTTACAACAGTCTAAATTCCCTTCATTATTCATTATTTTAACAAAAATATTTGGCATCCAAAAATCATCACAAACACAACTTTTAGTTAAATTATCACATTTTCCATGTCCCGAACATTTTCTACAATCTAAATTTTTATTAAGTTTGTTAATATTTAAATCAAAGTTTACAAAAAGGACTGATTTGTATAATACCAAAATGCTTCTGAAAAGTCAAATTTTTTTGTAATAATGAAATAATTTGTTCTCCATCAAGAATATCTTTAAAAAAATTAAAAGCATAAAATTTTTGGGTTGTAAAAAGCTCCTTTCGGAAAAACTGCTTTTAGTTAAGTGGGATAAATGTTGGTTTGTGGGAGATGATGAGGTGGGTTCGAAACTCACCAGCGAAAATATTTTTAAAAAAGAAGAGCTTTTACTTTTTGGTTAAGTGGGATAATTTTGAAATTTTATATAAAAAAGACGTGGGTTCGATACACACCATCGGAAAATAATTTTAAGATTATTTTTAATAAAATATTAAAAAATAAAACCTTCATTTTTTGACTTTTTTGTAGCATAAAAATAAAAAGAAGTAAAAATATTTCCAAATAAAGTTGTTTCGGAAGAAGACATTTTTGTAAATCTAACCAAAACATAGTTATTATTTAACTCTTCACCTTCTTGTTGTTCCAATATTTGTTCAATTTCATTTGACAATTCAGTTAAATATTTAAAAGTAAAATTATTAAAGGACGACTTTAATTCTATTAGATTTTCTTCAGCAGAAGTTCCTATAAATTTTTGATAGAATTAATAGATTTGCGAGAAAAGATATATTGCGGACAAAACATGCGGACAAAGCTTTGCGAACAAAGATTTACTGATAGAGATTTGCGGACTAAAATTTGCGGATGGAGCTCTCTATTGTAAACAAAGGTTTAATGTGGTTATGAGAAGCTTAGGAAAGCCTAGGAAAAATTTCTGCATAGGTTGTCCATGGTAGGTCATGGATTCAAACAATTTTTGGTTTCAAGACAAAAATTGAAGATAAGCAAGAACAACATAAAAATAAAAGAACCGCGAACCTCCAGAAACAAATAATTTAACAATTTTTGTATCATTAATAGGTGAATGATCATTCCATATAGACAAATTAAATTGAAAGACGCCAGGAACCAAATTAGATAGGAAAAGTTTTGAGTTGTCTAATGAACTTCCACTAAGCTTACAAAAAATATTATTTAAATTATTAGAGGAATATTATGTTTTTGAAGGAATATTTATTTTGTCCGCAAACTTTTGTTCACAAAAATATTTGCGGACAAATATTTCAAAATTAAAAATTTTTCAGAAAAAAACCATTTCAGCAGGCAAATTGTCTTCAGGAATCCATTTAAAATATTTTGCATTAATTGACTTTTCAGCATTTAAACACACAAAATTTAAAGGTAAAGAAACATTAAGGTTTTCAACTTTGGCAATAGGCAATAAATTGTGATCATAAATTGTTAAATTGTGTTGTCTATAGCCAGAAAATGTAGAGTTTGATATTGAAATGGCAAAATTGATAAATCCCGCTTTTAACTAGTTAAATAAATAATTCAATATTTATATGAAAAAAAGCGCCAAAATGGTAAACGGGAAAAGGATGCCGTAAAATGGCATACCCTCAAAAGCCGCCGAAATGGCATACCCCCACATAAGGCATCAGCGGAAAAAGTTTTTGCCGCTGCGGAGGAAGTTGGCAATGTCGAGCGGATTGATGGGTACCTACGGTTCCACTAACTAAAACTCAAATTATCACTTAACCCAACAAGTTATTCACTCTAATAATTCGAGGGTGTCTGCAGACTTCGATTTTTTAGAGGAAGATTGCGGACACGTCCCAACCTGTCTTTTAATTAAAAAATTTTTCCTTAAAATTTTAATAATTAAAATTTTTAAACAAACTATTTTCATTTTAAGTGTCCTTGTTTTAATTCCAGAAAATTGTGCACATTCTTTCCCACTTTTAATAGTCCATTCATACGTCCAATTGCTTTTAATTTGATCCTCATATTGATTGAAAATAACATCAAAATAAACTTCTTTTTGGTTTAGATAAATTATAGAAGGGCCATTAATTGAAAATTTGTCAAATTTTTTTGATACTTCACACATTGCAATGTTGCTAGCGAAAATAAAGCCATCAATACAAATACAAATTCGAGTTTCTTTCTAAAAATATTTTGAGAGAATTTATTTGTATATTTAAAGGAAAACCCAGAAAATCATATAAAAATTTTGAATATAATTTTGAGAATGTAAACAGTCGTCCACTTTCGGATCTTCAGAAATGTCCTCAATTTTTATCCGCGCAAAAAAAACAAGGTTAGCGAATTTCCCCGAATTATTGGAGTAATACCTTTTTGGTTTAGTGGGAAAATTTTGAAGTTTAAGATAGAGGAGACGAAGGTTCGATACCCTTCAGTGGAAAATAATGTTAAAAATATTAATTTTTGCGCTTAAAATAGAAAATTTAATTCCAGACATGGAAATTTTTTTGAAAAACTTTAGTGAACCAGGAACACATCCCAAACCGCCTATCAACCAAATAACCCAACCAAAAATTAAAAATCAAACAAACCTCACAACGCATTTCATTAGGGCAATTAAAATCAGTATTACAACCTTCATTATGCAAATCACTATAAGTTGACAAATCAAGCAATTTGTTGTTGTTGTGAGCATTGATGAGTTTGAACATAAATAAAAGGGGAGAATATTCTAACAAAAATAATAAAAACATTTTTCTAAGAACTGAAAAATGTAAAATTAAAAAAAAAATAAAAATGAAATTAAAAATAATTTTTGTTACGAAAAACAATAATTCAAATTTCATAATAAAATTAAAAAAATTATTTTTATTAAAACAAGAAATATAAAAAGGGTATTTATCCCTCTTGTCTAAAAAACAATTTTGCGGACAGAAGTTGCGGACAAAAACTATGTGAGAAAATTAATAGCCCGACCTAGTTTTGCAATTTTCATAAACCATTAACACCAGTTTTTAAATTAATTTGAAACGCAGTAACTCAAAAATTCACCCAAAAATTTTAAATAGAAATTAAAAGTTCATCCATGTCCGCAAAATTTTTTACCCGCAAAACTGACAGGGAAGGGATAAGCACCAAAAAATTAAAACAAATAAAAAAAATTAACTTTCTCTTTTTCATATTTTTCTCAATTCAATTCTTTCCATATAATAATCAGTCAAAGGAGCAGTTGGAATTATTTTTGATTTGAATAAAATTTCTGAAGAATTTTTTTGTGAAGTTTCAGCATTTGCCAACTTTAAAAATTAAATAAATTTTTTCATTTAAAATTTAAAAGAAAACCAAATTTTCCAATTCCTTGTATAATATTTGTAAAGATTCAACCATTTTAGTAGAAATGGATCCATTGACAATTTCAGCACAACAATCCATAAAAACCAAAGTAAAGTAAAGCAACTTGAAAAAAATAAATTTTAAGGGAATAAAGGAAGAAGAGAATCGTTAAAAAAATTATCAAAGGAACCAGTCTTTAAAGCAAAAGCTTTTAAAACACTAGAAATTGGAGTTGGACTTCCTCGTACAACCCCTTCTCCCTTGTACTTGTACTCAACACAGGTACAAGACATAATTTTGGTAAGAGCCTCGAGACACTGGTTGGAACTAGTCTAGTAACTAGATCCAAAAAGTCACAAGCTATTCACTTGACCTGTTCGAATCTATTGGGAGGTGGGTCGGAAAAGCCGAAGACGTTGAAACTAACCTCTAAACTAATCCCCTCTGAATTCTACGAACTTTAGAAAAAAAGAAAACCGTAAATTGGTTCCGACCCCCCCCCCCTCTTTGGTTATTTCCTATCCCTCTATTAAAAAAATAATAAATACCCTTTCAAAATTCGTTCCTTCTTCAACACCATCATTTTTAACAATCCTTTCAATTAAAGACTTTGCCATATCCAAAATAACATCCTCTTCGATTTTCTTCAAATTATTTATCAGATATTCTTTTAAAGGAAACTGTAAAAATTGTTTTCCAGAAATTAGAGATTCCATTGAAAATTGTTCGGAACTTAAATATTTGGGTATGTGCTTTTTTAGCCCGCACTTTTTTCCCTTTCCAACATCAATCAACCGCACTCATCTCCTAGGATATGGAAGATCTTAAGAATTTTTGATATTCACGATTTATTTCGCTTAATAGTCAGACGAAGAAAATTTTTGGAAAGGCCCAGGGAAAGAAAATTAATTTGGATCAACAACCGTTTCTGTGAAGTGTGGGAAGGAAATGAGTAAAGGATACAAGAATAATAAAAAGTGGCCTCCGTGGACGTGTACAATAGTAGAAAAAATAAGGAAAACAACCAAGAAAGGGCTGACCATTCTGTACAAATTTTAAGATTGGTTGATGTTGGGGAAAAGGAAAAGGGATGTGGCTAAAAAAGCATACCCGAACCATATAAGTTCCAATTGTTCATCAAATTGAGCCACTCGATCATTTTTATTAGAAAAAAGTTGAGGAAGTTGTTGTGAAAGTTGTTCAATAGAATATTTTTTTGATTGAGTTGGATAAATTTGAAACCCTTCAAAAACTGGGATTGTGGACATTTTCTAAATTTCTGAAAAAAAATTGGCTCTGTGTTAGAATATGAGTTCTTTTGAGAATGTAAACGTCCTACCATGGTTGGTTTCACAAGTTTTATAGGACTTGTCTTCGTTCCCGTAAGGTTTTTGTGTTTAAAGTCGTAGGATCTGCGAAGTTGAAATAAATGTTGGGAAAAATTTTTTTTGAAAAGCTTATTAGGATAGAAACGAGGGTTAAAAAAAGTCCAAGTTTTGAGCAACCAGACTAATCCCTACAGAAAACCTAGGGTCCAGGGATGAGCTGGGAAACATTAAAAAACCTGAAAAACCACATTAACACCTTCATAGGTCGCATACATTCTCAAAAGCCAAAAAGTCCCAAAAAGGACGCAATATAAAAAAAATATAAAAATTGAAAGAAACAAATTAAAAATAAACCAAAATTTAGAATTTTTTAAAATTTATTCTCCTTCAAATCCAAATTAATATTTTCAAAAAATGTCCAAGCCAAAACCCATCTAAATGTTCTTCCTTGAGTTAAGGTAAAAATTTTATAATTTAAAATTTTCTTCTCTTCCATATAAAATTTTAATTTCTTCAAAGTTGATCTTTTTCCAATCATTGTTGTGTATATTCTTAAAATAAAAAAGAATGTTTGAAAAATATTTTTGAAAAAAGCCTTGTCTTTAATGGATGTTGCCGACTTTCTTCTATCATTTGACAAATAAAATTGAATTCACCTCCCTAAAAATCAAAATATTTTTAATAATAAAACCAACGGGAATGTGAAAAGGATCAGAAATGTAATCCGGAAAGGTTCCCTCATTTCCTTCCCCGGGGTAAGTGCCAGGGAAGTCACAAGTCCCATTTATATGGACCGAGTTGGGAAGAAAGTCGGGTATCGGGTCGGGATTTGAAATTTTTTTCAAGAGGATTTCGAAATAATCTAGCCTATCTTGGGCATAAGTCTACCCATTTTTGTCAAAAACCAAAGTCTAAAAATTAAAAAAAATACTTTATAAGCAATTTCTTCAGCTATAGCAGTTGTTCCAGAGCGTGGTTGACCTCTACTTCTACTTGGTAAATTGTGTAGAGAAACATCTCCAATTGATGCAAATTTCTAAAAATTACTATAAAACGATAAAAAATTCAAAATAAAACTTAAAAACCTTTTCAGCCTCGTTAATATCAAAAAATGGTGGATTGCAAACAGAAAAAGAAAAAATTGTTGACTTGTATTCGGGCAGTTCAAAAACTTGCTAAAGCAAGAAATTAAAAAAGTGCCCGAAAAACCTTGAAGAAAGAACCATCTTCTATATTGATTAAACAAACAAGGGATTCCAAAGAATTATTTTTCAAGTTTTCCTTTGCTGTTTGAAGCGATTCATTACAAATATCAGTAGAAACAAATTTCCAATTATTTAGAGAAGCACCCAGTAAAGAGAATATACAAAGAGGACCAGTTCCTGGAAATAAAAGTGTGTAAATGTTAAAGCTGGGAAATTTATAGCCCTTGACTACAGGCCTGCTTGTAGGCTACAGGCCTGCCCCCCCTTGACTACAGGCCTGCCCAATTAAAAAGTCGTAGCATTAACTCTGGCTTCTCATGTCAGTAAAGGAAAAATGCCCAGATCCGGTCCTACAAGCTTCCTATGATAAATCCCACAAAAATTCTAGACGCTCTAAAATACAACGAATTTTGTTTACTTTACAAATGGGAATATTTAAAAAGCAAGAATAATTCATTTAACAAAAACCGGACTCGAACCCGAGACCCCCAATAGGTTACACACCCAAGCAAGCCACTTTACCAACAAGCGTGTTTTGCTGCCTACATATTTCCCCCTCCTCACCAATGCTTAAAATGCCTCAAAAAATTTAAAAAAATACCAATATCAATTCCAACAATTTCCTCCTCCCTCAATCCATTCAAATTAACCAAATCTTCAACCAGCAACAAATAATTTAATCTTTGTGGAACACGAGGAACTAGCACACCTTTTGGAATAGACACATTTAATTCAAAATATTCACTCAAAAGAATTTCTGTAAATGAACGAACAGCTTCTGTACAAGAAAAATCAATGCAGATCTTTAAAAAAATTTCTTTAACTAAACAAATTTAACAAAAAGAAACCTTTCCATTTGCCCCCACAAAACATTTTTTTCTCAATTGAGGATATTTTTTGGCTAATTCTTCATGATTTGGAGGACGTATTTTGAAAATATTTCGTTGATGCATAAAAATAAAAAAATATTCTAAAAAAAACCTTTAAAAATGACGAAAAATTTAAGCTAACCGTCTTTCTTTAACTATCTAGCTATTATAATTGTCTTTTCCTAGAGCAATCTCTAATTTTTACACGCTCTTTTTAATATTATTTATACTTTTCGCCAATGGACATTTCGCCAATTTTTTCCCACCGACCTTTCGCCAGCGGACTTTTGGCCCACCAACTTTTTGTCCATGGACTTTTCATCTACTGACATTTCGGCAATGTACATTTAGTCAATAAAATCGCACTTTATAATAATGTCGACACATCCTACTATGTATTATTTAATTAAAAAATAAGAATTATTTTTTAATATTATTATTATGTTTACAAAAATATTAGAATTTAAAAATCAATTGTAAATAAAGTAAAAAAGATATATAAACTTTTTCCTCAAGTCATCCCAGCTTTGCTTAAATTTTTTTGTAAAACAATATCACAGGTTGCACCAAAAACAAATTCTGGGGAAAAATTGAAATAAGTCGGACCTCATTTTAAGCTGCTCCCTTGGAGATGGAAAAATCTCCTTATAATGAGGGATTGTATTTTGTCCTCCCCCCACACACAGGTGCTAACCCCCCCCTCCTCTGGTGCCCAGTAGCCCCACAAAAAGGCTTCCCTACCCAGTACCTAATTTAAGGTGTATCTAAAAATAAGGCCTGACCAGCTATAAAATTAAAAAAAAAAGAATACCAATATTTTTTGTATCCGTAGCGTTCGTAACGTGTGCATAAATATGCCTGTTGCTTTCTGGCTCCTTCACCTAAAAAATTATGAGAATTTTTTAAAATAAAATTTAAAAAACTTTTACATTCATAAACATTTGTTTGATAAATTCAACAGCTTCCCCATATTGATCATCTATTGTTATATTTCTTAGGCATTCTTTAAAAAAAATACATTTTTTGGTTAAAAGTCGAAAAATGACATTTGCGGACAAAACTTGCGGACAAAATCGAATCTTATTGAAAATGGGATAAAATGTCTCCTGTCACATGTTTAATACCTTAACATAAACATTAGGAGGCTTATTGGACACCAAAAGTAAGAAGAAGCTTATCGTTAGTGTCCGCAAGTATTTGTCCGCAAATATCGTTTTTTCAATTAATTGATAAAAAATTACCTTCAAATAAAGGATAAAATTTTTTCAAAGGGACATAACGCAGTTTATGCTCAAATAAATCTTTTTTGTTGAGGAAAAGGATGAAAGAACACTGAAAATAAAATTTTTTTTTTGAAAAAAATAATTTTAAGAAAAAAATCCGCAAAAAAACAAACTTTAAAAAGGAATTGATTGTAAAACATGGCTCTAAATAATTCGATAGAATCATCCATTCTAAAAAGTAAAATCCTTAAAAAATCCAAAAAAAAATAAAAACCTATTTATTGATGGATCCTCTTCTAAAAATTGGTCATAACAGGAAAGGGAGATTACATACAAAATTGCAGAAACATTATCTAAAATTAGAAAAAAATAAAAGTAATTCTTGTGAAGGACGTTTATTTTCGGACCTTTATTTGAAAATGCAATAAGGTCAACTAAAAATATTATTTAAAAAATTCGCAAATTTTGTCCGCACACAAAAGTCCGCAAACTTTGTCCGCAAAAAATCTCAAAAATTTTTTTTGACAGACAAAATGATGAAAAAGTCCGTAAAAATAGGGTCCCTATGTACTCTTCAGTAGTTTAAAAGTAAAAAATAAATAAAAAATAATACCAAAACAATGAATCCATTTTCTCCTTTCAGTTTTTTGACCGCCAACATCAATGAGCCTTAAATAAAGTAATTAAATTTAAATTCAAATTTTTATTAAAAAACCTGATGCCAAAACGGCGAAAACTGAAGAAAATCTATGAGAAAATAAAATTATTTTTTAAAAATTTATAAAAAAAATTGTCCGCAAAAAATTTTGCAGACAAATAGAATAAAAATTTTAAACTTCATGAACACCCGTTGTCGACGCCCTTGCATGTATTACATCCGCTTCTGTTGGACTATACTCTGGAGTGAGAATTCTGCTTGATTCGGCTAATAAACTAAAAATAAAATTGTTTAAAATTAATTTTTCTCTTACTATGAAGTATTATCTGGCACATAAAATTCTGTTAAATGTTGACAAGCTGCATTAACACAAGAATAGGTGAGAAATTTGCTTATCTAAAAATTTAATACATAAAATTTTTATTGGTCCGCAAATTTTGTCCGCAAAATATACATTTTTGCAGATTTTTCTCTAAATCAGCAAAAAATTGCGGATTTAATCCGCAAGTCATAATTTTTGCGGATTTTTCCTCTACATACGCAAAAAACCATATTCGCGGATTTGTGTATAAATGTAAGGACCCGAAATTTTTAAATAATAGAAGCCCCCTCTATTAAACTAACCAATTTAATCATTTCCGTGTCATCATAGTCCAAAAATCTAAAAAATTTAAATTAAAAAATTTTAATTAATTTACTTGGTAAAAGAATGTTCAAATTTATTAACTAAATCACGCTCCTGAGAAGGCACATCAATTTGGAGTTGACTAATTCCTTTGGCAATGTAATAAAAAGAGCCGATATAATTGGTATGTAGCATATACCTTTAAATATTTATTTTTTAAATTCTAAAAAATTTTTTTAGACCTATAATTAATCAATTCAGCTTCATTAAACCCGTTAGTATGCAGAATTCTGAAAAATTATAATTAAAAAAATAATTAAATATTCTGATTAAAAAATAGAGAAAACAGGATAGTTAGAAAATAAAATACAAAATTACAAAAGAAATTCTGATTATTCCGGAAAATACAGAAATTCTAGTTTAAAATATTCCAGAAAAATACCAAAAAAACAAATATTCTGATTAGAAAATAAAGATAAATTCTGATCTCTCCGGTAAATACATTCTGGTTTTAAATATTTGTTCTGATGAAAAAATACAAAAATCCAAAAATTCTGATTTAAAAAATACAAATATTCTGGTTCCGAAAAATACAAAAATAAATTCTGATTTTTCCGGAAAACACAAAACACATTTTATTACAATTCCCCCCACCTCATTTGTTTTACAATTGTAGATTTTCCAGAATCTCCACTTCCCAACAAAAGTATTTTTACAATTTTGCGTTCCTCCAATTTTTCCCTTTGCAATTCAATTTCTATCTGGCGATTCTTTTTTAAAAAAAAATTAAAATTTTTTAAAATTTAATTTTAATTTATATTTACTACTTTGTCCATTTGTTCATCATAAACTTTTTCTCCTTTACACAAACTAGAACCCATTTTTTGTTGTTATTGTTACTATCTGACTGCATCAACTTGAACCAAATTTTAGGGGAAAAATTTTTTCTTTTTGAAAAATTGCTAGCCAGGAAGAAAAGAAAATATTATTATTAGGGTTATATAAAATATAAATCTGTCATAACAAAAAAATTTTTTGAAAATAAGTTGCAGAATATTTGCGGGCGGATAATTGCGGACTGACTGGTAAACATGGGAGAGTGAAATTTTATTTGGGGTTTTTTGGCAGTTTATTTTTTTTTTGTTTTTTTTTGTTAATTGACAGTTTTGACAGTTAAAGAGAGGTAATTTCCTTTTACATATTTTGGCAAAAATTTTTTTTAAATATTCAGCAGAGGTTATAGGCTTCGAAAATAAATATAAAAAATTTTTAGATCTAGCTTGTCCGCAAAAGTCAATCCGCAAATGTTTGGATGCTATAAATTAAGAATTGTCAAAAAATTAACCAAACAACAAAACCCTCAGAATTGGTGTCATTTTTAAAATTAATTTAATCTGGCTATTTATGTAGCTTTTACCCTTAATTTTATTAATAATATGGGAGTGAGCAAAATTTTTTCAAAGAAAAATATTTTACGTAAAAAATTAGATTTATTCCAAAAATATTTTTTATATAACGCGGGAATTCTACAAAAATAGAATGTAGCCTATTCTGAAAAATATATTTTTTTGAAATAATCAAATTGTGCCAAAAAACAAAAATTGTCAAAACGCCAAAAAAATTTCTAAAATTAAAAAAAAATCTAGCTTCCCACGTGTACATAATTTCATTAAATATTCTATTTATTAAAAATATTTTAAAAAAATTTAAGATAAATAATTCAAAAGTAAATTAAGTTTTGTGTGTGTATTTTAAATAAAATAAGAATACAAAAAAAAATTTTTTTTTGTTTACATGCCACCAATAGCAACCGTTCCTTATTAGCTAATTATTTTTAAAAAATAAGATATGCGCTTGACTTAAATGTTGGTTACCTAAGTACAGGCTTAATGGTTGGGTTTTATAGCGCGATAAAATTGGAGTTGAAAAATAGAGGAGAAAAGATTTTTTGGCATAACAACATTTGCGGACAAAATTAAAATGCCATTGAAATCTGAACAAACGGCCATTGGATGCCCAGACCATAGCCCAAGCTTTTGAGAATTAATAGAATCAAGCCTCGCTTTTAAATACCCCCTGGGGCTGAAAAATATTCACTATAATGGTGTCTGCAAAAAATTTTTTTGTCCGCAAAAAGTTTTTTTGTCCGCAAATATGGCTCTACCATTAAAAATAAAAATTATGATCGCGCCCAAAAAATATTAATATTTACAATAATAAAAAAATTAATTTATTTTATTAAAGCTAATACTTAAAAAACCCAATTTACACCACATATTCCCCCTTCCTTTGGCACGGTCACACCTTTTTTATTTACGTGAAAAAAATAATTAACGGTCTTTGGAATTTTTGTAAAACATATATTTAATGCTCACAATTTTTTACCTTTTTTTCATTAAAAAAATACTCAAGTTGGCATAGCAACAATTATTTAAATGTGTATAGACGGGGGAATTAATAAAAATTGCTCAACAGGAAATTTAGGGGGTAAAAATTATAATTGGAATAGAAAATGAATGATCACGCAAGTAAAAAATTTAAATGAGTGTTGCCAAGAATTTCCTAGAAACGCGAAAATTAAAAAAAACTGTCTGAAAAATTACATAAAATTAGGAATGAGCTTAAAGCTACATTTGCGGACACATACTATAAAAACATAGTTTTGAGCTAAAATTGCTCACAAAATATAGTTTAAAATATACATGGCTTGGTAATAAACAAGATCCAATAACTGTCTGATCTAATTCCAAAAAATTTTATTTTGTCCGCAAAATATGTCATGTCCGCAAATATTGGTGTGGGGTTTACTGTAGAATTGTTACGCAAAATTTTTTAAAAATAGGTCAGAAATTAGAAATTTTACTGAGAAAATTAATTTTCTTTTTAAACTAAAGAATGTTCAAAAGAATTTTCAAAAAAAATTTATGGGGCAATTTTTAAAATTCCTCAAATATCATGCCCCGGTTGTTGAGAAGCAATTATTTTCTTTCGTATTCTAGCCTGTTCCCAAATATGAAATAAATAGGAAGAAATAGCACAAAGAATGGCAAATAGACAAAGGGCAAAGCCAATTACAGCACCTCGTGGATCGGAAAATATGAGGGGGGAAATGAGAAATTTTTTAAAATTGATGAGAACTTACTTCTAAGAAGCCAATTCTCATAATAAAAGTGCTGGACATAACTGAATGGTAGGAGGTGAAAATAAACAAATCAGGTGCGTTTGAAAGGGGAGAGGGACAAAATGATTGAGAAAGAAATCCGCAAAAAAATAGAAAAAATCAGCAAAAGGCCAACAAAAAAGTCCGCAAAAAATCTACAAAAAATGCGGACATTCCTAGTTCGAAAGGACAGCCCACAACCCATCAAAAATTAAAAAAGCTCACGAATATTCTCGAATCTTTTCCGCGTCATTCAGTTGAGGGCAGGGACGAACAATTACAAAAGCATCAAAATCTGAGCCTTGTTCCACAATAGCCACACGAATAATATTTGAACTAATGTTACGGATTCGTTCATTTATCTTTAAAAAAATAAATTAAATAAATGTCAAAAAATAATTTAAAAATAACCGTTGACGACTTTCCTCCACCAGTTGTAATTTGAGTCTGTTTATGGTCATCAAATTTCAGCTGAACATATCGAAAGAAAATGTTATTCTCTGCTAATTGTCGGTCAATATCTTGTAGAAAATCTTTCTCATCTTGAAAGAATAGAAATTTGGTTTTTGTTCTTTATACTCCCAAAAAGTCTGCAACACCTCCAAAAGAGGCATATTATGCTTCTAAAACAAGCGGTCCTTACTCTTCTCCTATATACTCTAGCCCCTTTTAATAAAATATTAAAACTTGCGGACTTTGATAGAAAAATATTTTTAAATAAACCTCACTTCCATTTCGATTTCTCTCAAAATCAGTAATTACAAAGACAAAATGTCCTCTTTTCCTTCCATCCTCTTTGATCGTTGTTAAATTAGAATTGTTTTTGAAACCTTCAATATTAGCTACAGCTTTATCAACACAAGTCTTCCAATAACTTTTGTTAGAATGACGTTCAGTTTGTGTAAATTTGAATTGATCCAACTAGGAAAATTATTTTAATAAAAAGGATATAGCGAGAGATTTGCGAACAAAAATATTTTGCGGAAAAAAGGTTGCGGACAAATATTTACGGACAAAATTAGAAATAGCACGTCAAGGGCGTGACATGGTTGCCAATATTTTCGGACTCAATTTTGTTCGCAAATAACAAATAACACTCTAAATTATTTTTAAAATTTACCTGTTCAAATTCGGGAAAAGAAATTGGATCTTTAATATGTACAAAAGACCCATTTTTAGTTGCCAATTCAATTTTGATTTGTTCATCAAAATACCAACGGCAGCCGCACAACATTGAACGAACAATTGCTTTAAGAAGGCTAACTTGTGTGAATTTGTCGGTTAATAAAGGAAGCAATAAAATATCCCATGAAGAGCATTCGCCAACTTAAAAAATTAAATTTTTATTTGGTCTAGGTTGAAAGTTTTTGTAAGAGAAATTTGCGGACTTTTTTTGCGGATAGGGGATTTTTCTGATTTCTCGTTCTGATTTTTCTAATTTTTTAGCTTTGATTCTCTTGAGTTCTGATAGAAAAATCAGAATTAAAAAAATGCTGATTTTTCATTTTTTAACCTACATTGACATTGAGGCACAGAATAAATATAAGAATAATGTATAAATATTAAAATAATTATTAAAATTGCCAGAAAAATAAGTCGCATTATTTTTAAATCTAAAATAGAAAATTTAATTTTAAAAATACTTGTTTATATGAAGATAACCGCCGATTGATTTGTGATTTGCATAAATACATTTTTGTGTTGTTTTATAATTTTTATCATGAATATTTGAATAAAAATAGCGTTGTAAATTAAGAGACGAAATGTAAAATAATCCATAATAAAATCAGAATTTTGAGAATAAATTCTGAAAAGAATAATTAAAAAATAAAATATAGTACAAAAAGTAAAGAAGAAACACAATCAGAATTTTAATAAAACCAGAATTAAAAAAAAAGAAATACAGACACCAGAATTTAAAATCAGAATTAAAAACAAAAACACATGAAATCAGAATTATAAAAACACAATCAGAATTAAATAAACAGAATTTATAAAAACAGAATTTTAATAAAAACCAGAATTTATAAACAAAAATACAAAAAATCAGAATAAAGTAGAAAACAATCAAAACAAAAACACAAAAATAAGATCAGAATTAACTCAAAAACAATCAGAACAAAAACACAACAAGTAAAAACACTCATTAAACTTTCTCCTGTAATAAACATACCTCATTAACGCATAAAAGGTTAAATATGACACCTTTTTTGATTTTTATTAAATTGATCACCCCGTTAAAAATTTTTTTTCGTTTAATAAAACTTGTTTTTCTTTTAAAAGGTCTAAAAATATTTAGGAAAAGCGCTTATCGTTCCGATCCAAAAATATATGTGGCCTTTTCTCTTTTTTAATTTTTAGAGGAAATGGGACAAGCATTCACCCGTCAAATTAATAAAATAATTTTTTTTGTTAATTATTTAAATGTTTTTAATTAAAATCAATTTCTAATAATTTTTTTGCCCTATTTCTCCCGCAAATAAATTCTGAAAAAATCAAAACAAAGTCGGAAATTATATCAGAAAAAATTCAGAGAAAATCAGAATTTATTTTTCTAGTAAATTAACAATTAAAAAACTTGAACTGACCTTGTGTAAATTTCCACAATATTCATAATTGTTAGAACATTGATAGAGCAATTAAATTAACTTCAAACTGGAGAAATAAAACAGAATAATAGTATTTAGTAATTTTATTATGCCAAATGATCATCCTTGTATTTTTGTTGTTGGTAACCAATATGCTTGCCAAAGAATTTGAAAGGTTTAGATTTGGAAGTAAGTTCACTTGTAGTTCTAAAAATCAAAAATAAGTTCTGAGAAAATCAGAAAAAACATAATTAAATTTAAAAAATCAGAACAAAACCAGAACTTTTTCCAAATTATAGAGGGAAACATTTTAATGGATGAGGCGCAATTACAATTAGCAGAAGAAACGGATTACAGCAAGGATTTTGAGGAAGATTTACGAGGAAATGTAGAACATGGCGATATTTATGACGAACATTTGGCACAACTGCCAGAATTTGAAGTGCACAAATTGGGAAAAAATTTGGGTTGGACACAGGTAGGTTGAATTTAAAAGTCAGAACAAAATCAGAAAACCTGAATAAAATCAGAATTGAATCAGAATTAAATCAGAAATGAATCAGAACAAATAAGAAAGATCAGAAAACATTCAGAATAAAACCAGAATAAAATCAGAATAAATTATGAAAAAACTTTTCCCCAGCTTCCCATCATAACACGCAGAAAAGCCTTATGGAGCACTCCACTGCCCAGAACTCGACCTTTTAGTCATTCATGGGCCTGGTTGTACACAAAACCCCCGACAGCGGCCACACAAAGACAAAAACAAACAACAACAATATCACCGGAAGTAAACAATAAAATAGAAAAAAGTGTGATAAATGACAAAAATGTGGAAAGGAAAGAAGAAAGAAGAGAGAAAATTAGAGAGGAAACAATAAAAACCACAACGCCAAGAGAAAAGCTAAATGAAACAAATTTAAATACAAAAAGTTTAGATACAACAAAAAGAACAATAAACAAAGAAAGAGAACAACAAATAAACAAAACAAGGACAGAGAAGGAGAAAACACAGGAAACAACACAAACAACAACAACATTCTCTACAAACAAAACAACAACAATAAATAGAGAAGAACAAAAACAAATAAACATAAAAACAACACAGTTAGAGAAAGAAAAAACAGAAGAAACAACAAAAACAACAACAAGAGCAACAACGATTACAACATTTTCTCTAAACAAAACACCAACAAAAACAACACAAACAGAGAAAGAAAAAACAGAAGAAACAACAAAAACAACAACAAAAGCAACAACATTTTCCCCAAACAAATTAGTTATAGAAAAAGAAGAAAAAGAACATTTAATTGAAAGATTGCGTAAATTACTTAAAAATGCAAATTTGAAGGGGTATGTTTTTTCTTTGTTTATTGTTTAATTGATGTTTTTTCAGTGTGTTTCCCTCAGAAAACAATAAAGTTGTTGTGGAGGTTCGTTCAAATGTCATCGCTATTGAACCTGCTGTTGATTCAAAAAATGCTGATCCGTCAAAAGCGGGCGGTGGATTTGCTTGGCCTCGTTCTTGGGAGAATAATGAAGCCGATGATAGATTGGCAATTCGGAGTTGGGCTAGGTTTGTGGAGTTTTTTTGTAAATTAGAGGGTTATTGAGGTGCTGGACCCTTATAGCTCTAGTCTAAATAACCTCGGAACCAATTTTCCATTTGACTCGATCTTGGGGTGATTCGATAGACAATCAAATTTGCTACAAAATACAAAAGGAAACAAAATTTGAGTTAATTGCTAACAATATTTTAGGCCAAAAACTTCAAAAAATAAGCATTTTTGTAAGTTTTCTGGCCATAACTTTTTTGTCTTTAAGGATAAAATTTTTATTTAAGGCTTATTTTGTAGCCAATTTTATGCTCTATCCAACGAGATCACAAGCGTTTTAATCGGGTCATTCTTCGAAAAGTTATGCATGTTTGAGCTCATTTGGTTCTTTTGCAGAGAACACTCCCGCCAGCCTGACCACCAATTAGTTTTGCCTTTCCAAAATAATTCTGACGAAGGAGAAGAGCTTATTTCTACTCCAAAACAACTTCCAAACATCCTCCAGTCTTCAATTCAAGTTACAACAACCATTAAAATTCCAACAACAATCAAAACAACAACAAAAGTACCTACTACTGCAAGAAAGAAGGGAGTAGTTAAACCAACTTTTTTCAATTCTGGGACTCATCGACATACAGGTATGGTAATTTTTTAAAGTTTTTATGACCCCTTTTTCGGGAAATCCTCGAAAAAATTTTTTATCCGCAAATATTTGCGGACTAAAATTTTATGTCCGCAAATAATTGCGGACTAAATTTTTTGTCCGCAAATATTTGCGGACAAAATTGAAAAGACAAAAAATCTGGCTATATTATAACTTAAAGGCCCAACATTCAACTGCCGCGTTTTGGATGCAGCGGTGGATGGCATACCGAGTGAAAATAATGACCAAACATGCCCCTTAGATTTTCCAGGTTAAAAAAATTTTTTGAAAAAAAAATTCAAAAAATTCCCCAAAATTAAAGGAATAGCTTCTGATAAATCTTGTAAATGTACCTATGAAGTTTCCGGTAGAGATGAGGAAGGGTGTGCTACAGGATTTATTTACACGTGTCTGAGGACAGTTAAATCCTCAAATAATGACTTGAAAAGTTGAAAATTTTTTTTTCTGAAATTTTTTAAAATTTCTTTTTAATTTTTTAAATTTTTGTTTGTAAATATATTTGAATAATATACCATAAAAATTATTTTAAGTCAGTTATAGGGTCATTCTTTTCCACCAGGCATCGAACCCGTGTCCCCAACAAGAGCAAATCGAGCGTGTTAACCACTACACCACCTGTCACTGAAATGCTTTATTTGCGGACATTTTTTGCGGATTTTTCTGCTTATTTCGATAGGTAGAAAAATATTTTTTAATTAATTGACTGCCAAAAGAGGGGAAAAATAGGTTGAAAAGTCAGAAAAAAAGTTATCAAAAAATTGTTCGCAATTTATACCACTTAACCAAACACAACAGTTTTTGATTTTTAAAAAATTTGCAAAAAAATTTTTCAAGATGGGTATCATTTTAGCTTGCAAAAAATTATAAGATTTTTTTTGAAAATTCAAAATACTTTCTTTCCTCTACCTTGCAAAACCTTTATTTAAGCTGTCAGTCATTCACTTAATTTTTTACTCTTTTATTTTTGCAAAAATTTGTTTGTGTTTGTCTAGTTAATTCTTCAAGCATTAATTCCTTTAATTTTGCGTAATTCTTAAAAGAACACTTTTTTAAAAAAATTATTTTTGAAAAAAAGAGGAAGAATGACTAAATGTGAATGACATTTTTTCTTTAATTTTGAAAAAAATTTTTATTAAAAATATTTTTTAAAATTATTTTTATTTTTGTTCCTAGTATGTAGACTTTTAAATCTCTCCCCTAAATTAATTTTCCCCTCTCTCCATTAAAAAAAATTTTTTTTTTTAATTTTTAAGATTGACGTTATTTATATTTATTTTTTTAAATCCGATTTTATTTAACGTCAATTTTAATAAATATTTTTAAAAGGAGGGAAAATCACATAGTCAAAAAACATTTTTAAATTATTTTTAAAATTTTTGGTCAATTTTTGTTTTATTTTTAAGTTTATTATTTTTAATGTTTTTAGACCAAAATAAATTTCTGTCTCTTCCAGAATTTTTAAAATTTACACTGCCCAATTTTCTGTTACGGCTTAATTTTGAGTGAAAAAAGAAAGAATTTTTATTTAAAAATATTTGCGGACAATATTCACTACAAAATTACCGAAAATTATACAAAATTTTCTTAATATATATTTTTTGTCAGAATGTGTGAAGAAATTAAATTTGGGATAAACTAAACTAAATTAAGCTTAGGTATTTTCCCTTAAAAATTTAATTTTTATTTGTAATTAAAAATAGAAATATTTTAATTAAGTTTTTTAAATTTTTTTCTCCCAAGAATTTTTATTTTCTCTCCCAATTTTTAGAAAAAAATTTTTTTTCTAATTTAACATTTTATTTTTTGTTAATTTTTGTATTTTAACATTTTCATGTGAATAAGGTAAATTTATATTTATTTAGTTTTCTAAGAAAACAAAAAATTCTTTTATTTAATTTGCCAAGTATTTTTTTAAAAAAGAAAAAAGAAACTTTATTATACCTATTTATATTTTGTGGCATTTTCTCTTTTTGAATAGCCCTTAATTAATTCTCTCTTTAATTTTATTAAACTTAGGTGTTTTATTTAATGTTAATGTTAGGGGTATCGCGTATTAAATACTACTTGTGTTTTATAGCTTGTTAAAGTATCTAAATTTTAAAAAAATTTCGAAACACCTGAAAACCCATAGTATTTTATTAAGTCATCTTTTGTAACCTTCGTATTTCGTCTTTTTTCGGTTTTTTCGCGTTTCGTGATTCCTTCATTTTCGTCTTTTTTTGTATTTAGTGACATTCCTCCGAATCAATTATAAGGTGTACTTATAGTGAATTCTGGATATTTAATTAAATTATAATATTAAAAAAAATTTTTTTCAAGTTTTTAAGAAATTAAAAAAATTATGCGTCTATTTGACGTCCTTCCACCACTACAACCACTACTACCAAAAACAGAAGAAATTTCAAAAAATCCAAATTTTATCAATTTCCAACTGGCTGGATTAATAATTTTAGCTTTATTTACTTGTTTTTGTATTTGTGCAAATTTGATCACTTTTATTCTTTTAATATTATGTAGACCTTTACAAAGGTCGTCGAGAACTACAAATTTGTATGTTATAAGTCTGTGTTTGGCTGATTTGGGTGTTGGGGGTGTTGTAATGCCTTTAATGCTGTGTTATGAATGGGGGTGAGTTACTATATCAGAATTAAAATCAGAATTAAATAAAAATAAAAAATCAGAATTAGAACCAGAAGAAGACAGAATAAACTTGTAAGAATCAGAATTAGTTTCAGAATAAAACCAGAATTTATTTAAAAAATCAGAATTATTACCAGAATAAAATCAGAATTTATTTTAAAAAATCAGAATTAATATCAGAATAATATCAGAATTCTATTTAAAAATCAGAATTAATATCAGAATAATATTAGAATCAATTTTTAAACATCAGAATTTACTTTCCAGAATAAACTTCCCTTACTGGCTCTGTCAATTCTGGCAATTAGCCGATGTTCTATTTTGTACAGAATCTTTATTTTCCATTTGCGCAATTGCTTTAGACCGTGTTTGGAATTTAGAACAACCTTTACGTGTGTTTACTAGCAGCAGACGGCGGGCAAAAAGATTAATGTTGTTTGTTTGGTTATTGCCTTTAATTGTTTGGATGCCTGTTTATTTTCTTCTAGTCTTTCCGTAATCAGGATTTTTAAATTTAAAAATCAGAAAAAATATCAGAATTAAAAAATTAGAATTAATACATATCAGAATTAGATTTTAAAAACCAGAATTTATCTTTAAAAATCAGAATATTTCAGAATTTAGTTTTAGAAATCAGAATTAAAAATTTTAAATCAGAATTAACATCAGAATTAATTTTATAAACCAGAATTAAGTTTTTAAAAATCAGAATAAATATCAGAATTAATGAAATTAAATTTCAGAACTCAAAGAATATTCCAACCAGAACAACAACAATTACCCCCAGACTTTCATTGTTTTCCTTCTCGTCAAGTTGCAACACAAGTTTTTTGGGTAGCGCTGCCTGCTTTATATTTACCAGCAATTTTTCTGGTTTTTTATTAAAAAAATTAATTAATTTTATTTTTTTAAAGATTTGTTTATTTCTTCGTATTTCCTTTGTTGTTCATCGCCATTTAAAATTTTTGAGAGAACATTCGTCTCTTCCACATTTGGGGCCTCAACCTCCTCCTCCTCAACAACCATCACCACAACCATTATTATCTCCAACTCGAAACAATTTTCAATACGAAAATGATTTTAATAAAAATGAAAGAAATGAAATTAATAATAATAAAATTATTGGAAAAAGAGCCTCAGGTTTTTTAAAAAAATTTTTGTCCGCAAAAATATTTGCGGACAAAAATTTTTTGCGGACAAATTTTTGTCCGCAAAATTGAATTTAAAATATTTAAATTAATTTAAAATTTTTCAGTTTGTGCTACTTCAAAAATAATTTCTGTTGATAAAAATGTTCTTAGAAAAGTTTCTCTTCCCCAATGGCGTAAATCTTCAATTTCTGTTCAAAGGAAAAATGAAGGGGATAAAGTGAAGACAACACTAACTGTAATTGTAGATGAAGGAGACACTGAATTGGTAAATAATTTTTTTGTATGGACTGGGCTATTTTGTTTTTTTGATATTTTTGGATAGAGAACAAAATACACTACAAAAACATTAAAAATCAGAATTTTAGAAAATATGGTAAAAAAGTTCTGGTCAAAAACCCAGAAAAAATGACCCTTTTTATGTGTTTTTTGGCTATAACTTTTTTATAAATTAACCTAAAATTATAAAATTTTCCAAATTTGTAGCTAATTTAATTTCCTATCGAATGACATCAAAACTATTCCAAACGGTTCAGTCTTTCCTTAGTTATGCTATTTAGACTGACTCTTGGTTGGTGTGTTCTTACTCTTCGCACCAGAATATTTTAATAAAAAATTTTTTTCAGAACAAAGAAAAAGAACAAAAAGATTCCCTCTGTTCAATAGCCCCCACATTTTCAATTTCTGAAGACGAAAATGAAGAAGATTCTTCTTCCAATTTATTTAAACAATCATCCCTTTTAAACAAACCTTTACAACAAAGACGACTTTCTTCTGCTCGTTTTTCAATAATTACATTTTCTGAAAATATTGCTTTGATACTGCAAAGGGAGGGGGTTACGCAACAAGTCAAGGCAGCAAAAGCAGTTGCCTTAATTTTGTGTTGTTTTCTGCTTTGTTGGTAAAGTTTAAGAAACAAACAGTATTTTAAAGAAAACACAAATTCTGAAAAATATTAAAATCAAAAATATTAAAAATCAGAATTTATGTTCTTTATATTTTTCAGAATTTGTATTTTTCTTAAAATTAAAATTTTGAAAAATATTAAATGAAAAACACATTCTCTGAAAAAGAGAACAACTTCTGAAATATTAATTAACAAAAATACAAATTCTGAAATATTAATATCAGAAATACAAAAATCAGAATCTGTGTTTTCTTCAAAATTCTGAAAACAATATTAAATTGAAAAAATACACAATTTCTGAATAAATAAAATACAAATTCTGAAAAAAATTCTGAATTTAAATTTAAAACATTTATATTTTTAAAGGTTTCCGTTTCTAATTGTTTGGCCTCTTCGCCTATTTCTTCCTCATTTAATTTCTGATCGAGTTTTTCGTCTTTGTTTATGGTTAAATTATTCCTGCTCAACATTTAACCCTTTATTGTATGCTTTATCTACTCCAAAAATTCGTTCAATACTTAGAAACAACGGGTTATTACCCTGTAAATTTATTTCTGTTGAGGGAGGTTCTGGGAAGAATACGAGGAGAAGCAATACGGGTGCTTTAGTTTAAAAAAAATTTTTTTCTGATTTTTTGATTTTCCATATTTATAAAAACTAATTTTTTTTATTATGTCTTTTTGTCAAAAAATGCCTAAAATTTTCTGTCAGAAAATGTTCTCTTTGGTGTAGTCGGAAAGGGCTTGGTTTTAGCACAAAATAAGTCGCGGGTTCGAATCCCACTCATGGGAAATAATTTTTATTTTAATTAAAAATTGTTTTTTCTGATAATTTTAATTTGAAAAAATTTCTTAAAATTTTTTTATTTATTTGAACATTATTTTCATTTAATTTTTCCACTTTAATTTATTATTTGAACATTTTTTGACAGACAAACACAAATTAATTAATTTAATTGTAAATATCTCGAATGTTGACATTAAATTTCATTTTTTTCGTTGACAAAATAAATTTGAACAATTTACACGGGTAATTAAGTAAACAAAAAAGTTCTTCAAATTATTTGAGTGCATTTGGGTGTGTTTTGTTCTTTCCCATTATCAGGTGGTTTTAGTTAATATATCTCTCGATTGGACTGACCTATTTTTGTGTTTTAGATATTTTTTGATAGAGAATTAAATGCTCTATAAAATGATTAAAACTAGAATTTTTTAAAAAACCAGTAAAAAAGTTCTGGTCAAAAAACTTGAAAAGATGCCACCTTTTTGTGTGTTTTTAGGTCATAACTTTTTTGTCTATTAACCTGAAATTTTGAAATTTTCCAAATGTGTAGCTAATTTAATTCTCTATCGAATGATACCAAAAGTATTCCAATCGGTTCAGTCTTTCATTAGTTATGCTGCTTAGACTGACTTATGGTTGGTGTATTGCGGACATTTTTTATTTTTGCGGACGACATTTGCGGACAAATCCCCAAATTGATTTTTTTAAAACTTTTTGCCTCCCCAGACTTAATATTTAATACTTCCCATATTTAGTAATTAATTATCGTTCCATTATATACTTAATTCTCTTCTTCCCTTCCCATCTCCTCATTCATTTTTAATATTTGTACTGCGGTGCATGCGTTTTTTCCTTCAATTAATAACAGTAATAAATTTATTGGTAAGAGGAGAGATTAAATAAAATCTAATAAAATAATTTCTAGACAATTGCTGATGAAGGTTTCCTGACAGGGCCGGAGGTTTTTAACGATTTAAACGAAAATTGTTCTTTGTTGAATGTATCTATAGCTATTATTGGCGCTGGATTTTCTGGTAGAGTATTAAGAAAATATTTGCGGAATGATTCTGCGGACTATTCCGAGTCTAATCCGGTCATACCGAATATCCTTCCAACCCTTACCTGTCCCGAGCTCCCGCTTATCCCATCCTTAGATGTCCCAGTCTCCCTCTTATCCTATCCTTAGATCTCTTATCTCTGAATTTTCCTATAGATGGGATACCTCAAAGAGTATAGTCCCATCTCCCCTTCGAGTTGATTACAACTATCTTTCGTTTATTTCAAAAGGTCTATCAGCCTTTAATCACCTATCATCAATTGGTTTACACAATGTTCAAATATTTGAAGCTTCAAATAGAGTTGGTGGAAGAGTTTATCCTTTGGAATTTGGTAAAAATATTTTTAAAATAATTTTAGAATATTTTTTAATTTAAGAAGGAATATTTCTTCAACAAGGCGCCGAATTTATCAATGGAGAAGATAATGCAATTTATAAAGCTGCCAGCCGACTTGGGGTAATTATTTTGAAAGCCTATTTAATGTTTAATTAATTTATTCTGGTAAGAGTTGTTTTGGTGTAATGGGTAAGAGCGCGGGAGTGGCTTGTAGTATGTCGCCGGTTCGAGTCCCACTGGGGGAATGTATTTTTATTTTTATTGAAATTTTTTTTTTTGATAAATTTTAGTCTTTAAAAGTTTAAAAAATTTTTCAAAAATTTTTTCCGCCCTTTAAAAGTTTTCCCACTCTTTTTTAGTTAATTACGGGAGAAGTGGACGATTCTGCTCTAATTTCTGAAGATGCACAATTTGTTTCTTCTCCAAATTGTCAAATTCCTCAGGATAAATTAAACAAATTTGCAGAGTTTAGCTCTTTTCTTGAATTGAAATATGCTGAAATGGCTATGGATAGTCGAGAGATTTGGAGCAAAACAGTCGCTCAAGTTTTTGATAGAGATTATGAAGAATTTTTGAGGGTAAGTTCGACCTTTGCGAACATTAGGTAAAATACGACATTTGTGAACATTAATTATAATACGACCTTTGCGAACATTAGGTAAAATACGACATTTGTGAACATTAATTATAATACGACCTTTGCGAACATTAGGTAAAATACGACATTTGTGAACATTAATTATAATACGAACTTTGCGAACATTAGGTAAAATACAATATTTGCGAACATTAACTATAGTTCGACATTTGCGAACTTTACCTACAATCAGACATTTGCGTCAGTATTTCTATTTTGTCCGCAAATGTCGGTCCACAAAAAATCAGTCCGTGTTTTTCAGAAGATGAACGCCTCAAAAGAAGATAGACTTCAATATGACAGTCTCGCCAAAATTTACCGTGGATATTATGAAGGAGAATGGTCTGCCCAGATAGACAAATTGGCTCTTCACAATTATGTTAAATGGAAAGATGGAAGTAAATCTTTCCCTTTCAGTTCATTTACCTTAAATTCACGTGGTTATGCCCCTATTTTGGCTGAATTGGTCGAGACTGTGCCTGTCAATAAATTAAATTTAAATTCACGTGTTGTACAAATTGATTATAGAGGTGAAGAGGGGAGGGAATAATTAATTTTATTTAATTGGATCCATAAGATCAACTTTGAGAATATCAAGTAGTTTGTGTTTGTTCTGATTTTGGAATAAAATCAGAACACACAAAATAAAAATTAGAAATCAGAATATTTATCAAAATTAAAATCAGAAAAATCAGAATTAAAATAAAGTCAGAACACAATTAAAACAGAATTTTAAAATCAGAATTAAAATCAGAAATATAAAATCAGAAATATAAAATCAGAATTAAATCAGAAATTTAAAATCAGAACACAATTAAAACTTAATTTTAAAATTAGAATTTTCAGAAAAAATCAGAATTAATTTAAAACATGTTAATTATATAATTGTTTTCTGGTTTTATTTTGTTTCTGTTTTTAGGTAAACATGTTCGTTTGAAGTTACGAAAAACAAATAATGATCAGAATTTAATGGAAGAAGAATGGTTATCAACACATTTTGATTTTGTTATTGTAAATAATAAATTCTGAAATATTTTCTGAAATTTTTTCTTTTTAGATTACAGTACCCATTGGACATTTAAAACAATTTTCTTCAACAATGTTCCTCCCTCAACTCCCAAAAAATAAATTAAAAATAATTGAGGCTATAGGCTTTGGAAGTATGGAAAAAGTTTTTCTGGTCTATGATGAACCTTTTTGGCCTGAAAATATGACTTCGTTAATAGCTTTGAATTGTAATTATGAAGGGGAGGAGGAGGGAAGGATTAGGGACAGCCTTCATACATTACAACCTCATCCTTGGGCAAAGAATAGGGTGAGGATTAAAAAATTAACACTCAGAAACCATCTATAGTCTCAAGGGAACATCCATAGTTCGAAGGGAACATCTGTAGTCCGAAAGGAACATTTATTGCCCGAAGAGAACCTTTATACTCCGAAAGGAACATTAAAGTCTGGAAGGAACTTATATGTCAGAGGGGAACTTAGTAGTGTGAAGGGAACATCTATAGTCCGAAGGGAACACCTATTTTTCTGGTTTTATTCTGATCTGATTATTTAGGTGTTGATCTTCTGTATTTTACATTTTATTTAAGATTCTCGTTCTCTGGCTTTCTGGTAATGGTCCTCGCCTAGTAAATGCCTTAACCGATTCAATGTTATCTGATTTAATCACAAAGCATCTGAGAGAAGTATTACAAGATAAAAATATTCGGCCTCCATCTAAAATAATTCGGTAATTCTTAAAAGACAGGGAAGATGTAGTTTTTGGACCATAGCTTTTTTATTCGTCGTTACTTTTGATTAAAATTTTATATCACTAGAAAGCTCTTGAATTGCTGATTCTTTTCCTCAATAGGACCTTCCTTATCAGATATCACTTAAAATAGTTGTAGACTAATGATGGCAGAAAATCACGATTGTTGACACTTATCTGGCTATAACTTTTTATGGCATTTTCTGATTGGAATGATCCTGCTAGGAAAAAGAATCCACATATCCAGAGCTTTCGAATGGTACAAGAATTATTCTGATCGGACGATAAGCAAAAAAGTTATGGTCCAAAAACTAGCCTCGGAAAGGAGAGCTTATTCTAAAATAAATTTAAGCAACAAATGGCTGGATGACCAAAACTTTCTTGGTTCATATACATATATAACACCCCAATCAAGTTTAATTTCTGATGACCCCTTCTCCATTTTGGCAGAACCAATTTATTCAAAAAAGGATCAAAAATTAAAATTATTGTTTGCTGGAGAAGGGACGCATAGTCAAATATTCCAAACAACTATTGGAGCTTTTGAAAGTGGACAAAGAGAGGCTGAACGAATTAAAGAATATTTAATTGGAATTAATAAATGTTAAATAATCTTGAGAAAAAATAAAAATTTTTGTCCGCAAATTTTTTGCGGACAAAAAAATTTTTTGCGGACAACATTTGCGGACATTTTTTTATATTATGTCCGCAAAAATATTAAAATTTTGATTAATTATGTTATATTTCATAAAAGGATATTTAAAAATATTTTTTTATTTTTTTGTTGATCTTGATCTCCGATAAGAAAATTGGAAAAAAATGCCGCACACCAATATAGCTTTTAAAAAAACATTTTTACTTTTATTTTCTTTTAAAGTAAATATACCGCTTTTATTTATAATCCGGATATATTTAATTATAGAGGAATTTATTTAAATTTATTTTTTATTTAAAATTGTTCTGGTTTTCTGACGTTAAATTCTGATTTTTCTGATTAATTAAGAGAAGGTCTTTGGGGGAGTATTATTTCAATATTTTTTCTTTTCTTTATTTAATTTCGTTAGAGATTTTAATTTAAGTTCATCTGTGGTGTAGTGGTAACGTTGCCGACTGCAACTCGCATTCGACGTGGGTTCGAATCCTACTGGTTGTGGAACATTTTTATTTTATTTTTTAATATTTCTAATTTTAATTCTGATTCTGTTCTGATCTTTTCTGTTTTTTATTCTGATTTTTATTTTTGTTTTTCTGATTTTTAATTCTGATTCTCGTTTAATTTAAATATGTAGGTGTTTGTCTGTTTGTCCGCATCTATTTATCCGCAAATATTTTTTTCTTTTAAAATTTTCTTTTATTATTTTCAGAAAAAATGTTAAAACTAATTTACTCCTTCCAAAAGCTTATAGGAATACAAAAAAGTATTAATAAGACTTCCCTAAATAATTCCCCCACCAAAGAGGATTTAAATATTCAACGTCTCTATATCCTTTCTCTAGCCCTTACAGCTATTGCCTTTTGTATTTTGTCTTTAATTATACCTATTTTAATATCTGAATTGGATGAATTAAATGAAATTGCTAATAATGAAAGAAAAGTTTTTAATGTAAGAGCGAATATTTTTTAAATTTTATAGGAAGGGGAGAAATTTGCGGACAAAAAATTTTTTGCGGACATCATTTGCGGACATCTACAACTTAGGAAAGAGTTTTTACCGTAATGACTACCAAAAAAGAGTAATCAAATGCTTAAGTAATAGTATTCCCTATCCAAATACCTATATCAAAAACACCAGGATTGGAATCCATTCGAGAGATATTAATTATTAGAATATGGAAGTAATAGAGAGAAACGGACCACAACGCCCAATAATCTTTAAATAATCTCAACTCTTTCTACGTTAATCTTTTCTGATTTAGCAAATGGCAAAAGAAATATGGCATCAATTAATTTATATCCGTGGATCTTTTAATGGAAAGAATACTTACTCAAGACTGTTGCAACTTAAAAGGAGAACTGAACGAGAATCCCCTCTTAATGGGAGTGAAAGCAAACGATTTCTCGACTTTTTGGAAAGAAGTTTAATAATATTTTTTGACTATAATGTTCCCCTCAGACAATAGTCCTTTAGATATAGATATCCCCTTAGACGTTCGAGGTTTCCCCTTCAGACTAAAGCTGTTCCTTTTAGAATACAAGTATCCCCTCCTTCAAGGTTCCGTTCGAACTATAGATTTCCCCTTCACACTTGTTCCGTTCAGACTATAGAGGTCCCCTTCGGACTGTGGATGTTCCCTTCAGACTATAGATTCTATGAAATTTTTTCAGAATCTTTCAAAGGTCGTCAACGACTCAGACAACATTCAAATTTACGGGAGCAATTGGAGGGTAATCAAATTACACCAAATTCAGCTGCTCCAAGGGCTAGGACATTTTCTTATGGAACTATTCAAGGAATACAAGAGAAAAAGCCCAAGGAGAAAGTATTTTCTGTGGCACTAAAGTGTGAAAAAGGAGCACCTGGAGAAAAAGGGTTGGCGGGGATTGATGGAAGTAAGCTAATTTGACCCTTATTAAATTGACCATTTTTAAACATTCCTTCATTTTGCAGTACCAGGCCAGAATGGAGAGCCTGGAAAGCAGGGACAGTCAACAGAAGAACAGGAAACTAACTTAAAAGATTCTGGCTGTATAAAATGCCCAGCTGGTCCACCAGGTCTTCCAGGAGAAATAGGCGTCCCTGGAATTAAAGGAGAAGCTGGAATACCTGGATTGGTCTTTAAAAATAAATAAATTCGAATATAATTTTTAAGCCTGGAAAAGCTAAAAAGGCATTACCTGGAAAGCCTGGACTTGTTGGAGATAAAGGATTGGATGGAGTTAATGGAATGGATGGAGAGCCTGGTAATTAACGGGGAGGGATGGGAGGATACGTCGGAACTCACTATAAGATGTTCCCCTCGGACTGTGGATGTCTTCTTCAACATGGATGTTCCGTTCGAACTATGGATGTCCCCTTCGGATTATGGATGTTCTCTTCAAATTATGGGTGTTCCCTTCGAACTATAGATGTTCCCTTCGGATTATAAATGTTCCCTTCAGACTATATATGTTCCCTTCGAACAATAGATCAGGAGTGCTAATATAGGTTCCATCTTATAGTGAGGATTGACTCTCTTAAAATTAATATCCCTCTTTAAAGGATTTCCTGGAGTGCCAGGCATTAAATATTCAAAAGGACCTCAAGGCCAGAAAGGACCAATAGGTCAAGCAGGTCCATCCGGATTGCCTGGAGATGAGGGAGCAAAAGGAGAAAATGGCCCTACTGGTGAGGCTGGATGGTTTGTAAATATCGAAAATTCTGAAAATTTCTCTAATTTTAAGGCAAGGGTTGCCTGGAGAGAATGGGCCGGATGGACAGACAGGACCTGTCGGGCCTGTTGGAGATGAGGGATTCCCAGGTTATTTTAGATTTTTAAAAGGAAGATAAACTCTAAATTTAAAGGCATTGAAAAACACTACTGTAATTGCCCTGTCAGAACGTCACATTTAAGAAAGGTTTGACGAAAATGGTTAAACGACATTTGCGGACAATGAGACAAGATAATTGTAGGATATCGTTCGTGATTTAAAATGTGGATCTAATCGGTGTCAAATGATATTTATGGGAGATGTTAAAAATATCGCTTAGACCTATGTCCACAAACGTCGTATTGTACTTATTGTCCCCAAATATCGTTTTAAATAGTTGCCTCAGATTCCCCATAAATATCCCCTCTTAAAGCTGAAAGAACAATCTGGCGGTATTGATGCTTACTTGGGAAGATGGAAAGGACGACTTCCTAACCAATTAATTGATGATTACGAAAGATATGTTAAAGAAAAAGATTCTGTGATAAACAAAATAAAAACACAAATTGTACAAAATTAATTTGAATTTCAAAAGAATTTTTGGACCTTAAAAATTGAATAAAAAACTTTATGATCATTCGAAAGAGTCTCATTAACTAATCTAAAACCCTCTATCTACAGTAACCAAAAGATTTAATAGAGATTTTTTCTGCTGAGATTTTTTCATTAATACCCCCAAAAGATCCACTGACTTTTATTATTGTTGTATATATAATTAATGTCGGGTTACTCAGCAAAAATTTTTATTTTTAAATTTCCAAAAATTCAATTTTTCAACGTGGATGAACAAAATCAAGTAAATTAACACTAATTTGTGCCAACTTTTCTATACTTTCCTTCTTTTCCGGATTCCATTCAAAATTAATTTCTTTTAAATTAGCCTTATTAAACCAATCAACTTCTTTTTTTAACAAAATCCAATAAATTCTTTCTTCAATTTCTTTTGAATATTCCTCAATTTTAGTTGATAAGGTCTTTGGAGGATTAATTAATAATACTGAATTTAATTCGTCTTTGATTCTGGGAACTCTGTAAATAATTAGAAAATTATTTGCTTTAGTGTGTGTACGCAAATGTCGCCTTATACTTGATGTTCGCAAATGTCGGATAAACTTAGTGTCCTCAATTTCTTCCTATGAGTGACCACGCTTGGTCTAACCACTATAACTCTTTAATGGATTGACCGATTTTTATAAATTTTATACCATTCAATAGAGAATTAAATGAGCTACAAGATAAACCTAAAATAAATAATTTGGATTATTCTAGTAAGTCATAAAATTGGTAAAAGTCATAGAGAGTGACCTTGCTTGCTCCAACCCCTATAACTCTTGAATGGATTGAGCAATTTTTACGAATCTATTATCATACGATAGATAATTAAATTTGCTACAAAATAGACTAAAAACGAATAATTTGGAAAGAAAGTTAGAGCCTTAAAACTAACATTTTTAAATAAATTATTCAACTTTTTCGGGTTATTCGACTATAACATTGTCTATAATTATTGTTTTCCCATTAAATAATGTAGAATATTTAGTTCTCTATCATCTTATACCAAAAGCTTCTCAAGCAACCTACTTTTCAATTAAATCCAAGATTAATTGTGTTCCTTTCTTTCCAACCCCCAAAAGTAAAATTTTATGAAGTTCCTCCCACTTGACTACTTTTTCAATTTCCTCCAAATTTTCTCCTTCTATAGCCAAAGTAGAGTGTCCACTAGCTGCCAGCATTTGTAAAAGTGAGGGGTAACCAAAATTAAAATGAGAGGAATTTTCTTTTTAAATAATCGAGGGATTAGAGTTTATTTTAATAAATCACTGACCATTATCCAGTAAAATGACGGAGCCTCTATTTTTAATGAGAAAAGGAGGATGAGATATTTCTGTTTAAATTAAAAGGGGATTTTAAAGAATAAAAAAATAGGTAAAATTGAAATGGGTTCCCTCAAAAAATACTAGAATGGTCAGACATAAATGTGGCACAAACATTACTCTATAGCTATAAGTATCCGTTTTACTTTTTATAACCAATGATCCTGTACTGTGCGTGTATACCATAATTTTGGAAGAGTAGGGCTTTCTATACCCATAACAAATTTTTTGGAATAGGGTATATCAAAACGATGATCTATAATTGCTGTTCCATTCTATCGGAATGGAACAGTAGTACACATACCAACATGGTTCTAAAAAAGAGAACGAGTACTTAATAGAGTAATGTTTGTACCACATTTTAAGTCTGACCAGTTTATTATTGGGGGAACGAAGTTCAATTACAAAAAATCTTAACTATAATCAACTTCTGTTCCATTCAAATTCAAACTTTTATTCAAAACCACTGCATGTTTTCCATTTGCTATTATATAAAAATTTAGAGGCCTTTTAGTCAAGTCAAGATTGGCGAAATTTGATGTTTTATTTAAAATTTTTATATTTTTCCCTAATTTTGCGCCGTCTATTGGAGAGGAGTTAATTAATAAATTAATAGAAAAGAGAAAAATAAATTTTAAAATCATTTTTTGAATTTTTCTCGTATCTTGATTTTTAAATGATGAAAGAACATGAAAGAAAATGAAGAAGAAAACAGACGAACACAAATCAAGAGAAAAGGATCTAAAAACGGAGAGAGATTAAACAAGCCGATAAACAAGTTAAAAACATCACTTTATTTTACTTGTTTGTAGTTACTTAATTTTTGTTTAATCCGGAAAGTTAATTGATTTTATTTATTTAATATTATTAGCTGGGGAGTACCTAAATGAAACACAGAAACATTCCGGAAAACATTTGTTTATTTCTCTAACAAAACAAAAACTCAATAATTATTTATTCTTTCACTAACACAACAGAAACACGATCCGGAAAAACATTTCTAACCTGTCTAGTCCATTCCGGAAAAACATACAAAAACATACATGTTTAGACAGAAAACTGAAACATTTTCCGGAAAAACATTTATTTCTCTAATAAAACAAGCTAACTATCCGGAAAAACATAAGACTTCAAACATGAATCTTTTCCGGAAAAACATTTCTCATGCTAATCATAAACATTTTCTGGAAAACTTTTTTCCTTCTCTAACACAGAAACATAATCCGGAAAAACATTTGCTAACACAACACAGAAACATAATCCGGAAAAACATTTGCTTATTCGCTCAAACATTGTCTATACTGAAAACTTTTTTCTTTCTATACGAACAAAACATATTCTGAATGTTTTTTCTCTAATTAATATTAATTCAAACATTATTCCGGAAAACATTTTTCTCTCCTCAGAAAACAGTCTCCTCTTTATTTATTATCTTTTTATATTTAGTAGTCTAATGATGCGCCAGCTTCGATTTCGTTTTATACATCTAGCTATTTTACTTATTTCGATATTTTTCTACACAAAAATGCGGAAGGTTTCGAAAATACAGAATTTTCTTACCGAACAGAGTAAAAGTTTATTTAATAATCAAAACGAATTAAATGATTATAGAGAACAATTTAGGAAGGTAAGGGAGATTTTTAAGTAAAATCTTCAGTAAAATCTCTCTCATTTTCAGACTTTAAACAATATGAATGATAGTAAAACACCAGCAATTCTCTTACTAAATAAGGTAAAAATTAAAAGCATATTTGTTGGCGGCAAAGGATCGACTAAGACAAGGAGACCTTTATGAGCATTTTTGTCCATAGACCTTTTGTCCAAAATCCTTTTGTCCACAGACCTTTCGTGTACAATCCTTTTGACGGTTGTCTATTGTCCGCTGCCTTTTGTCGTTTAAATAATTTTAAAATTAATTTACAGTATGCTTTAAACATTTCTCTCAATTTTCTCTGCAATCTTCGTAAATTTCCCGGTGCTGTTGACCATATTGTTGCTGTTGTTTTTGACTCTTATTCTCATCAAATTTTGAAAGAATCATTTACAGATATTGGGGGAATTGTGTATTGGGATATTCCTGCTTTGGTAAATATTTAAATAAATGATCGACAAAACGGAACATAGGGCAAAAGTCGACAAAATGGTCATAGTGTAAAATCCGACAAAACGGAACTTTGGGTAAAATTCGACAAAATGGAACATAGTGTAAAATCCGACAAAACGGAACTTTGAGTAAACTTCGACAAAATGGGACTTAGGGTAAAATCCCACAAGAAGTTACTCTTTTCTTTTAAAGGAAGAAAAATTCTCGTCGGGTGATGGTCGTTACCAAGTTTTTCAATATTTTCGAGCTAAATTGGTTTCTCTTCTAACTGAGGTTACTGATCAATTTTGGATGGTTCAGGCAGACACAATTTGGAAAGAAAATCTTTTTGAAATTATTGATACGGATAGTCAGGAATTTATTAATGCTGGAATTATTTTTGATAGTGAAGGCTCTGAAGGATTACTACGGTATATGGTAGGGATTTAAAATTTAAAATCGGACATTTGCGGACACCGACATCTGAGAACATAGCCAGTTGGAAACATCGACATTAGGGGGACTACGACATTTGCGCACATCGACATTTGGAAATGTCCTTATAGTGAATGTGCAATGTTTTTCACATCTAGAAAATTTTTTGTATTTTAAAGATAGCTGGAGGATACTTTTTTGTTCGTTCAGCAAATTCTACAAAAAAATTCTTTGAATCCGCGGCAGAATTTTTATTAAATAATTTTGCTACTGTAAGTCTTCAATATAAAATTAAAAAATATTTAAACTAAAGGACAATAATGTAATGAATCGTCTATGTATTCAAAAAGCATTTGGCGTTGAATGTGGTCAGATAAGTTATAGGTAAATTATTTGAAGGATTGAAAAAGGTTTTCGACAAAATGGCACATGGGGGAAAACTAGAATAAATGGTACTAGGGTTCGTCAAAACGGTACATAGGGTAAAACACGACAAAATGGAACTTAGGGTAAAAATCGACAAAATTGTACATATGGTAAAATTCGACAAAGCGGTACATAGGGTAAAATTTGACAAAATGGTACTTAGGGTAAAATGCGACAAAATGGTACTTAGGGTAAAATGCGACAAAATGGTACTTAGGGGAAAATGCACCAAAATGGTACTTAGGGGAAAATGCGACAAAATGGTACTTAGGGTAAAATGCACCAAAATGGTACTTAGGGTAAAATGCGACAAAATGGTACTTAGGGTAAAATGCACCAAAATGGTACTTAGGGTAAAATGCGACAAAATGGTACTTAGGGTAAAATGCGACAAAATGGTACATAGGGCAAAAATCGACAAAATAGTACATAGGGTAAAATGCGACAAAATGGTACAAAGGGTAAATTTTGACAAAATGGTACATAGGGCAAAACGCGACAGAATGGGACTAAAGCTTAATTATATTTATTTTAAAGTATAATCTCAAACTGGAGGATGTCTTCAACACTAAAAGAACATTCAGAAGACTCTTTCCCTCCACTATTTCAATTTGACGGGGATGATGGTTCAACCGACAAATTTAACAAAATAAAAAATGAAGGGTATTTATTTGTTGATTTAACAACAAAAAAATGTTTGCCGGATAATTTAAATATTAAAAATCAAGGGAATTCCAGTAAAAATAAATTATTTTTATTATCTTTTATTCACAATATTTTTGAATTTTTTTATTTTCAATTTCCTTCAATTAAATATTTTTTGTTAGCTAATCTTTTTCCTTATTATGCTGCCTATTTTTTTATTTAAATTTTTTGTTTTTATTTTTGTTGAATAAAAAAATATTTTTTTGAAAATTTTTTAAGCTAAGATTACCGAAAATTGCGGACAAAAATTTTTTGCGGACGAAACCGAACCCCATTGAAATTGAGAAAAATGTCACAAGATCAAGAGCTAGGAGTAGGTGTCCGCAATTATTATCCGCAAATATTTCTTCCCCATCTAAACGAACAAACAAAATTTTAATTTAAAAAATTTATATATATCAAATCTTTCATCCAAAAAAATTTAAAATAAATGGAATGAGATGTGGGCAATTTTTTTAAAAAAGTTAGCTAAAAAAATATAGCAGTTAATTAATAAAAGTAGGGGGACCGGACCGGGAAATAATCGCCAACAAAACTCAACGTCGATAGATGGAGGAGATAAAACGATTCTAGTACATATAAGCCTTCTTCTCCAGTCCGTTCTCTAATATATTTATAAGAGGGATTGACTAAACAAACAAAATAGAAAAAATTTAAAATCTCTCTAAAACTTATCACAGAATAGTAAAGTTAGTTGAAGGGGAGGACTTGAGGGAAAATTTTGAAAATTAAAGAGGGATATCTGAGAGAAATCTTTGAATTAATCGAAAGGGAGAGATTTTAAATTAATATAATTTTCACATTTCTATAGACAGATATATAAAAATATTTTAAGGAAAAAAAATTTTTTTTAAGTCAAGGCTTTACAAAAAAAGCAAGGCGCGCATAAGGCATAGAGAAAAAATGCACATGATATATAAGAGATTAAATTAAAATTAAAAAAATTTAAAATAATGGCCTGTTTTTAAAAAATATATATTTTTTTCTAATTAAAAATATAGAATCTTTTTTTTTATAAAAAAAAACCTTCAGAATATAGAAGCATGCTAAATCCACCACTGCGAGACCCCCCAACCACACTCAAAATCATTCGTTTAAAAAAATTTTAAACGAATGCAAAACGCCCTAGATATCAGGGATGGGGCCGTATCTAATCCTGAACTTTTTTTCTACTCAAAACCGAAACTAAGAAAATTTTGGAAACCCCCCAAAACCCGACTTTTTTTTCTCAACTCAACCCATCCCTGCTAGCTATGGTTTTTGATACAACTTGAAATATAGGCAGGGGGTCCACACATAAAAAAATCATATATTTACTCCTCACAACGATTATTGTTACAACGTTCCTCCAATTCTTCTTCAAAATTTAAAGGAAGTTGTTGTTGTTGTTGTCCATTATTATTTGAAGAATGTTGACGTTGATGATGTTGGGGAAATAATAAAACTTGTTGCCGTTGTTGTTGTAGTTGTTGAACTCTATGACCTTCTAAAGCTTCACCTTCAAGGTAATTTTGTTCTGGTTTAACATAAGAAAATGGAAAGTAGGCTGACTTAAAAGTTAAAAAAAAATTAGTTAAATCTCTCTATAAGCAGAGAATGGTGCCGAGAATCCTGTGAGAGACTGAGAATCCCCCTTGCCCTATGAGAGGTGAGAAATACTCCTATATAGACGAGACTATCGCTTAGACAGACTCCCCAAACTAGTAGCCATGGATTAAAAAATGTTTTTATGTTAAGATAAGAATTTGATCTTAAATAAGGGGGTTACTCTTTTTAGGCAACTATCCAAACTAGTAGAGAAAATGAAAAATAGACAGACTACTTACTCCCCTCTTTTTCCCCACTCACTGTCCAACAAAAAGTACCTTAAATAGAGGTTGGACGATTTTTTGGCGCGTTTTAAAATCCTAAAAAATTTAGCATACATCCCAGGTCCCTTATAAAGAGATTTTTACACCTATTTAAAAATAAAAAATTCAAAAACTTACAGGCCCTCCATTAATCGACCCTTTCCACCAACCCTTATCCTCCCCAATAGTATCCAAAACTTCAATTAAATCCCCAGGAATTAAAGTTAAATATTTTGAAGTATCTGGACGACTAAAAGAACGTTGAGCAATAAATAAAGCACTTTTTAATGGGGTAGATTTTAATATTACATCAATTTCGAATCCTTCTTTAATGCTGTTGCTTCGATAAAAATTGACTAAATCCTTTAAAAAAATAGAAGGGGGGAATTAGTGGAGAAAATTTAAATTCTGAAATTTTTTTAAAAATTCTGATTAGAGAAAAAATAAAATCAGAAAAATTTCTTAATCAGAATAAATCAGAAAAACACAGTTATGAAATAAACCAGAAACTGGAAAATCATAACAAGAGAAATCGGAATTTTAATCAGAATTCTGAAATCAATTAGAATAACCAAAAAATTCTGATTTTAAAATTAACCAGAACAAAAATAAAATCAGAATACTTTAACATTTAATCAGAATCCTTATAAATTTAAAAAAAATAAATATTTACCACAACAGAATCAAATAATCTCTCCTCATGTAAGAAATACCTTGAAAAATAAATTTCAAAAAAATTTTTTTTAATTTTTAAAAGATTTTCCCAAAAAATTTTATTTTAAAAAATTCTTTTACGGACAGTCAACAATTTTTGTCCGCAAAAAATTTTTTCCAAAATTTCGAAAATTTTTAAAAAATTTTGCCCCCAAAAACTTACTTATTATTCTCTTCATCAAATACAATTTTTATATGTTTCAATAAATTCCCAATTTGTAAAGACAACACATATTGTTGATAATTTGTGTTCCAACGAATTAAAAAAGTTCCTTTTTCTGTTCCCTCCAATAAATTATTGGCTATTTTACGTCCAATTTCACCAAAATACCAAGGATATTCTTCTGGAATATTTTGCCTTTCTAAAGGAATATCTACTGCTTCCATTATTCTACTTAAAAAATAGAAAAAATTTTTGATTAAAAGAAATTCTTTGTCCGCAGAATTTTTGCGGACAAAAAAAATTTTTGCGGAAAAAAATTTTTTTCAATGGTTAAGTTGGGTAATTAAAAATTCCCAAAGCAAGGGGGTCAAAGGTTCGAACCCCGTCATGGAAAATAAATATTTTTAGTGTTATTTTTAGTTTTCTGTTAAAAAATTTATTTTTTTTCAATTGAAAATTCAAGTAAAAAATTTTTCTAATCCAAAAAAACCCCTAAAATAGGTTAACCCCAATTTTATCCATTTCTGTCCGCAAGTTTTGTCCGCAAATATTTTATTTAAAATAGAATTTTTAAATCTAAACCTGCTAACAATCATCGGCACTTTTTTGGAATAAATTGAATTAGAAGCCATTGGAGAAGGTAATAAATGTGTTGGTGTATCGTTATCGTCTACAGTTATAACTTCTGATAATGAACAATTAGAAGAACGGCTATAACGTTTTTTCTGAAAGAAAAAAAAATTAAAAGAATTTTAAAAGAATTTTTAGATGACATTAATAGACAGGGAATGGAAGGGATTTTTGATGACTTGGGGAAGAATAAAAAAAAATCCGCAAAAAAAGTCCGCAAAATTTTAAATTTACAGAAAATAAAAAAAGAATGTCACGCCAAAAATATTTTTTTATCAATTTTACGAAAAAAAAAATAACGGGCAAAAATAGAACCCCTACAAAATGAATAATTAAATATTTATATCAAAGTTCCCCAGCAAATAAATGAAAGAAAATTTTAATGCAGATGTTACTAAATAAATAAATAAGGTAGTAGATTAGAATGAATAAGATAAATAAAAATGAGAGAATGTGTGAAAAATGAATTTTTAATTTTTACGAAAAAGAATTCTAAAATCCGCAAAAAAAAAGTCCGCAAGTTTTTTCAAATAATTTTAAAAAAAACCTACAAAATCCAAATTAGGTAAAGTCCTTCCTCCACCTCCATAACCTCCATGTCCATTTGTAAAATTTAACGACAAAATTGTATTATTTATATTTTGTAATTGTTGATTAATATTTAAATTTGAATTATTTAAATTAAATGTTTGGGGAAATATTGAGGATAAACGTGAAATTGTTGGTGATAACTCTTGTTGCTGTCTACTTATTATTTTTGCTAAACATTCACATTTTTTTGTACATTCCAAATGAAAATCTTTATTACAACCTGCAAATTTCGAAAAGAAAAATAAATTAAAAAATTGAAAAATTTTTAATTTTTGGTAAGGACTCAAAAGGGTCAATTTTCTTAATTCTCGACCAATCTCAAAATTTTTTTAAAAAACTCAAAGTCGATTTATAATTAATTTTTTAATTCAAAAAATTATTAATTTGTATAAGGACTCGTCAATTTTATAAAATAATTTTAAAGACCCTTTGACTCTTAAGATTATTAAATAATTTGTTTTAAACCTGAACAATGATATCCCTGAAAAAATTTCCCTCTCAAAAGTTTAGAGCATACAGAACAAATAGTTACAGAAGAATAAGTTTTGTAAAGTAAAGAATGGCCTAATGCTAAAGCTTCTTTTGGGTTGCTAATTTCTCTGAAAATAAAAAGAACTTTTAATAAAAAAATTTGCGGACAATTAAAAAATCCGCAATTTTTGTCCGTAAGGATAATCATTATTTAGAGGAGTGAGTTGAACCGGAAAATTTTAATAAGATCATAAGTTGAGTAAAACTATGATCCAAAGAGGAACTTTCCTGTTAAAAAATATATTGCGGACAAAACTTGCGGACATATAAAAATTTTGCGGACATAAAAAAATTTTGCGGACAAAAATATTTTTGCGGACATAAAAAAATTTTGCGGACAAATAAAAATTTTTTGCGGACACCTCCCAAAATAATTATTTTCAATTTAAAAAATACATACATAGCTTTCTTAATCATTTGTTTCCAATTATTCATATCATTCAAATTTTTAAAAATAAATTGAATTAATAAATTAGTCGAATTTATAGCTTCATTACTAATTCCTCCAAAAAAATTCGACGAATTTCTTCTTTTATTACAATTTAATTTTCTTTTTTCAATTATAAAAGAATTGCTATAATTATTTAAATCAAATAAATTGCTTGTCAATTTTCGAGATATTGAATTATATTTATTTAAAGTTGAAGTTGTTGACAAGTCGTTAGATTCAATTAAATCAAAATCAGAAAGAAAATAAAAATTTTTGGATTTGTATGTTCCTGCCTAAAAATGTAAAAAAAATTTTATTGAAAATCTTGCGGACAATATTTGCGGACATAAATATTTTGCGGACAAAAATATTTTTGCGGACAAATTTTTCTTATTCCCTTTGAAACAGAAAATCTCGTCTCTTATAATATGGGGAATCTTAAGTGGGAAAATATTCTTTTAGGAAGCTTATCCCACATATAGGGCAACCTTAATAAGCCAAACTTCACTATATAAAATTTTCTTCAACAACAACAAAAAGTGACAAAAGAATTTTTTGCTTAAAAGAGCCCTACTCCCTTCAATGGCCTTAATAATTTGCAAAAACTAAAAAATGAGAAGGGAATAAAATTCATAGCCTAAGAAAAGGAATTTGAACAATTAAAAAAACCTCTCTTTTAGCAAAAAGTATCATACTCTCAAATAGAAAAACACTTCTTTGTTTTGCTTTTGAGGATGTTCCATTTTCTGTAATTGCAATTTTTAATGTTCCATCAAACATAAAACGTCCATAATGCAAAAGATTCTAAAAAAAATTAAAAAAAAAATTATTTTGTAAATAATCTGCAAGACTTGTCCGCAAAAATTTTTTTAAAAAGTAGGCAGATTAAAAATTATTTTAAAATTCGATAGTTAAGCTGGTAAGGATTGGGGTAACAATCAACTAAAGAGAGTTGAGGGTTCGAACCAAACCAGCGAGAAATTAATTTTCCTATTGTTATATTTAATTCTTAATTTGACAAAGTTAAGAAAAAAGTTGATATTTTACGGACAAAAATTGCGGACAGGAACTTCAACGCGAAAAATTTTAAAATTTTTAAATTGCGGAAAGTCCGCAAATATTGTTCGCAAAATTGATTAAATTTGCGCAATCTGCAAAAGAAAATTTTGCAGACAAGTCCACAAAAATTTTTTTAAAATAAATGCGGACAGTCCGCAAATAGTTGCCGCAAAATATTTTTAATTAATTTAAAAAAAAATCCAAACCACATCCAAATCACAAATACTTCTTTCAATTGTATTAATACACCCAATAATTTCCTGATCCCTCTTCATTTCATTTACATAAACAGCAACATCCTTCATTGCCTCATAAGCTTCGTTTAAAAAAGATTTTTCAGTCAAATCAGAAGTGTTTTTGAATAAATTCTTTAAAGAAATAAATTAATTTTTAAATTAAAATTTTAAGAAAACCTCCAAAATTAAATGATATTTTGTAATTCTTTGAAATGGTAAAATTAAAAAATCACGCAATTTAAATTGAAGATTTTTGCCTAATTCCTTTAATAAAAAATTTAAAAAAATTTTTGCGGACAAAGCTCTAATATACTTTTTCTAACAACCTCAAACCTTTCTAATCCTGAAATAACCCCGAAGTCCTCGATAAAACCGAATTTTTATCGGGCAAATGTAAAATGGAAGGGGTTAAATTTTTCTTTAAAAATTTCTAGGACCTTACCCAAAACCTAATAAAAATCTTTAAAAAACCTCAACAATTCTTTTATAATTAAAGTCAACTCTTTCCAATTCTTCAATTCTACGAGAAGACGCCCCCAATTGTGAACAAAATAAGCCATAAATTGTAAAATTCATTTTATACCTTTAAAAGAAAAATTTTTAAAAAATCAGCAAAGAATTTTTTAAATTAAAAACAAAAACTTTTTTTGTCCGCAAAAATTTTTTGCGGAGAAAAAAAGTCCGCAAAAATTTTTTGCGGACAAAAAAAGTCCGCAAAAAATCTTGCGGATAAAATTTTGCAAAAAATTTTAAAAATTCAAAAACAAACTTGAAAAACACTTGAGCAACCCAATTCCTATCCAAAACTTCATCTCCCCCTTCTTTTACCAATCCAAGACATTTTAATATAGCCTCAGTCAATTCAGGCAAAAATTTTCTGTGTAACCCCAAAATTTCAAAAATATTTATAAATATTGTCAAAAAATCGCTGCTTTGAAGGTGGAAACGTAAAGGATTGTAAAATCTATCTATTATTGTTTGTATTCCATCCAAATAACTAATTTCTGTATCTAACAATTCTTTTAGGCAGTGATCCCGGTTGTTGGTTGGGGTAAATTCTATGTAGTTCTAAAAAATATTTGCGGACTTTTTAAAAAATGGACAGTTGGTTCAACAACACAGATAAATTTTAAAAAGTTTGGGGGTTTTAAAGGTTTGTGGGTTTAGGGGTAAATTCCCTCAGGAAGATATACTTGCAAACATTTTTTTAAAAAGTGGACATTTGGTCCAACCTAGATCGACTAATTGTAGATTTGACTAATTGTAGGTCAGAACCAAGGACTCGGTATTTCTTTACCCAACCTCAAACAAATTTAACACTTCTTAGCGATCTTCTATTTGAACAAATACCCACTAGTATCTGTCCAAGGCTGGTGAATTCAAAAATTAGTTCAGGTCCCTGACTTTTAAAGAATCTCAAGTTTCCACACATAAAAAAATCCTCAAAAAATTCTTAAAAAATTCAAAAAACCCCATACCAAAGGCAAACATCTATTTCTCGGTATTTTTTGAGAACATATAGATTCGTATATTTCTTGTCCAGTCCTTTCCTCCTCTTCTTCCCTTTGTTTATTAATTACTGAATAATTATCAAATTCTGTATGTTGTTGTTGCTGTTGTTGTTCATATTGTTCTCTCAAATTTAAATAAATATCATCATCGGATTCTTCTCGATTTGGTAATTTTGAAGGTAGAATTGTTTCTTCTGGGAAGGGCCTAAAATTTTTGTTTCAGAAAAAATATTTCAGAAGCATGCTTCAGGACCCATAATATCTCAAACATGATTCATTGCTTTAAAATTTCGCAGTCATATTTGAAGTCTGATTAAGAAAAGGATTCAAAAATACGGGCCTGTTCTGAATTCTCAGAAATAATGAGACATGCTTCAAAAAATACCATGGAAACGTGTTTCAAAAAAATTTTCTGGAGCAAAAAAGATCTCAAGCATGCTTCAGGTTTCAGAAAACAAAACTTTTTTGAAGCACACTTGACAAAATCCACAAAAATTTTTAAAATAAAAATAAAAAACAAACTTTAATCCCAACTGCCTCGATTTTTGACTTCTAGAAAGTTGCGACAAAAGTCTAAGAACCGCCGGGAAGTTCTGCAATTCCAACAAATCATCTTCACTAAAAACCTCATTTATTGAAAAATTATCACGGCAGGCTTTTAGAAATAGAGCAATATTTTTTGAGCAAACAAACTGAAAAAATATATTTTTAGCTGAATAAATGTTAAAGGTAATTTTAGAGAAATTAAGAAAAATTATGAGTAAAAAGTCATTCTAGATAAATAGACATTTGGTCCACCAGCTCAGAAATATTAAATGGGAGAGGTTAGACTGCGCCTAGGCCTCAACTCGAAAATTGTTCTGTTGACCTCGACCACAAATCTTCCCTTTAAGTCAGGGAACCCCCAGAAGCTTTACTATGGTTACAATCGAAACACCCGTAGCCTAAACTTTATAGACTCCTAAACTAGCTTAATCAGTTTTCCTATTCTAAACAAAACTACCCTCAAAACCCCCAAAAATTTAATTCAAAAATACATGTGATTGTTGATATTGAGACAATATTTCATGTGAATAAATACAGTTTGGACACAATTTAATAGCCAAATTACACAAAAGAATTCCATCTCTCAAAATAAAGGCAAAATCGGATAATTTGTCAAATTCAGCTTCAGGGGAAAGCACTCCTGTTGATTTTATCCATTTTATACATTGCTGCCAAAGCTCATTTTCTCTATTTTTACTACAAGGCATTTCTGAAAAATAAAGGGAAAAAATTTAGCAAAAATTCTAAAAATTCCGAAAAATCAGAGGAAAAAGTGAAAAAGTGAAACCTTTCGTATATTCACTTTTTGATATTCTACATTTCAACATAAAAGCAAATTAAAAATGTAAAATAAAAAATTTCAAAACACCTAAAAGCTAAAATAAACAAATGAGGATCTGACAAAATACCACGTAGTGAAAAAACCGTCAAAATGCCACAATGTTGACCTCGTGTAAAATGGACAAAATCCCACGCAGTGTAAAATATGACAAATCGCCACAATCTTTTGTCATATACAAAAAGAAAAATTATTTTAAAAAATCTGCAAAAAAATTTTGCAGAATGCAGAAATTAGCAAATTATTTAAAAATCAAAAAAATCAGAATTTTATTAATATAAAATCAGAAATAAAATTTAAAAATCAGAATAAAAAATCAGACAAAATTTTATTAATTGAGAGAATAATTAATTAAGTAGAAGATACTCCGCTTTCTTTTCTCACAGGTTGTTGTTGCTGACAACTTGCTCCATTTAAGCTATCACTATCGAATAATTTATACCATCCAACAATATTATTTCCTCCTCCTAATTGTAATTCTTCCAAAGCAATTTGAATTACTCCCATAAATATTTTACGTTCTAAACGTCCAAAATCCCCAATTACAGTTATTTGAAGCATTTTATTTCTCAAATTTTCGTTGAAAATTAATTTTTGACGAAAGCTTGGAGAGGCAGAACGTGTTCTTGAAGGCTGTGTTTTTGCTTTAGCTACACAATTTTTTCCTTCCATTAAATAGGCTTTGACATAGGAAGCTGTGGAAAAAATTTTTTATTTGCTTAACTAGAGGAATCCCCTTTTTGAAAAATTTTCAAAAATTTTTCAAAAAAAAAATTCATAAAATTTCAAAAAAATTTTTCAAAAAATTCACTCACCAGGAGCACCTTTAGGCCCAATCTTCAATTCTCTAGCTTCCCTAATATCCAAAACCAAACCAGTTCCCTGCTCAATAGATAAACCAATCAACAATTCCCCCATAGGTATAGCACCAAATGCTTGACGTCCAACAACTTGTCCAGGGCCAAGATTTTCCATAAAAGAACCGAGTGGTCGATCAGGCAAAATAGGCAGCCAACTGAATTTTTTATTTATTTTGCTGAGTTTTTCAAAATTATATACTTATCAGAACTGTCAGTAGATTCTTTACTATTTTGTTTTATAAGTTCAGACGGGGCTAATGCTGTATTTGATGTTGTTGTCGAGACTGTTGTTGTTGCCCCTCCTCCCCCTTCTCCAGGAATACCAACCTCTTCAGAACGTGCGAAACCCAATCTTTTGTTTGCATCTAAAAAATATTTTTTGAGATGTCGCGAAATGCGAAACACGAAATATAATTTCGTGTTTCGCATTTCGAATTTATAATTCGTTTCGTATTTCGCATTTAGCTAGATGAGAGTTTACCATTAGGTCCATTCCTTCCAGGTATTAATCTTGTCATTAAAGACTTTTTTCTGTCCTTCATTTCCTTAGCAGTCATTGAAGCTAAATTTCCTAATTGTTGTTGCTGCTGCTGTTCGATAAATCTCTCATCTTCTTCATAATCTAAAATATCACCTCCATTTCCATAATTTTTTGTATCTTCATTTGAACTTTGACTTTGTTGTTTTAATTGTTGTTGTTGAATTCTTTGGATTTGTTGTTGTTGTCGAAGTAAAGCTCTAAGAAAATTTATTAAAATTGAAGCAAAGTTTTATTAAAAGTTTAGAAGCAAAAACGGAAAGGGAGAGAAAAATTCCGGAAAAAGAATATAAAGGAAACCGGAAAACACAATCCGGAAAAAATAAAAGAAAGAAACACACTTTGAAAAAATATAAAACCGGGAAACATTATTAGGAAAAGATACGCTCCGGAAAATTACGGAAAAAAATTAAGGGAAACCGGAAAAACATAATCCGGAAAATTAATAATAAAAATATAGAAGAATCCGGAAAAATATATCATAGCAATAGAACAATCCGGAAAATACATTAATTTGCTTCAACTTTAAAACTAATCCGGAAAGCTACCTATTTTGCATACTCTGAGCAGAATTAACACTTAAAGTTTCTGCAGAACAATCAGAGCCATATTCACCACCCCCACCTCCTCCAATCAGACATTCCTGTTCTTTTAATTCTTGTTGCCGTGTTGTTTTACGACTATTGTTATTATTTTGTTTCAAATCTTGATATCCTTCTCTTTCTTCTATGAAAGCTGAATCTTGGCTATTATTAACCCCCGAAGAATGACGTTGTTCCCATTCAACTACTGAAAATATAGTGTTAAAATACAAGCGAAGCAAAAAATTTTTAAATTGTGAAGCAGAAACAAAAACTGTTAAAGTTTCAGCTTTTAATTTTTGCTTCACTTTTCGTTAAAGCAAATATGTAAAAAAATTGAAGCAAAAACCAGAACTTAAACAAAACTCCGATTTTTGCTTCAGCATCCCAATTTTCTCAACTTACTATTCCTAAGCGCTGTAGCTGACTGAGGCCTTCTATCCCGAACATTGTTGTGTTGTTGCTGCCTATCTCCATGACGATGTTGATGATGTCTATGTTCTCTATCTCTACGCCTATGCTCTCTACTATGTTCCCTTTCTTTACGTCTTCTTCCAATTTCCCATTCTTGCTCTTGATCTGATAAACAAATATTTTTTCGATGTTTTGAATTTCTCCCAAAATTTCTTCCTTCATCCCAAAAATCTTCATCATCTCCATAATAATTATGCCTCCCTCTCCTAAAGGCTTCTGAATGTATAGGAAAATCAGAATTATAAGAACGATGACGAGAACGTGAAGAATGAAGCTAAAAAAAGAAGTTTAAACTTGAAGCAGTCTGGCTTGTCAGATACTTTGTCCCTCAACTGTATTTGCCTGCTTAGTCTTTCTCTGTTTCTATCTAGTATGGAGCCCCGGAATTTTCCGGAAAACAAGGTTCCGAAAATTTTTCAGATTCCTGATCAGAAACAAAGGACCAGAAAACACAAAACTTACCGGCAAATCATGAACAGAAAGTGAATTAGTTGCTTTATTATTGCTTTCCCATTCTCTGTTAGAAACATTCCCTCTATCCGAAAGGCCAAATGAAGCAGAAGCATTTTGGGGAAGTGTTCGATAAGGAAAATTCATTTGTGAACGACTTCGTTGCTGACCGGCTGGAGGGGTTAGTGAGGAAGAATACCTTCTTTGCTGGTATCGAAGTCTCTACAATAATTTTTATTAAACATTAATCAAATCCCTAACTACTAACCACTCTAATAGGATTATCATCATCCATATCAAGCAAAGTATAAACATGTGGTTGATTATTTAATGGAGCTTGACTCAAATCAATTAACGCTTCTCCCAAAAACGAGTGCGATTCGAAAGCGTCATAATCCCAGAGGGTGACCTGCGAAGAAAATTTTTTCTTAAAAAATTCATTTTTCTCTCTCTTTCACCTCCAAAACACGATTAGCTAATTCATTCTCATCCAAATCTTCATAGAAAAAGTGTTCCTCCCACACTGGACTTTGCGTTCCTGTAATTACTTTACTTTGCCTTCGACTTTTTTCACTTTAATTTGAAAAATAATTAAATTTAATTATTTTTTCTTCTTCTACCTTCTATCCGGTAATAAAAATAATTTAATATAAGGATTTCTATCATTTTCATTTGGACGTGGTAATAAATCATAGGCACGACTTAGAGAAATAATTAATTCTCGTTTTTGTGGTAAATATAAAAGAGCCATCTAAACAATGTTTTTAATTAAAACAGAAATTAAGAAAAATACAAAACCTCTAATCGACCATATATTCCAGAAACACTATCAGAATTAAATTGGGAAGGAGAAAAACAAAAAGGTGTAGTATCAACTAAAACATGTTTTAATTAAACAAATTTAAAGTAAAACAAAGAAAATTAAACAAAACAAATAATTAATTAAAAACACAATGTTTTTGGATTTAAATGTTTACAATGTTTTGTTTGTCCTTGTGTTTTTGTTTTGGTTGTATTACTAATTAAAAACATGTTTTGTTTGTGTTTTTGTCTTTTTCCAATTCTGGTTTTGTTTTTTTTGTGTTTTCACGTGTTTTTCGAACATGTTTAGTTGTTGTGTTTTAAGTTTTATTTTAATTCTGTTTCGTGTATTTTCACTTGTTTATTCTATTCTGGTTTTGTTTTTTTATGTGTTTTACTCGTTTTTATGTTTTTAATTTATTCTGGTTATTTTCATTATTTTAATTTAGGTATTCTGGTTTTGATGCTAAATAAACTTACAAAAGCCCGTTAAAGCATTATAGGGTTGTTGTTGTTGTAGCACAAATGGAGAAGGGACCCGTGAATAAAAACAATGTTTTTGTTGTTGTTGAATATTACTAGAAGCACCACCACTTATAAAAGGCGTAGCAGCAGAAATTAAAGATTGTGAGTGTGGGATATTTTTATTTATTAAAAATTGTTGTTGCTGTTGTTGTTCTAATAATCTTCTTCTACCCAAATTTAAAAAATCATCTCCATCACCGGTTAATGGGCGAGAAACAATTAATTCTAATTGTGTGTCTGCTTTGCTAGTTTGAACTATTGTATAAACTGTCTGAAAAATTTTTAAATTTTTTAAAGATAATTATTGGAGGGTAAAAACACACCTCTGGGCTTGCATTCTGTAGTTGATGACCATTCCATTCTAGCACTTCATCACCTAAATTTTTTTAATTTGCTTTTGACAAGAATAAAAGTTCCTACCAGCTCTTAGCTGCCCCACAGTATCAGCAATAGAACCAGGCCTAACACGAGTAACAAAAGCTCCCAGCCTTCCACTCAACGGATCCCTACACCCAACAACTTTCAGCCCAAAATCAAGAATATTGGAACAAGTTGAAGTTGCAGGAACAAGTCTATTTAACAATAAATGCCCAATTAATTTGCGTTGATCTGTTGACGGTTTCCACGAAACTGATGGGTTCTTTAAGGGAGAGGAGAAAGTTTTTCTTTTTATTTGAAAAAAAACACAAACAGAAAGATAGCTTCTAATCCGATTAGCCAAAAGAACATTATCTGGGACAACTGTTTTTGAATGTATAGCAGACATGGAGCCGGTACTCATCGTTGCATGTCTTTGGCCAAATAGAGGTAAAGTAGTAGAATTACCTGAAATTATTATTTTTTTTGAGATTCTGGCATTTTGAAAGTTCGACATTTCGAAATTTCGACTTTTTACAATTTTTTGTTCGAAATTTCGAGATTTTTACTTTTTAAAAATATAGGTATTTAATATTTATTTATAAAATTCAGTCAATGAATGAACATAAAAATATGTGGGCATTTTTTCATTAATTTTTTTTTGTTTTCAATTGAATAGAAATGCCGTTACTTAATGTAAAGCGCCTCTATTTTTTACTTGCATTTTTCTTTAGTCGACGACGACCCACACATTTTTATTCCTTAAAAGCTTATATTATAGAACTATACTTCTTATCTTATTTTTTCTTTTTTTTTTTTACTTAAAGCTTTGTGGATTATTCGCGCTTAATTGAACTTGTGTGGGGGAAGAAAAAGATGAAAGCCTAAAAAAGTCTCGGGTCAAATCTGGAATTTTTCTTTACTTGGTTTGAAACAAAATTGTTTGGTTGGAAAATAAAAATGTTTATAAAAGAAACACAATGTTTTAAATGTTTTGAAGAGTAATTAAAGGTTTTTATGTTTATGTGTTTGTGAAAAACACAAAAACATCCAACCCACCTTTTTGAGTAGATACTGTGTTCCTCCTGGCATTTGGATGAGCGTTTTCATAAATATACCGCAACATTTCTTAATGTTTTGAAAAATACAAAAATGTGTTTTTAGCATTTGTTTAAAATTTGTGTTGTCAAGTTTTAATGTGTTTTATTTGTATTTTTTTCAAGTTTTTAATGTGTAAAAACAGAAAAACACAAAAACAAATGTTTGTTTAATATTTTAAATGTTTTGTTTGTTTTGTGTTTTATTTGTATTTTTATAGGCGAATGTTTTACAAACATTTCTTTAACATTTTAAAAACCATAAAAACAATTGTTTTAAATGTTTTGTTGGTTTTTTCGTGTTTTTATTGTATTTTTAAAAACAAATGTTTAATTCAAACACAAAAATGTGTTTTACCTTTTTCTGAAAAGTCAGGCTCTTCTTTTTTAATGTTTGTCTGTTCAAGTTGAAGTGAAGTACTTTGCGGTAAACAATGTTGTTGTTGTAATGTTTGTTGGTGTTTTATTTGTTGTTTTATTTGTCTATCAATATGTTTTTGTTTTGGAGAACTAATCTGCTCATCAGAAGAAGAAGGGCAAGAAGAATGTATTTGTTGTTGCTGTTGTCTATTTGTTATTGTCATTTTGTTTCGACGTGTTTTTAACAAAGGTAAAGAATTATTGGGGCTGTCATTATTATTTGGGATTAAATTGGTGGATATTTTGGAAGAAGGTGAAGAAGGTTGTTGTTGTCGAATAGAAGAAGCGCCGCTATTTTGGTTAGGTAATGCTGAAGCTAAAATATTATTGTCGTTGTTAGCTGTTGTTATTTGGCCTAAAAATAAAGAAAGAAGAAAATGTGTCAAGACTAATAAAAGAAAAAAAGGCTAATTGAAAATGGCAAGAAAAAAAAGCTAAAAAATGCAAATTTAAAAGAAAATATCCTAAATGAGAAAATATCCTAATTTCCGGTTTTTGATAATTTTGGGATAATTTTAGATATAAATGTTCAAAAAAAATTTTTTTAACCTCCTTCAGTCCGCATAATTCGTGGAGACTGTTTTGACGATTGGGGATGATCTGAGGAAGCAAAGTCCAAAGAAATTTGTTGTTGATTTATTAAGGCTGATTCGTTTAAGCGTGCTTGGCCGGAAGTCGAAGGCCGTTGTTGTAGTTGTATGGGTGATGTTGTGGGTTGTTGGGAAAGACTATAATTAAAATTAATATAAACTTTATGATTATAGAAAAATACAAAAACACAGAAAAATAAACACAAACTTTAATTCAAACAAACATTGGGAGTTGTAAAAGGTAAAAACAGAAAATACAAAACTTAGAAACACAAAATACAAAAACTTGAAGAAAAACAAAACAAAAAATACAACAACAAATATACAAAAACTTAAATCAAAACAACTAAAATATACAAAAACACAAAAACATTACAATCACAACAAACAAACCAAAAAAATGAGTTCAAACAAAAACAATGAAAGCCTTTTTAAAAATACAAAACAAATAAAAACACAAAAATAAAACAGAAAAACAAAACAACAATTAAATAAACATAAAAACAATACCTTTGTTGTTGTTGTAAATTATGCTGTTGTTGTTGTGTTTGTTGCCTAGGTAGAGCGTTACCAACTTTGTTTGAAACTTGTTTTTGTAATGTTTTTCGAACATTTTCTTTTTCTCTGTTGTTGTTTTCCTCATCTAAAGAATTCTGAACATTAAAACTTTGTTGTCTAAAACTCTTGTTTTGTTGCTCTCTTTGTTGTTTAATACTTTTGCGTGTTTGACCGTTCCATTTAGATGTTTCATTAGATGTTTTTGGTAATTCCTCTGTTGTTCCATTTATAGGTTGTTGTTTCATGTTTTTGTCGTCTGACTGTTCTATTGTTTGTTGTCTTTTTAATGTGTTTTGGCGGGTAAGAGAATTTCGTTTTTGTTGTTGTGACGATAAACTTTGTTTTCTTTGTAATTTCTCATTTTGTTGTGTTGTTTTTGTATGTTCGGAAATTGAAAAATCTGAAGACTTTTGTGGTAATTGAGGTTGTTGTGTTGTTTGTTCTTGAAAAACATTGTCATTTAAATGTGTTTGTTGTTGTTGTTGAAACCATTTCCCTGTTCTAGCCAGAATTTGTTGCCTAATGAAATTAGAATAGTAAAAATTGGTAATTTTTTTAATTTTTTTAACCTTTTCTGACAAAGAGAACAAGCCCAAATATTCTTATTTTTGCTTGTTGTTTTGCCCCCACAACGAGCACAAGATCGTAATTGACAATAAAAACACTGGAAAAAATAAATTTTTTCGTTAAAGGCTCCAATGAAAAATTTTTTGTTTTTTTTTTCACCTTATGCCCAATGCCATCAGCAAATTTAGTTTTTTGACAAATTTGGCAAATAGCGTCATCGTGTGTCCCAATTAATTTTTGAGCATTTTCTTTACGTTCTTGAATTTGCCTTTCAATATCCCAAAGTTCTTGATTCCCTTTTTGAGCAATTTCTTCTTCCTTTCTTTCCTCATCTTTTTGTCGCTGCAATACTTGCAAAATTATTTGGCGTTCTTCTTCGCTTAAATGTGACAAATCTGGGGCTCCAATATCGAGAGAATCTCCCCCTTGTTGTGGAGATGGAGAAAATGGGGATGGTAAAGATGATACAGGCACCATTGTTATGAAAACAGTCTTGAACACAATTTACATAAAAATTATTTAGGTATGTCAGTAGTAGACACACAGGCACCGTCGTAGGAGTGCGGTAAAATTTCCCGCACTTAACTCAAAGGTATTGAGTGGGTTGTGGGGGGAGGGTCCGAGAGTGGATAGCCTGTGCCTAAAGGAGGGTTTGGTTGATCAACTATTGAGTGGTGGAAGGGGTCAACGGGCAATTAGCCTGTGGGTAAGGGAGGGTTTGAGTGATCAAACCCATTGACCGATTGGGGTGGGGAGGGGTCCGATGTCAATTAGCTAGTGGCTATGGAAGTGTTTGAGTGGGTAGTCTAAACCTATGGAAAGGGTCGGCGGTCACTTGAAAGGGTATAAGGTATACCCTCTCCAATAAAAGACCCATAATTAATAATTAAAAAGTAGTTATTAATTAATTAATGGTTGAATGTGAGGGGTCTGTGGTCAATTAGTCTGTGATTAGAATGTGAGGGGTCTGTGGTCAATTACCAAAACCCCCTAAAGGAGGGTTTGGTTGATCAACCTATTGAGTGGTGGAAGGGGTCAACGGGCAATTAGCCTGTGGGTAAGGGAGGGTTTGAGTGATCAAACCCATTGACCGATTGGGGTGGGGAGGGGTCCGCTGTCAATTAACCAGTGCCTACGGAAGGGCATGAGTGGGTAGTCAAAACCTATGAAAGGGGTCGGCGGCACTTGAAAGGGGATGAGGTAAATCTTTTCCAATAAAAGGCATAATTAATTATTAGTTAATAATTAAAAAGTAATTAATAATTAATAGTAATTAATAATTAAATTTTAATTATTAACTAATTGAATGGGTTGAAAGAGGGGGAAGGGTAATTAATAATTAAATATTAATTAAATTAATTAAAAAGTAATTAGTAATTAATTAAGTGGGTCAAATGGGGTCTGTGGTCAATTAATGGTCAATTTTTAAATACCTAATGACCCTCTCTATTAAAAGCCCATAATAATTAATTATTATTGTAATTAATCATGTTATTTGAAGGAGATGGGAGGGTCAGAGAACTATATCCTCTTATTTAATGATCAATAACCCCTAGCCTAATGACCCTCTCTAATAAAAGACCCATAATTAGTAATTAAAGATTAATTACTAATTAATTAAGTGGGATGAATGTGAGGGGTCTGTGGTCAATTTTTTTAGTGGTCAATTTTTAAGTACCTAATGACCCTCTCTATTAAAAGACACATAATTAGTAATCAATTATTATTGTAATTAATCATGTTATTTGAAGGAGAGGGGAGGGTCAGAGAACTATTATCCTCTTATTTAATGATCAATAACCCCTAGCCTAATGACCCTCACTAATAAAAGCCCTTAATTAATAATTATATACAAATTATGATAACAAATTAAATTCTGTTGGCAGGTGGTTAAAAGAGATTATGCGCTTAACTCTCTCTAATTAAAACCACTCTATTACTTAACAATTAAGTAATAATTATCGTAATTAATTAAATGGTTATGTAATGAACCCTCTCTAATAATAAACCCTTTATTACACAAAAATTGCATAATAATCTATGAATTCCTGATCCTAGATGAAGCGTCTGAGTGGTAAATTAAAAAGTAATTAAAAAGTAATTAACTAGCAATTATTAAAATTAAATCGAAAAAATATATTTAAAATTTATATAGAATAATAAAAATTTCACCGCGGTAAATATAAAAGTTAGATAAAATATTGGCACTGTTGTGGGGAGGTGGGGTCCGGTAAAAGAAAAGAGTAGCCATTATTTTGAGCAGAGTGGTCAAAAAAAAAGAAGAGAGATGCCTATGACTGTTGTGAACCAACAGGATAAGATGTAGTAATCTGAGTCCTACTATTTATAATACTAGTTGTAAATTTGTCTACTATTGTGATTTGTCTAAATATGATATTATAGGATTTAATAGTGTCGAGGAAAGGAGGATAAAATCGTTAAAAAATATTCTTATATTTGAAAATTTAATTCATCTTTTAATATTCAATCCTTAGACTTCATGGCCTATTAGCTACCTTAATACCTAACCGTTTAACTTAAATCTGTTTTATATTTGAAGCTTAGTCTATTATTCATATATCTTGTGCTCGGGAAGACTTAAGTATTCCATTTTCATAATAAAAATTTTTAAATTAATTTTACTTCTCAATATTTTATTGCTACCAGGCAACACGCGCACACAATTGTTTTAACATTAAAATTTATGATATAACTTTTGAATAAAGAGTTGGAAGATAAAATTAGTACAAAGTTAAGAGTTATAAGATAAAATTAATGTAAAATTAAGCAATGGAAGATATAGATTTTGGGGGTAAATATGCAAAGTTAAGCGTTAGAAGATAAAATAGTTGTAAAGTTAGGACTACAAGATAAAATTAATTTAAAGTTAAGGATTAGAAGATAAAATTAATTTAAAGTTAATAAATAGAAGATGAAATTCATGTAAAATTAAGCAATGGAAGATAAAGATTTTGGGGGTAAAAATGCAAAATTAAGCGTTAGAAGATAAAATAGTTGTAAAGTTAAGGAATACAAGATAAAAATGATGTAAAGTTAATAAATAGAAGATGAAATTCATGTAAAATTAAGCAATGGAAGATAAAGATTTTGGGGGTAAAAATGCAGAATTAAGCGTTAGAAGATAAAATAGTTGTAAAGTTAGGACTACAAGATAAAATTAATTTAAATTTAAGGAATACAAAATAAATTTGATATAAAGTTATTATTAGAAGATAAAATTGTTGTAAAGTTAATAAATAGAAGATGAAATTCATGTAAAATTAAGCAATGGAAGATAAAGATTTTGGGGGTAAAAATGCAAAATTAAGCGTTAGAAGATAAAATAGTTGTAAAGTTAAGGAATACAAGATAAAAATGATGTAAAAATTTAAGAAATAACAAATATTTTAAGTAAAAATTTAGAATATCTGCATATTTCACGCATTATCACCTACTGAAGGATGCAATTTAGAATATCTGCATATTTCACGCATTATCACCTAAATAAAAAATATGGGACGTTGGATTCTACGTTGGGACCTTTATGACAAAAGACTTGGACATATATCGGACAAGTACAGTATGCAATTATGTACAGATATGTAAGCGCGCATACACTAAATGGGAATAGCAATACTGTACATAACTTTAATTTAGTAGGTTATATTATGTATTGTAATCATTAATTTCAAATTAATAATTTTAAGATCGAGATAAATTATTATTAAGATAAAGGAACATTTTTTTCAAATTAAATAAAAAATTATTTTTCATAAAATAAAAACGTGAAAAAATCCGATAACTATAAATAACTACGATTAATAAAAAAAGCTATTATTATCTAAAATGCAAATATTTTCATTTATATTAATAATTATTCCATCCTTATTGGCTGAAGACTTGGACACCAACCCCTGGAAGAGAGAGGAATTGGTGACAACATTATTTCGTAGGACACCAATACCAATTTGGAGGAGAACCCCACCACCAATGTTTCCTAATACAATTGTAAATAAAATGGGAGTGTCTCGAAGTCAAAATAAATTGGACACAAAATCATTTAATAAAACGGATGTCTTAAGATTATCAATGTTGTGGTATATAAAAGATATTTACTATCCGAAAAAGGAAGATTTAGCCAAACAAGCTGAAATAAAAAATATGGGACGTTGGATTCTACGTTGGGACCTTTATGACAAAAAGTTCAAATTTGGGAAACATAATAAAACGGATTATCTAATGTATTCAAGATGGCGATTTTTATACGAACCTCCAATTTCAAATATTATAGATTATTTCAAAAATTTATAAAATCATTCATTATAAAATCATTCTTATCTCTATGGAAAATTATGATTTATTGAGTAAAGATTCTATTAAAATAAATAACATGTAATATAATATGAAAAGATTGTGATTTGAACCTATTTCCTATATTATACCCCAATTTTATAGCCCTTCCATGCCTCAAGGATCTGTATTATCTATCCCCATGCAATATTTACCAAATAATTTTACTATATTAGATTTTGTGTATATAAAATAATTATCCACATATTTTCAATTAAATTTTTATTAAAGTAATAATTCATAAAATTAAAAATTAATATTTATTTCAGAAGATGAAATTTTAAAATAATTAGTATTTAGAAGTAGGTGATTTTGGGGGTAAATTGGCAATATTAACGAATAGAAGATGAAATTTTTAAAAAACTTTAAATTAATATTTTTAGAAGATGAAATCTTAAAATAATTAGTAATTAGAAGAAGATGATTTTGGGGGTAAATTTACAATATTAACTAATAGAAGATAAAATTTTTAAAAAACTTTAAATTAATATTTTTAGAAGATGAAATTTTAAAATAATTAGTAATTAGAAGAAGGTGATTTTGGGGGTAAATTTACAATATTAGCTATTTGAAGATGAAATTTTTAAAACACTTTAAATTAATATTTTTAGAAGATGAAATTTTACAATAATTAGTAATTAGAAGAAGGTGATTTAGGGGGTAAAATGCAATATTAGCTAATAGAAGATGAAATTTTTAAAAAATTTAGAAAATTCATTAAATTATCACCAATATGTATCATGTAACAGCTGGCTACATTCTTTTCGTGCACGTGCATATGTCTCAAATTCTTTATCAACTTTTTCCTCAACATTATCATTTAATTCTATTTTTATATCATAGTTTTCTTTGTTGTCATCTCGCATGAACGTATTGAAAAGGTTAGCTGATGATTCATCGATAAGTTCCAACAATTCGAGGGGGTAGTATCGATCTTCAGCTCCACTTTTCTTGTCACTGAATTTTTCAATGACGCAATGTGTGTAAGGGTGATGAAGACGTATGCGGTGACGTGAATAAAAATGCGCAGTAACGCTAATATTAAATGGACGTGGTAGACGTCCGTAAGCATTAATTTTATCTGCCCCATATTCACTCAAACCTCCAATTTTAAATGTTTTGTTGAATTCATTTCTGTCTTTATATGTTGTTCGAACTAGTTTACCTTTAAATTTTTCAAGGATCAGTTCACGATCCTTAGGATGATGAAGTCGTTCACGGAGTTTTGATGGTTTGCAATTTAATAATTTAGAAAATTCATCAATAAGAAGCACCATTCTTAATTATTAATAATTAATGATCTGGTTGTAAAATTTTTGGAAATGATTTGATGAAGTCATTGATTTCAAAACAATAGGGGGCGGGTCAAATATTAATTACTATTAAATAACTTGAAATCCGCCCACTTTGTTACCGCCCACTTTTTGATTAAAAAATGGTATCCTTTATTCATTCACTCATTCTAAAAATTATTCAACTAATAAATACTTCATTATTTAACAATGCCCCGCAAAACTTCTTCAGCTAAGGATGTAAAAGAAGTTGTCAACGAAAAGGTCAATGTAGAAGCTATTGACCCAGCTCCTGATGCGCCAAACCCTATTAAAGATTTAATTGAAATTCACACACCATTCTATGAACCACTTACTAAGGAAGAACTTGCTAAGGCAAAAGATAAGAAGACACCTGAAGATAAGAAGACAAACAAGAATGAATATCTCTGGAAACTAATCAGATGTAAATATCTGCTTACAATTAAGCTGTGTTCAGGTGATAATTTAATTTAAAAATTTTAATTAATTTTTTTTATAAAATTTAGCTTGTCAAAATCGTTTGTTCTTAATGCAAGACAAATTTATACGTTATGCAACAGGAGTTACTTTAAAAATTGACTTATGCAATGACTGCATTGATACTAATTGCCGTGCTTCAGATGTCTTAGCACCATTCAAGCAAACTGGTACTAAACGAAAAGCTAATTGAAAGGAGTTGAAATTTGAATAAAAATAATATAATTGATACTATCTTATTAATAATATTATTATTATTTAAACTTAATTAATTTTACTAAATCATTTGTTAATTTAAAATATCGAAATAAATATTAAATTGTGAAATAATTAATTTTCTTTGATAAATAAGTTATCATTTTATTCATAAATTTTCTTACAAATAAATCACATGATTTGGGATATCCTTCCAAATATTTTATATACTCATTAAAAGTGTATCCTAGTGATAAAAAATAAATAAAACAAATACAATGTTGTCCACAAGTATTTTCAACTATTGATTGATAGGGTTTCTTATTTTTAAGTGCCCTCGAAAATTTGTTTAAGAATTTTTCCTCGATTATTGAATTTACTGGTAGTGCCAGGCTATCAAAGTAAATTACTTCCCTTTTTTCACCATAGGCATAAATTGCTATCCAATGTGATCCCTTTAATTGATGGCTATCTAAGTTTACTACAAGCGCTGCAGGGTAATTTAAATGTGACGGATTTGGCATAAGATCACAAGGAAAACAACCTTTAAAAATTCTTGCCGTCTTTTCATTTGATCTCAGTATTTTTGAAATTTGTTCACTATCCATATTAAGGCCTTTAATTATAGGTTGACTCTTGTTTTGTAGACGAAAATAATTTGAATGAAATTTAAATATATTTTTATTTGGCATTGAATTATTAATTATAGATTACACTACATTTTGATGTTGCTGCTGTTGTTGTGGTAGCTTGACCATGAACCATATAATTGAGCGGATTTGGTAAATTATAAGGCTAGTAATCATTAATATGTAAATTACAAGCATGACCCAGCAATAAACATTTTCAAAATCACTTTTAGGTTCTGTACAAAAACTAAGCGCCGTAAATTGAGGAAAAGAAATGGGGGACTGTCTTATATTAAATTTTGATTCTCTTAAATTAGATAAATTTTGACGTAAATATTCTGAATACTCGGGTAAATCCTGATGTTTAATATTATTTGTTGAGACATGTGTTAAAATATTTATTAATAAAAATACTAATTTAATATACATATTATCTGTAATATAAAAATATTAATGAAATATAAAATGAAAAAATAAAATTTTATGAGCTTAAATATTAGATTGTGGTATCGCTAGAAATTGTTCTATTTTTATCTAACATAAGTAGTGAGTCTGCTTCACCCATCACTATTAACATCAATCCTCCATCTGGCACTTGATTACTAAATTTAATATTTACAGACGTAGTTCCATTTCTAATAAGATCAAAGAGACCGCCATGATCATCTCCACTGTTTGTCATGTTAAATATATACACACAATGTGTGTTTCCAAATTGGAGTAAACTAATCCCATTACTTTCCATTGAATTATTAAATCCAATTGCCTCATTCATATCACTGAAGGCACGTGCAAACTTTCCACTAGGGTAGTCTAAATCATAAGGAGCCTGAGGATAGTTTCGACCATTGGCTACAATACATATTTCTCTAACATTAAAGGGTTGGAAATTGAATGGGCTTCTTGATATATTTCCCACATAATCCGCGTTAGCTACTAACCCTAGAGTAATTCGACGAGGTATTTGATCCATAAATAGATTTGCGTTAAATTCATATCGCCCTGGACTAATAAATAGTGATTTCATCATTGTTTTTCTAATAGCATATCGAGCCGGATTTGTTTCAAGTTTTCGAGCTATATCCAGAGCCAAACCATCCATTAAGTCAACTTTCTTCACGTAAAGTTTACAATTGAGAATCTCAAAGTGATATCTCGTTCCTCGTTGACCAATTAAAACAAAATTTGTGTCATTAGGTATTATTTCAATATCTACTTCACAATGATTAACTAGATAGAGAGGTTGATTAAATAGATCAGCGTCTATTTTTGATAGAAACTGAGCTGTTCTACTTGATGTAAACAATGCTTTTCTCGTAGCAAATCCTGATCCTGCCTCCAGAGTTAACTCATTATTACCATAATATCCGGCTGAATTTAAATGTGAATTTTTAGCAGTAGATGGATATGAAAATTCATGTGAAAGATATGTTTTATAGGCATATAAGGAGTTTGAATTAAATATTTCTCTGCCATTAATAGTTATTCGCATATTATTTATGAAGGTCAAACCAATTAGCTGGATAGGTGCTACACTTTCATTTGGAGCTAAATTCACTAGTTGACCATTTTCTTCTTTTCGTATACGAAATTCTGATAATATATAACACTTGGAGAGATCAATGAAATTCTGACTTGAATGTATTTTAAAATGATAAGGAGTATCTGTTAAAGGATTGCTGGTTAATATCTCATAAACTTTAGATGATGAGATGCTTACATTCGTTGGCGGAATTTGAAAAAAATCTAAGGCATTAGTAATTGAATTAACACTATCGTTGTCTATCTTATGAAATGCCATTTATTTTAATTAATATAAACCAAATGCGTCTGACCTAATTCTTTTTTTAAAAACTTTAGGCTTTTTAATAATTTTATTAATAATTGTTTTATGTTGATTTATTAATGAGTTTCTTCCTCCTTTTATACTATTTCTCCCACGTCCTGTACCAAATTGTTTTGGTAGGCCACCTTTATCAAGTATTGTATCAATTCCTTTTCTTCCCTCACTTGTAAAAGCACTCTTTAGTGTCTCTCCTTGATTAACTCTGTCTAATACTCTTTGACCAGTGTTTAATGCCTCTTGGGATACACTAGTGCCAACCCGTCTCATGATTGGAAGAAAAAAACGCCAAAGTCCTCTAAATACATCACCAATTCCCGCACCACTTTGAATACCGTATCCTCTTTGGAAAGGAGGCGCCCCTTTGAAGTATGTATAGGTGCTTTCGCTTAAATTCTCGAGACCCCCACCTTTTTGAATACTCTGAATAAAATCATCATATCCTACTTTTGACGTATCAAATATAATATGTACCATTTTTAGAAAATTTTATTAATAATTTAATAAATGAATAAATAAAAATATGAATCTATTTATGTATTATTAAAAATTTATTACTTTTTTAAAAATTAACACTATGAGTACTGTTCCATATGAGAATGGTACTAAACGTCCATTGTCTAATGTTCTAAGTTCAACTTCTATATCATTAATTTCCTTGGGAAGAACTCTTGAGTAAATTGGGGTGTCATAAATTTTTTCATTATACTCTCCAGGGGTAGCACCTGAAATGGAAACCACTCGCAGCAACGAACTGAGGGAATCGCCAATAATCATCTTTTCAGTGAGTCCTTTTACATACACACCGAAGCTAGAAAAACCTCCTCGTAGGTCACTTCCATACTTTGCAACGTCTTTATTTTTAATTATTTGGGGATTTTCAAATCCTAGAACATAGCATAATTGTGTTGATAATGATATGTAATCGATATTTGAATGATTAATTTTTATAAAGAATCTCCCAAAATCAATATTGTACTCAAATGTAATAGAATTGACCATATTTTTCAAAAGAGTTAGGTTACCACTTAGACGAATACCTCCCCTCCACAAAGAAAATTTATTAATATCAACATTATCAGTATTTCCTTCTTTATCTTCTTCGATAGTAATCTCATTGTCATTATCTTTTACTACTGTTTTATTATTAGTAATTTCAGTATTTGGTAACCCTAAAGCAAATAGTGGAGTAATTGCCGGAGGAATCACATGCATACTCTTAATCATTTGTCTATTCTCTTCCTCATTTATTTCTATCTGTGAGACTGATGATTGGTTAATGTTATCCTGTGTCTGCCCTGCAACTCCTGATTTCTTTTGTCTATCATTCAATGGTTCATTATCTGGTATCTTTTTCTCAGCTGTCTTATCCTTTTCTCTAACATTGTCTTTTACTTTTATATTTATAACTTTATTTATCTCTATACTTGACGGTTTATTAACTTTTGGTGGTGATATTTTTGGCGGCGTTTTTAGTATTGTATTTATTTTTGGTTGTGACTCGGGTAAATCATCGATCCTTGGAGGTGTTTGAAGATCACGCTTCCTTTTTCTATCTAGCCTTGGAGGTGATATTGGTGGTGATGCTTTTGGAGGCGATTTTAAATTATTGTCAATAGAAGGCGATTCGACATCTCGTTTTCTTTTTCTATCCAACCGTGGAGGTGAGACAACAGATTTGTTCTTTGAGCTATCAGGATCAAAGACCAAATCGATTGCCTTAGCCTGGTGTTCAAGTGTTGCGTTCAAGAAATCACGTAATTTTTCAACTTTAGTGTGTGAAGCTTTAGGTATGGGTATTCTTAGAACACTTTTCTGCCCAAGATCGTCAGTGAAATGTATTTTTAACCATTGTTCGTCTAATGTACCGATAGTTGATGGCCATGAATAAGGATAGGTTATACTATGTAATCCACACACCCAATTTCCATTAAAGTGAATAGGTTTTGGTAATTGAACACGAAACTTATTTGGTTTGTTTATGGAATAATTAGGGACATTACTAGGTAAATGAATAAAAAATGTATTTGACTTTTTTATTAAATTTAAAATATAAAAATTTTTTACAAAAGATGAAAATGAATGATTTTTATACTAATTGTGATTCATGAATCCATTGTGTTTCAGGATATCCAATAAATTTTACTAAAAATTCATTAGTTCCATCATCACTCTTTCTCTTACGTAATATCTTCTCAATACGGTATTCAGTATCGTCATCTCTCCTTACTTTTGCCAGCTCTTCTTTATAGAAAGACCCTTTGAATTTGTCACCTTTATCATCCTTAATTTTATATGTAATAGGGTATAGAGTAGTCTTTACGTCATCAACTTGTAATATTTCATCTCCCCAGTTTGGTAAATAACCTTTATCGAAATTCCCTTTTTCTCTACTTAGTCGAACATAATCACCCTTGTTAAATTTTGATTTAACATTTTTTATCTTTGAAAAAATATTTCCATAAATCTTTTTCCATACAGTTTGAGCATTTTTAAAATTTACGTCAACTGGACGCAATCCATGAACTCTGGATATTGAATGATTTATTCCGTCTTCAATTTTTTCGAGAACATCTATCCATTTCAAAGTCTTTTTCTGCGCGAAATATCTATATAAACGTTGTTTAATATTTCTAATTGATCTCTCAGCTATAGAAGCTTTAACTGTAGAATGGTTTGCTTCAATCTTTTGAATATCCTCCTTCGCAAAGAATTCCTTTAACTGTTTATTTTTAAATTCTGTACCCTTATCGGAAAAAATTCTATGTGGCTTCATAGGCACTTTATTAATCAAATCCTGGAATGCTTTTACCATTTCTTCTCCTTTTTTAGTTTTTAGAGGCACTGTAAATAGTCGTTTTGATAGTACATCAATTCCCACCAGAATATATCGATTGCCTTTATTGTGTCTAGAAAGCGCTTGCATATCAGCCAAATCAACTTGAAGATCAGTCATGAAACCAGCTGCAATTGTTTTACTTCTAGGGAAACGTATTCTTTTTGGGCGCATGAGGGTATAGGTACGATGCTCTGCCATTAATAGTTATTTTCTCTGCCATTAATAGTTATTCGCATATTATTTATGAAGGTCAAACCAATTAGCTGGATAGGTGCTACACTTTCATTTGGAGCTAAATTCACTAGTTGACCATTTTCTTCTTTTCGTATACGAAATTCTGATAATATATAACACTTGGAGAGATCAATGAAATTCTGACTTGAATGTATTTTAAAATGATAAGGAGTATCTGTTAAAGGATTGCTGGTTAATATCTCATAAACTTTAGATGATGAGATGCTTACATTCGTTGGCGGAATTTGAAAAAAATCTAAGGCATTAGTAATTGAATTAACACTATCGTTGTCTATCTTATGAAATGCCATTTATTTTAATTAATATAAACCAAATGCGTCTGACCTAATTATTTTTTTAAAAACTTTAGGCTTTTTAATAATTTTATTAATAATTGTTTTATGTTGATTTATTAATGAGTTTCTTCCTCCTTTTATACTATTTCTCCCACGTCCTGTACCAAATTGTTTTGGTAGGCCACCTTTATCAAGTATTGTATCAATTCCTTATCGGATTTTTTCACGTTTTTATTTTATGAAAAATAATTTTTTATTTAATTTGAAAAAAATGTTCCTTTATCTTAATAATAATTTATCTCGATCTTAAAATTATTAATTTGAAATTAATGATTACAATACATAATATAACCTACTAAATTAAAGTTATGTACAGTATTGCTATTCCCATTTAGTGTATGCGCGCTTACATATCTGTACATAATTGCATACTGTACTTGTCCGATATATGTCCAAGTCTTTTGTCATAAAGGTCCCAACGTAGAATCCAACGTCCCATATTTTTTATTTAGGTGATAATGCGTGAAATATGCAGATATTCTAAATTGCATCCTTCAGTAGGTGATAATGCGTGAAATATGCAGATATTCTAAATTTTTACTTAAAATATTTGTTATTTCTTAAATTTTTACATCATTTTTATCTTGTATTCCTTAACTTTACAACTATTTTATCTTCTAACGCTTAATTTTGCATTTTTACCCCCAAAATCTTTATCTTCCATTGCTTAATTTTACATGAATTTCATCTTCTATTTATTAACTTTACAACAATTTTATCTTCTAATAATAACTTTATATCAAATTTATTTTGTATTCCTTAAATTTAAATTAATTTTATCTTGTAGTCCTAACTTTACAACTATTTTATCTTCTAACGCTTAATTCTGCATTTTTACCCCCAAAATCTTTATCTTCCATTGCTTAATTTTACATGAATTTCATCTTCTATTTATTAACTTTACATCATTTTTATCTTGTATTCCTTAACTTTACAACTATTTTATCTTCTAACGCTTAATTTTGCATTTTTACCCCCAAAATCTTTATCTTCCATTGCTTAATTTTACATGAATTTCATCTTCTATTTATTAACTTTACATCATTTTTTCTTGTATTCCTTAATTTTAAAACTATTTTATCTTATAGCGCTTAATTTTGCATTTTTACCCCCAAAATCTATATCTTCCATTGCTTAATTTTACATGAATTTCATCTTCTATTTATTAACTTTAAATTAATTTTATCTTCTAATCCTTAACTTTAAATTAATTTTATCTTGTAGTCCTAACTTTACAACTATTTTATCTTCTAACGCTTAACTTTGCATATTTACCCCCAAAATCTATATCTTCCATTGCTTAATTTTACATTAATTTTATCTTATAACTCTTAACTTTGTACTAATTTTATCTTCCAACTCTTTATTCAAAAGTTATATCATAAATTTTAATGTTAAAACAATTGTGTGCGCGTGTTGCCTGGTAGCAATAAAATATTGAGAAGTAAAATTAATTTAAAAATTTTTATTATGAAAATGGAATACTTAAGTCTTCCCGAGCACAAGATATATGAATAATAGACTAAGCTTCAAATATAAAACAGATTTAAGTTAAACGGTTGGGTATCAAGGTAGCTAATAGTCCATGAATTCTAAGGATTGAATATTATGATGTAAATTAAATTTTTAAATATAAGAACGATTTTTTAATAATTTTATACTCCTTTCCTCGACACTGATTGAACCCTATAATATCATATTTAGACAAATCACAACAGTAGACAAATTTACAATTAGTATTATAATTAGTAGGACTCAAATTACTACATTTTATCCTGTTGGTTTACAACAATCATAGGCATACTCTCTTCTTTTTTGCTGCAAAAATAATGGCTACTCTTTTCTTTTATCGGACCCCACCTCCCCACGACAGTGCCAATATCCCATCTATCTTTTATTTTTACCGCGGTGAAATTTTTATTATTTTATATAGATTTTAAATATATTTTTTCAAATTAATTTGACTAATTACTAGTTAATTACTTTTTAATTAATTTTTAATTCTCAGACACTTCAACTAGGATCAGGACTTTATAGTGTTGTTAATTACAATAATAATTAATGAGGACTTTATAGTGTTGTTAATTACAATAATAATTAATGAGCTTTTAATAGAGAGGGTCATTAGTTACTTTAAAAATGACCACTAATTGACCACAGACCCCTCCCATTCAATCCACTTAATTAATTAATAATTACTTTTTAATTAGTAATTATTAATTAATTTTATTAGTAATTACAATTACTCATTAATTAATAATTAGTTAATTTTTAATTGATTAATAATTACTTTTTAATTGTTAATTAGGGGCTTCTATTGGATACCTTTCAAGTGACCGTCAACCCCTTTCATAGGTTTAGACTGCCCAGTAAAACCCTTCCATAGGCACTGGTTAATTGGCAGCGGACCCTTAAGTCAATACATATAATTACTAATTATTTTTTAATTAATTAATAATTATTATTTAATTATTAATTACCCTTCATTCAACCCAATTAATTAATTAATTATTATTATTTTCAATTAAATTATTAATTACTCATTAATTATTAATTAATTATGGGTCTTCTATTAGAGCTGGTTTATCTCATACCCTTTCAAGTGACCGCTGACCCCTTCCATAGGTTTAGACTACCCAGTAAAACCCTTCAATAGGCTCTGGTTAATTGACAGCTCACCCATTAATAATTACTTTTTTAATTATTAAGTACTCATCAATTATTAATTAATAATTAATTATGGCTTTTATTGGAAAAGATTTACCTCATACCCTTTCAACTTACCACCGACCCCTTCCATAGGTTTAGACTACCCTATAAAACCCTTCCATAGGCACTGGTTAATTGACAGCGGACCCCTCCACACCCCCAATTACTAATTACCCTTCCCCTCTCTTTAACCCATTAATAATAGCTTTTTAATTAATTACTAATTACTTTTTACTTATTAATTATGTAATATTAATAATTATTATTCAATTATTAATTAGGGTCTTTTATTTGAGAGGGGTTACCTCATACCCTTTCAATTTACCGCCGACCTCTTCCATAGGTTTGGACTACCCAGTCAAACACTTCCAGACACTGGTTAATTGACAGCTGACCCCTCCCCACCCCAATCGGTCAACAGAATTTACCGCTCAAACCCTCCCTTACCCACAGGCTAATTGCCCGTTGACCCCTTCCACCACTCAATAGGTTGATCAACCAAACCCTCCTTTAGGGGGTTTTGGTAATTGACCACAGACCCCTCACATTCTAATCACAGACTAATTGACCACAGACCCCTCACATTCAACCATTAATTAATTAATAACTACTTTTTAATTATTAATTATGGGTCTTTTATTGGAGAGGGTATACCTTATACCCTTTCAAGTGACCGCCGACCCTTTCCATAGGTTTAGACTACCCACTCAAACACTTCCATAGCCACTAGCTAATTGACATCGGACCCCTCCCCACCCCAATCGGTCAATGGGTTTGATCACTCAAACCCTCCCTTACCCACAGGCTAATTGCCCGTTGACCCCTTCCACCACTCAATAGTTGATCAACCAAACCCTCCTTTAGGCACAGGCTATCCACTCTCGGACCCTCCCCCCACAACCCACTCAATACCTTTGAGTTAAGTGCGGGAAATTTTACCGCACTCCTACGACGGTGCCTGTGTGTCTACTACTTATGTCGATGTCGTTTCATTTTTGGGTGAATATTAAAATAGAGCTTTATGAGCGTAATTATTGCTTTAATTAAAAAATTAATTAAATAATTATGCAAAATTCCGGATTTTCCGGAACAAATAGAATAGAAAGAAATACAACTGGAAAATACAACCCATTCCGGAAAAGACAACATTTTCCGGAATAAATAAGAATAATATTAACAGGAATTGTTAAACATAAATCCTGGAATAAAATAATCGAAAATAGAATTTTCCGGAAAATAAATACAATTTTCCGGAATGCTTAAATATCAAATATAAATAATAAAAAGGCTTAGAAATAGGCAACTATGCTTCTAAGGTAAATAAAACCCCAATAAATATAGGAAGGATATAATGGATTTTGAAAAGAGCAAACAAAAGGATGATTTAATGCCCTTAAGGTGAGTTAAAAAGGAAATATTAAAATATTATTTTTTTTTATTAAAAAGCAAATACCCATAAATATTAAAAATATTAAAAAAAATAGACAAACGAATGGAATAAACGGAAAAATAGAAAAAAATGATAAAAAGAATGTTCATCTGCCAATTTTATTTAAAAATACCCCAGTCATTTTTGCCTTTTTCTCTATAACCTTTTTATGGAATTTTACAAAGTTTGTTTTTTTTGTTGTTGCCCTTTGGGTTAGCTGTTGTCGTTTTTCCGTTTCTTACACGTTCACAGAAAAAGGCATTCTTGATTAAATTTCCTATGGACCATAAAAATTTATTTTACCCCAACTTTTAGAGAGAGGGGAGAGACGTTATTAATTTTGGGATGAATATTGGAAGAATTAAAAAATTAAAGTTTAGTCAACTAGAAAAATTAAAAACACAAAGAAAACACAACTAGAAAAATCAAAAACACAAGAAAACACAAGATATAAAAATACAATTAAACAGACAATTTTATATTTTCCGGAAACAAATAAAATTAAAACAAGTTAGCATTCCGAACAAATTCAAGTAGAAACACATTTTCCGTAAAACATCAGTTTGTTGGAAAACAATTCCGGAATGTTTAAGACTCCGTAATGATGTTTGAGAGAAAATACTTGGAAGAAAAATACAGAATTCTAAACATAACAAAAACAAAACACAAGAAACAAAAACATGAGAAAATGTTCATATTTGTTCCAAACATTCACATAAACATTTTTAAGGGAAAATACAAACATCAGAAATATTTTCAAAAAAAACAATTTAAGGAAAAGATAGGCAAAGAAGCATTAAAGACTAAAAATGGATAATTACCAATTTTAATGCTAAATTTTGCTGCAGGCAAAATTTGGAGCTAATATTAGAGAAAGAAAAAAAGCTTAAAAATTAAAAAAAGGATTGGGGGCGAAAATGACGGAGAAATGAAAAAGAAAGGGGTGAACATTTTCTTCTCCTCTCCCCTCAACCACCAACCAGCCTCCCCTCCCCCCTTTTTTTTTTACCCACCAAACAAACACAACCTCTCCTCTATAAAACTACTACACTACTAGCTACTATAGTATTCCATCACAAAACACTTCCGCCTCTCGTTTTGCTTTCTCCCCTCTCGTTTCGTCCCCCCTTCAAACATTGCTTCTTCCTTTTTGGCACTATAATCCATCCCCCCTCCCCCTCTCCCTTTATGGCACACACCAACTAGAGCCAGCCAGTATTTGAAATCGATTTTTTCTAGAGCAATTCCCGCATGGCTAACAACAACGACAAAAAAACAGACAGATAGAACTTATATGGCACTCCACACACACTTTTATATATAGGGCTATTTTCTATAAAGCGAAAAATGAGGGCATAAAAAGTGTAACGGCAATAAAAAAATATAGGAGAGAATTTTGAAAAAAAGGTTAAAAAATTATGCGCGAACCCCAAGTAACTCAGAGATGAAAAATAAGGGTCCTTTGATAATTTTCATCAATCCAAAAGCTTGTCAACTGTCAAAATAATTTTTTTCACGGAATTGCGCACATCCTTTTTTAACAATAATGGGGATATATTTTTTCCCTTTAAATTCCCCCTTCTCTCTCATCAGTTTACCTCCCTTTTTTATATTACTCCATTTATCTTGGCCACTTTTCTCCTTTTTTTGTGTCTCCCACAAACTAAACACACTACTATTAACCGGCAACTACCGGAAAGGTTTTTTGCTATTAAAAAAAAGGAGAGGTAGGTATATTATTTTTTTAAAGTTTCTGCTTCATTCCGGATGAATGAATAATATACCAAAAAGGATATGCATGGAAGAATAAAAAAAAATAAAAAAGAGAACGTTTCAGGGATAGATTTGTATTAAGGGTTTAGAGGAGGTATGGGGGGAACGGAACATTAGTTTCTCTCCCTCAGAAAATTTTTTTGACCAAAATTTGTCAAATAAAAAATTTAAAAATTTTCTTTTAAAAAATCGAATCAAAAGGAATAAAAAAAAATTTAAAAAAAAATAGAAAAATTAGAAATTTTTTACGATGCTTGGTCTATTTGATTCATTTCATAATAAAGACCTTTATTAGCCATTAATTCTTGATGGGTGCCTAAATTTATTTTTTTGTTATCCCCTTTTAAAAAAGATTAAATTATTGCCTTGTTCATGAATACGGCCCTCAACTAAAACAATAATTCGGTCAGCCGAACGAATGGATGAAAGGCGATGTGAAACTTAAGCAAAAATATTTTTATAAAAGATATTAAACAAAGACGGGTACCTTTTCCCGAAAATTTAAAGATTTCCGGAATATATAATAAATAAAACAAAAAAATTCCCGGAAAATACTAATTTAAATAGAATCAGGAAAAACACGAGAACAAATAAGATAAATAAATTCCTTTTGCCGGAAAAAATAAATATGTATTTCCGGAATAATAAATAAATATGTAGTTTTCCGGAAAAAAATAAAACAAACTCAGGAAAATTCCGGAAAAATTCAAGACCAATAAAAATCCATTTTTCCGGAGTTAAATAGTATATTTCCGGAATATATGTACAAATAAAAAAAATTTTCCGGAAAGTTATTATTAAAACATACTCCAAACATATTCCGGAGAAACAAAACAAATATTATATTTTTTTCCGGTATAAACACATTCAAAAACAAACAAAACACAAAAACATATACACCCACCTTGAATACACGTACAATGTTGACTAGCTCGATCCAGCGCGCTTTGTACAGCCTTCAAAAAAAAATTTTTTTTAATTAAATTAAATATTTTAAAGTATTTACCCTTTCACTAGCAGAATCTAAAGCAGCCGTAGCTTCATCCAAAAGTAAAATTACAGGTTTTCTAATTATAGCGCGTGCAATAGCTATTCTCTGCTTTTGTCCCCCACTTAATTGACCACCAAATTCACCAACTTCAGTTTCATATCCTTTAGGTAATGATTCAATAAAATCATCTAGAATATATTTTGGAGGGATTATTTTATTCAAAAAAAAATTCTTTTTATTTTACGAATATTTGCAAGTTTAGCAGCTTCTTGTACTCTATCTAAACCTGCTTCATCATCTGGGAGACCAAAAGCAATCTTTAAAAAAAAATTATTTAGAGATTAATTTTAAAATAAAAATAAATCACTTTTTTATGTAACCCCCCGTTTGGTGCTAAAAAAAAAGTCTTGTATCTTATAATAAAGGGTATCTTAAATTTAAGGTATCACCACCTAGGCAGTCTCCAAACCAATATGTCAATTAAATAAATGTCTAATAAATAGAGGTTCCCATCCAATTTTAGGTATCTTATACCGAGGAAACCTATTAATAATAGGGCTGAAAATCTCGTGCCTTATAATGGAATGTACTCTAAATAGAGGAGTTTCACTCTGTCAACTCCCCAAACCAGTAATCCCAATTTTAGGGGTCTCTTATAGCGAGTTCAAATAAATATATAATTTTAAAAAAACAAAACTCCTCACATTTTCCCTTATTGTAAAAGAAAATAAAGTAGGTTCTTGTCCAACAGAAACAATAACTCTATGAAGATATTGAGCATTTATTTGACGTAAATTATATCCATCAAGCAATACTTGCCCTCTTGTTGGAGAATACATTCTTTGCATTAAAGCCATTAAAGTACTTTTTCCACAACCTGAAGGGCCAACAATTGCTAAAGTTTCTCCTGATTTTACTTCAAAACTAATATTTTTGAGAATTGGAACAATTGGTCTAGAAGGGTAGCGAAACTCGACGCGATGTAAACGAAGACGGCCTTCGAATTTCTGTAATAGGAAATAAGTTGTGTAATTTCCGGAAAAACATATAGATTTCTAAAGAAATAAATTCCGAAACATATAATTTTTTGGAAAAAAAATATTCCGTAAATTTACGAACATTTTCCAAAAAAAAAACAAAATAAATTCGAGAAAAATTAATTATTTTCCGGAAATATGTGCACAAATATATTCCGGAACAGTAAAAACAATATTCCAGAAAATGTAAATAGAATAGTTTCCGGAAAGAAATATAAACAATATTCCGGAAGAGAATTCCGGAGAAAATAGGTAAATCCCTGAAACCTACAAACATTTTCCAGAAAAATTAAATAATTTAAAAAAATTTTTAATTAACCGGACGAAATCCTTCATCACTCAAGTTGTCCATATCTGCTGCAGGTTCAATCAAAACATTAAGAATTCCTTCAGCAGCAGTCCTAGCCTTCTTTAAATCGGAAACTGAAGCAACCAATAAAGAAAGATAATTTGCACCAAACTTGGAAAAAAAAATTTTTTTAAGAATTAAATTTAGAAAATAATTAATAAAAAACCTGCGTTAATAAAACAACTCTGAGATAATCAAAAGGACTGAAAAAAAATGAAAAATTAACAAAAACATAAAAAAATACAAAAAAGAACATTTCTTTGGAAAACAAAAAAATATTTAAGGAAAACTAATATTTTCCGGAAAACTTTAAAAAATAAATTCCGGAAACATACAAATACTTGAGGAATTGTCCGGAAACACAAATGTTTTACAAAAACATTTATCGGAAAACATAAAAACATTTTTCTGGAAACATGTAAACACAACATAAATAAAACAAAAACAACCAAAACATAAAGACAAACAAAATGGGAACACAACAAAAATACATAAAACAAAACAAACACAACGTAAACAAAACATGAATAAAACAAAAACAACCAACACAAAAAAAAACAAAATGGGAACACAACAAAAATACATAAAACAAAACAAACACAACGTAAACAAAACATGAATAAAACAAAAACAACCAACACAAAGAAAAACAAAATACAAACAAAATAAATAAAAACACTAACAAAAATACAAAACAACAAAACAAACAAGAAAACACAGTAAAAAATACCAAAACACATAAAACAAAACAAAAACTAACCCAATCTCATTTGCCAACATCATCATTTCCCCAATATGTAAAGTAATGGCACTGTAAAAAATATTTTTAAAAATAATTTTAAAAAATAATTTTAAAAAATCAAACCAAAGAATATAAGTAAAAGAAAATTGACAAGCAAAAACAAAAGCAGAAATAATTGATTGACGTCTCATAGATTTTTTAAGAGGTCTGAGAGCATCACAAAAAATTCGATGAAAGTGTGATTGGAGAGAATAAGCTTTGATTGTTGGCATGTTGGTGAGAAATATACTTGTGTACTTTTTTTTAAAGGAAAAAACATTTTTTTTTTGAATTTTTTATTGGAGACGGACATTTTCTGGGGGATAATAGATGAACAAAACATTCTGACTCAACCCGTAAGCTTGAATTTTTGATTACCCCCCCCCCCCCAAGTCCCCCTCCAACCCCAAGTCCACTTCTTGATTACCTCCTTAACTTATTCATTTATAAATTTATTTATCTTTGCTATCCTAATCTCCTCCAATCCCCTTGTATCCAAAACTCTCCTATCTCCAACCTCTTTATTATTTCACTCTCCCTCATATCCATCCCTATACCTCACACAAAAATTTTAAAATTAAAAAAAAAACACAAAACTGTAGCAGCCTTTTTTTCTTCTTCAGCCATTTGTCGCTGTCGTTTACTAGTTTCACGTACTTCCACGATACGTACAAAAAAGAATGCTGGGAATTGAAATCCACAGAGTAAGGCTAACTGAAAAAGACAGAAAATTAATGAAAATAAAATTATTTAAAAAAAAACCTTCCAATTTAAAAACAATGCAATAGTTATAGAAACAAATGCACAAACAAGTGAAGGTAATAACATATCCAATTTTGAACCGAGAATCTAAAAATAAATAGAAAAAATCTAAAAAATCAGTGATAAGAGGGGGAGATTAGGATAATAAAGAGTTGGTTACAGAACAGGAATTAAAGAAAATTGTCGAGAAGGGATATTATGAGGTAAAAAAAGCCAGGGGGTTTTGGGGTAAATCTTGGCATCGCTAGTGTCATAGTCAAGTGTTATACCTATTGAGCTTTAAATGGGCAATCTGTTTTTCCTCATAAATCAAGTAAATCGACCACAAACTTTATAAGTACCAGAAAATAACAGAAGATTGGATGGAACTTGACCCCCCGAGAGCGCTACCCAATTCCTTGTTACCCCTTTTTTCTTAAAAAAAAATAAAGAAAAAAGCTATCTGATTTCTAAACCCTCTTCAAAAACATTTTGAGTGTCCACAGACAAATATACCCCAAGCTTATAATTATAAATATACCCTGTTTAAACTTGCAGTGTCTGAAATTAGTCTGTGAACAAGTCGACCAGGCGTATTCTCTTTAGAATTAAAATTGAAGGAAAATTAAAAATAAATTTGACTAACTATCCTCATCAAAATAAACAACGCCGTGACGCAATAATTGTCTAAACATTTGAAGACGCATATGTGTACAAAAACCATGACCATATAGAGCAACTGAGAGCCTCTAAAAAATATTTTTTTTAATTAAAAAAAGAAAAAATTGTCAAAAAATAATTTCAGAAAATTTTTCCCAAAAAAAATTCTAAAAAATTTTTGTTGAAAAAAATTTTCAAAAAATTTTTGAAAAAATAATATTCTCTGACAAACCCCAACAGCTTCAAACATTGTTTTGACAATAATAATCTTAAAAAAAGAAGTTTAGAAAATTTTGAGAAAAACAAACCGCAACGTAAATACAAGCAACAATAAAAACTTTTTCTGAAAGTTGTTCTGCGGGGACGATAGAAATCTGGAAAAATAGGTAATTTAATTTTGAACTAGAAACAAAAAAAAGAAACCTCAAGAAGTGAGGCAACCTCAAAACAAACTAATAAAAACAGCGCTCCTCTTAAAACGGTAATAGGAACAGCTAACGCCAAGTGAACATGCCCTCCTTTAAAATCACGAATCAGACGCCAAACTGCTCTCAAATTTGTGTGTTTTCCAGGCAACTTTAAGAATAAAAAAAAATTTTTTTTAATTTCATATAGGGTTGGTCCTTGACCTGTCCGCGAAAATTTTTTTAGGGGTCTGGGGAAGGACTGTCAGGGGATCGGGTCAGGAAAGTCACGGCTTGAAAATAAGTCAGGTCGGGGTTAGGATCAGGCTTTCAAAAATATCTTGTTCTCGGGTCGAGTATCAGATCTAGGAAAGGATAACCCTTGTGTATGGATAACCCGTGACATTCCTGGTCGAGGATAAAAATTTATTTAGGGATCGAAGACTAACCCTCCAAATTTATCAATTTATAAAACCCTTACAGAAAAATCCTCTTCAGTATAACTTTTAACTTCTTCCTCGACTTCTGGAGCAACTTCCATAACGTTTGGTTTAGAACGAAGCATTGATCTTTTCTTTGACAGAACTGGCAAAGCTTTTAATTTCTCTCGATCCATGCTCAAAACTGAATAGGATTTTCCAATACTCATTTTTTTGTTTGCTCCAACTGAAGATCGAGTCCAAGCCTGACGTTTAGCTAACAAGGAGTCCTTTAAAAAACAAATTTCTAGTATTGTTCATGGCCAGTTAATTCTTCCCAATGGCGGCTCAAATAAATTTCCACCACAGGAAAAACCAATTTTTTCACCATAGAAAAGAATTAACCAGTTGAGAAAACCCTTACAACGTTGGGTAAAATTAACGCTTACGGGCCCCGTTTTTCTCCCCAAGCTTTTTTTCCTAATGGTCAGACTTTTTTTCCCTTTCCAATTCACCTTTCTGTATTTTGCAAACAAATTAATTTTTGTTGTTTTGGGAGGAAAATAGGAGTCTGATCATTCTGTTCGAAGAAGAAAAAAGGGGGCAGTAAACGATAACATTACCCAATACTTTCCTTTTACTATTAAAATTCAAAAAATAACCATAAATCCAGGCTGGTCAGCAGGTCCAATACTAAACTTTCCTCCCAAAGTTGAATCTCTTCTTGTTCCAGTAATTGATTTTAATTCAGTCAAGCGATCCTGAGCGGGAGGAGGTTGTCTTTTAGGTTCCACCAATGTAGCCAACTTTTGATCCAGAAACATTCGGGTAAATTGACCGTTTGGGCTAGATTAAATTAAAAAAAAAATTTTAAAATAAAGAATACTTTGAGAGCAACTCTTGAGGACTGCCTTGTTCAACTATTCTTCCTTCTTCCAGCACTATAATGCGATCCTACAAATTTAATTTTGTTTAAAATACTTGAAAGGTGAATCGTTCACGACAAGTTCTCTTTGCCTATTGGGAAACAAATAGAGAATAAGAGCATCTGAGCCGCCATAGGCAAAAATTAACCAGTCGTGAACAACCCTGCTTCAAATTATAAAGAAATTCAACTTACAGCCTTCCTTATTGTACTCAATCTGTGTGCGATTGTAATTGTACTAACACCACGAATTGCTGCATCAATCGCCTTTTGAACCTCTCCTTCATGTTTTGTATCCAACGCGGAGGTAGCTTCATCAAAAATCATTAAAGAACTGCAAAAATAAAAGTTTGGGACCAAATGTCCACTTTGGGACCAAATGTCTAATCTTACGGATTTCGAATAACAGCTCGACAAATAGCCACCCGTTGCTTCTGTCCTCCACTTAGTTGAACTCCTCGATCACCTACTCGAGTTCGCATTCCATCTGGGAGGGCACTGATAAATGACCAACTTTCTGCCCGCCTAGCTGCGTCGTTCACATCGCCTTGGGAGGCGCCCAAAAGTCCGTATCTAATGTTGTCTGCAATTGTTCCATCAAAGAGAACGGGTTCCTGACTATTGATTGACTGTTTAGAATGAGAAAAAGTTGAAAGAAAAGGTCAGACCTGACTAGACCAATTTGAGCTCGAACGATATCTAAAATTGAAATCGCTACCACATATTTCACCAAAACACATTTTGCCAATAAGGCTAAAAATACACATTTCGCCAACGGAGCCTTATTGACAAACGTGAGCTTTTAGCCTTATTGGCAAAATATGTTATTGGTGAAATATGTGAAGATAATTAATAAGAGCTTATAATTGGTGTCTCCTACCAGGATCCATGTCTCTTAAATTAACACCATCCATACTAACAGTTCCACTACACGGATCATAAAAACGCAAAATCAATGCTGTTATTGTCGACTTTCCAGAACCGCTAGCTCCCACAATTGCTAAATGCTAAATAGATTTTTTTTGAAAATTTGAATTGCGGAATAGGCCGTTTCAGTTCCCTAAATCAGCCTAGGCCGTTTCATCACAAGCAAAAAGGGATGTTTCAGTTCAAGTTTTTACCTCGCCAGCAGCTACTTCAAAGCTGAAAATATTTTAAATTTACTTTTACAAATTGTGAATTACAAACCTAAGCCCTTTGATGACCTCAACATCCGGTCGCGAAGGATAGCTAAAGTTGGAAATTATTGTAAAAATAATTACAAATTGTAAAAAAATTAACTTGAATTGTAAAGTTACAAAAACAAGTTTATTTTGTAATAAAACTCTGTTATACAATTAAAGTTTATAACTGTCAAAATAAACTTTAAAAATAAACTTGGAATAAGTTTTACAACTCGTTTTACAATTAAGTTTCTTACAGTTTGTAATTCAAGTTTATTTTATAGCAAAAAATAAACTTGAATTGTAAAAAGTTACAAAAACAAGTTTATTTTATAATTATGCTCTACAATTAAAGTTTATAAACTGTAAAAACTTGAATTGTAAATATAAACCTGAAAAGTTTATAATTCAGTTGTAATTAAGTTTATTTTATAGCAGAAAAATAAACTTGAATTGTAAAAAATTACCTACCTAAAATGCACATCATTAAAACTAATCGCTCCCCTTCCAATAGTTTGATTTGTATTTTCTTTGGGTTGTAATTTTTCAAGTGGGGCCATTTTTGCAGGGACGATCCTTCTCGTTAACCTTTTCTGATTTTAATAGACAATAAAATAAATTAATTTCTAGATTTATTGCCTAACCAAAAGTGTACTCCTCTTTGCGGGTATATCTCTCTCAATCATTGGAGCTTCCTTAAGTATAGTCTGCATTTCCTTTGCACTTCGTTTTGCAGTTGAAACGCCGTTCAAATGGAATCCAATACTGACTGATTGAGCACACAAAAATAACATATTTATTGCCAACTTTAAAGAGAACGAGTCACTTTATAGGAGAAATTTTTAATTAAAATTAACTCACAGCCCCTAAACGCCCAGGATTCTCATTTCCAGACCTCCAAACTCCAAAACACAAGGCGGCGGTGAATATTAATTCTGTGAACAGTACTTGAGCAAGTGAATTGTAAACTGAAGAGGCCCGGAGACGCTCTTCAGTAATCTTTTTGTGCTCCAAACTTAGACGTTCATATCTATTTTTAAAATTGTAAAAAAGTTTTACAATTTGTAATTTACTTTCCAATGCTTTGTCGCTGGGCTCCAAAAGCAATTACAGTGCGAATACAACTTTAAATAAAACTTGACAAAGTTTGAATTATTTTAAAGTTTAATTTTTAAATTCAAGTTTATTTTTCTATTCAAGTTTATTTTATAGGAATAAATAAACTTGAATTAAAGTAAGTTTTACAACTCGTTCTACAATTAGGTGTATAATTCTGTTATAATTCAAGTTTATCTTTATAACAATGGAATAAATAAACTTGAATTTCAAGTTTATTTTATTTATTTTTGCAATTATTTTTACAATTGTAATTTTTTTACAATTCAAGTTCCAAGTTTATTTTTTACAATAAATTTAAGTTTATTTTTCTTTATAATTTCTCTAGTTTATTTTTGTGTTTATGAAAGTTAATAAAATTTTTACGACTTTTTACCTAAATGTTTCATGAACCAAATTAGTTATTTTTGTTTGTAACTGTGTTTCGGTCTCCATTGTTTTGCAAAACCACTAAAAAAGTAATAAAATAAGAGGGATGATTAATTAACTTACTCGACTAAATACAAGTCTTGTACAGATTAACAGTGGAATCGCTAGTAAAATGAATGCAGTCACTTGCCAATGTATATACAAACAAACAGAAACTTCAATTATGTATAATAGAATTAGATTTGAGATTGAACTTGAAACTTACTTGTAACAGCCATATAACAAATACTATAAAATTACAATTTGTAATTAAAGTTTATTTTTGTCTAGAGATTATTTTTACAATTCAAGTTTTATTTACATGTTTTTACAATTTTAATTTCCTAATATTTATTTTTTACAATTCAAGTTTATTTGTAATTATTTTTACAATTTACGGAAATTTATCTTACATTTGTAATTCAAGTTTATTTATCTAGACCAAGTTTCAGGTTTATTTTTTTTACAATAATTTCAAGTTTATTTTCTATTTTTACAATTCACTTGTAGTTTCCTAATATTTATTTTTTACAATTCAAGTTTATTTTTTTACTATAATTTCAAGTTTATTTTTCTGTTTTTACAATTCACTTGTAGTTTCTTTTATTTATTTTTTTACAAATTCAAGTTTATTTTTCATTAAGAAATTCAAATTTATTTTTCTACAATTCTAAATTCAAGTTTATATTTAAAATTGTAAACTTACATAAAAAAGCACATAGGTAAATGGTCAGCCATTCCTTGATAAATACAATCAGCCTGACTAAATAAAGTTTATTCTTAGGAGGTTTATTTGTTTATTTACTCATTGAGAACAGAAGCGACTTGCCCAGAATGCCTAGATTCAAGCCAGGCAATGTCCATATGTAAAAGTTTGCGAATATATGCTTTTTTGGCTCTAAAAACTTGGCGGATTGCAGAGATTTCCCACACTAGTCTCTAAATATTTTTGTGTAAATTTTCAAATCTTCCCTCAAATTTCCTTCATTTACCTGTATAAACGCTGCACAAAATGTAGCCACAGACAATGTAAGCATTGCATAAAAAACAGGCGTGGCAGAATCCTGGAAGCGCTTATCAATTTCCTTTTGACGCTTCCCCCACAATGCAATATTTGTTTCGTTTGGGGAGAGCCCCAAGTCTGAAAGCCTTAAAAGCTCTGAGGAACGATTTAAACGAAATTCTTCTCTTCGGATAGCTAAATTATTTAGAGGATTAAACAATTAATTAATTCAACTTGCCATAAGTCATAAAATTTCCCATAAAAAACCAAAGGAATGGAGGGAGAATAGCTTGAACAAGTGCCATCAACAACCCCAAGGTTATAAGCTATAATAAACTTGTTTTATAAGGATTTCTGTAAGAAATAGAAGAAATGCTTGAATTCAAGTTTAATTTAATTATAATTCAAGTTTATTTTACAATTCAAGTTTGCAAACTTTTTTCAAGTTTATTTTTGTAATTCAAGTTTATTTAACGTTAATTCAAGTTTAATTTAATATTTAAGTTTATTTTATATAATTCAAGTTTGTAAACTTTTTTCAAGTTTATTTTCATTTTAATTCGTTTTAAAGTTTATAAAATTGTAATTCAAGTTTTATTTAATAATTAAGTTTGTAACAATTTTTTCAAGTTTATTTTAATTAAATTACCAACCTGATAATCGACTGGGTCTGCAAGACGGTAAATATCAAGTAAGGAAGCAGATTCAGCTTCATTTTCTTTCTGTTTTTTAATTTCTTTAAATTTTTCTGCCTTTCCCATAACAAAAATTAAAAATCTTTTTTGTAGTTTAGTTTAAATAAATGTTGAAATTTCACAGTTTATTTTCAATAATTTCTTCCTTTTATTAAAGAATTCTTAAAATTTAAAAATTAACAAAAATTTTAAATTTTAAATTAAAAAATTCCTTTATGAATCAATTAGTAATTGAAATAAAATATAAGTAAATTTAGTAGATGATTGAAAATGACCAAAAAGAGGGGAGAGAGTTGCGCCCCACACAGAGGGGAAAAAGAAAATAATAGGTAGAAGATTTACAAAACAAACTTGAAAAAAAAATTAAATTAAATTATATAATTAAATCACATGAAAATCGCGTTTGAATAAAAAAAAATTGCGGCGCGGTTTAATGTAAAAATATGTGAATTGTTTTGTGAACAAAAAAAATGTTTGGAAGAAAAAAAAGTTTTTGACTAAATAAATAAATGAATGATGGCCTTGATAGGTAAAAATGATCTGTGCGCGAAACTGATATTATTAGAGTTTATTGGGAGCGTATATAAAATGATTATAAGACAAAAGACAATCAATGAGTGAAGATAGATAGATGACTGTTAGTTGTTATTAATTAATTGCAAGTTTATTTTTGTAATAATTGTAATTCAGGTTTATTTATCTATTCTCTTCAAGTTTGTATTTTCGTCAAGTTTATTATTTTCAAGTTTATTATTTTCAAGTTTATTTATTTTGTAATTTCTTTTTGTGTTTTTAACTTAATTACAATTTGTAAAAATAAACCTGAAATGTATTTTTTAAAATAAACTTAAATTACAAATTGTAAAATTCAATTTTATTTATTTTTAAGTTTGTTTGTATTTTTCATTTGTGTTTTTATTCTACTGTTTAATTTGTAATTCTTTCCTTTTGTATTCAGTTTCGTTTTACAATTTGCAATTCAAGTTTATTTTTATAACGCATTTTTTTACAATTTGTAATTCAAGTTTATTTTCCTAATAAATTTTTTTACAAATTGTAATTTATGTTTATTATATTTGTTTAAATGTTGTGAATTTGTTTAAATGTTGAAATAAACTGTTTCTCCCACCCACACCCAAAAATGGCCATTCAATAAATTAAAGTTTATTTTTACAATTTGTAATTCAAGTTTATTAAGTTGTAATTAATTTTGTAATTAAAAAATAAGTTGTAAAAAGTGAAAAAGGGTAGCAGGTTGAGAGTTAATGACTGGTGGACAGTCGATAAATCAAAAACTTTATTGTTTAAACGTCTGGTATGGGAAAGGAACGCGCGGAATGTTGTTTCTCCCACCCACACCCAAAAATGGCCATATGTTAAACAGGTTTAAAATAATGATTGGTTTATGATGATTGGGAGGTCATGAAATTGAAAATTTCTGATAAATTCTGATTTTTTAGAAATTAATTTTGATTTTTATAATTATGGCTTTTAAGTTTTACAATTTAATTATTAAATAAAGTAATTTTTACAAATTGTAATTTAAGTTTATTTTTCCAAGTCTACTTTTACAAATTGTAATTAAACCTTCAAGTAAATCAAGTTTATTTTTATATTTTGTAACTCAAGTTGCAAATTGTAATTCAGGCTAATTTTTCACAAATTGATATCTTTTTAACCCCATTACAAATTGTAATTCAAGTTTATTTTAAAATACAAGTCAGGTTTATTTTTTTACAAATTGTAATTATGTCTCAAAAGACTGATTTTTTACACATTGTAATTTTTAATAATTCTGGTTTACAAATTATAAATTAATAACATCCAATTTTGAATTTTTTCTCACCATTTTCACTTTTGTTTACTCATTTCTAATCCTCCCCCCTATTTTCTTCATAACTTAGGGCAAGTGTTTTGTTTTAAATTTTACAACGGAAGAAGCAATCGACGACCTTCCTTCTCTCGGTTTTACCCTCAGTTATTTCCCTCTCCCTTCCCCTCTGACAATGAAAAGCAATTTTTCATTTTTGGCGCGGGTTGAATTGTCAATCTGAAAGGAGGAAAGGGGTTGGATTTATTGGAGAATTACCCTAAAATTAGAAACAAATTCAATTCAAAAATGGCTGACGTAAATGTTTGAATTTTAGGGGAAATTTTAATTATTTAAAGTTCAGCTTGAGTAAATTTCAGAATAAATTTCTAATTTTATTCTGATTTTAAATTTTATTTTATGGTTCTGTTCTGATTTTAAAATTCTGAATTTATTCTGATTTTCTGTTTCGAATTTTGTTCTGATTTTATTCTGATTCAGAATTTTAAATTTACCCAACGATGTTTTATTAAAAAAGCAAAAGGCGTGTGAAGACTTTTTAAGGATTAAAAACATCGAAAGGCGCCAAACGGGGAGGAAGACAACAAGAAGTGAAAGAAGACAAATGGCCGAATTTTTGGAGGAATTTTTGGGGGAATTTTTGGTTGTTTGGAGGCGACAGCCGGTTAGCTTTATTTCTCACTCGCCAGCATCTTTTTTTACTATAAATAATTCTTCACTTTAAAAACAAAAAAAGGCTAAATGAAAGTTAAAAAATGACCAACAATATAGTACAAAAATTATTCTGATTTTGAATTGTTATTCTGATTTTCAATTTCTGATTTTATTTTTATTTTAAATTCAATTATATGTTTCTTTTCTGGTTTTATATGATTTGTTCTGATCTAAAAATTCTGATTCTGTTCTGATTTTGAAATTCTGGTTTTATTCTGATTTTAAGTTCCATTTTATAATTCTGTTCTGATTTGAATTTTCTTATTTTATTCTGATTTTTCTGATTGAAATTTTGTTCTGATTTTTAATTCCTATTTTATTCTGATTTTAAAATTCTGATTTTGTTCTGATTTTTTCTGTTTACAAATTTTATTCTGATTTAAAAATTCTATTTTAAGTTCCACTTTCCTCCTAGCAACTTTTTATTAAATATACTCCCCGCCTTCTCATAATTCTCAATTCATTAATTTAAAAAATTCTCAGAGAATACATAAGTGCGCGATTTAAGAAGATTAATAAATCATTAAATGTCGTCCCCTCCTTATATAAATTTTTGACCTTTGACCAAATGTCATTCATATACTTAATTTTACATATTTTATTAATTTTCTTCCTCATTTTGTATTTAGAATTTTCTTTTTATTAATTCTGTTCTGACTTTAAAATTCTGATTTTTGTTACTTAATTTGTTCTGATCCTGGTTCTAAATTTCTGATTTAATTCTGATTTTTAGTTCTGGTTTTGTTCTGATTTTTTATTTTTTTATTTTAAAATTCTGATTTTGTTCTGATTTTTATTTTCTGATCTTATTCTGTTCTGGTTTTTAAAATTTCTGATTTCTGATTTTGTTCTGATTTTAAATTCTGATTCTTAATTTTTTTAATTTTATAAAGACAAATTCTGATTTTATTTTATAATTTTATTCTGGTTTTTTAATTGATTATTAATTAATTAATTTACGTCTATTATTAGTCTATTTAATGCCCTACTTAAATTTTTATAAAGACAAATGATCAATTTTATGGTTGTTTTCTCACGGCGATTTAAAAGCGATATTCAAACAAACACTTAAAAAATTGCTGCGGCTGTCATTTTTCATTTTTTTTTAATTTTCAATTTTATTACCACCCCAAAAGTGATTATAAATAAATTGTCGGGAGGGCAGGAAAAAAAGTAAATTAATTGAAGGCGAAGCAATTTACTCCCCTTTAAACACATCGATTAACTACTTTATTAACTAAAACAACTTGCAAGCAGTTTAAGCAAGTAGTAATCGCCTCCTTCTCTCACTTCTTTATGGTCAACCCTAAATTCTCTTTAAAATAGATCAACGGTGATTGGGGAAATTCTGAAAAAAACTTCTTAAAAAATTAGAACAAAAATTGGAGGAAAATTGGAGGTGTCTGGTGTTGTTCTGATTTTATTCTGGTTTTATTCTACTCTGGTTATGTTCTGATCATGTTCTGATACTATTCTGATTTTTATTTCTGATTTTATTTTCTGAATTTTAGTTCTGATTTTTGTTCTGAATTTTATTCTGGTTTTTATTTCTGATTTAATTCTGATTTTTTGATATTCTGGGCAAATTTCTTCTCACCCCTTTTCTTCATTTTACCCGTTACGTACATATCAGCACATCCATCTGTCCTCTCATAATATTTATTTAATGGTTTTTAGCCCCCTTTTTCTTCTTGTTTTTCTTCTTGTTAAATACTAAAATGATCTCCTTCTAACAAATCATATCCAAAAATTATTTTTTTTTAAAATTAATTGGCTATTAATTATTTTTGGTTGTTCAATGATCAAATATCAGTTCAGTCTTTTCTCTCCTTTTATTATTTTTCTGTTTACGAATTATGTTCTGATTTTTTATTTCTGTTCTGTTCTGATTTAATTCTGATTTTTATTCTGATTTTAGAATTCTGATTTTGCTCTGATTTTATTTTCTGATTTTTTTCTGATTTTATTCTGTTCTGATTTAATTCTGATTTTTATTCTGATTTTAGAATTCTGATTTTGCTCTGATTTTAAATTTCTGATTTTATTCTGATTTTGTTCTGATTTTATCCTGGTTCTGATTTTTAATTGCTGATTTCGTTCTGATTTTTGATTTCTGATTTTATTCTGAATTTAAAATTCTGATTTTTACCTTTACTTTTTCCCCTTTAAAATCTAATCTTTTAGCCTCATGCCTTTCTTCCTCTATTTGTTCTCTTATTAACTAAAATTTAATGGAAAATCATCACTATTATTATAACAATACTCACCAACAATTATGGCAACATCCCCAAGCAGTTCACCACCACCAACAAATGTTTAACCCATCATTTGAGGAAGGACATTTTGCCTCTTTGTCTACTTCTTTCCCTTCCTCTCATAATTATTATTATTCTTCCCTTCCTGGCTGCAGCACCCCAATTCCTCCTATGGCCTCCCCTGAAAGAATGGACGCTGCTGTTGTAATTCCTCACCCTCCGCCTATTCTTTTTCCTCCTCATCATCCCCACAAACATTTGACTCAATCTAAAAATAATGCTTTTACTCTTCCATTAATGGACGAGGAACGACAAAAAGAAAGCAGTTTTTTATCGAATTTTCAGTAAGAAAATTTTTTTTTGATTAAAAAAATTTTCAGAATTTTTCTGATTCTGATTTTTGAGGATTTTCATAATTTTTTCAAAAACCAGAATCTTTCTGATTTTTCTGATTTTTAAAAATTTTCTCCCCAGACCTCCTCCTTCACACTCACACAACATTCCATCAATGACTGATACAACAATGGAAAACATTCCATGGTCACCTAATTATTATTCTCCCGATCCTCATGCTTTTCATCCTCATCCAATGCCTCCAGAATCTGTTCCACCTCCTCGCCATTCCTCGTTTTCTGCTTTAAATGACTTTCAAAAAAGAGGAGAAACACCTAAAAACAACAACAACAACATTATTGCTTCAACTTCTCAACAACAACCACAAACACCCCTTCAATATTCACAACAAACAGACCAACAACAGAGACATAGAGAACAACGCAGAGCAATGTATTCACAAAATAAAGTTCAATATTGGCAACAATTTAGCCAGATGTCAATTCAAGATAGCGGGATTCATTCAATGAGTCATTCAACGGTTGGGGAAAAATTAAATTAGCCAAAATTAATTGTTTCTATTATAGGCCCCGTCAGTCATGTCGTCTATTCATCCAGCCTCGTGTATGTCTAATGTCTCTTCTCTACCGGATGATTTTTCTGGGTTGAAAGAACATCCATACTTTCAGGCAAGTTGTGTTTTTTTCTCTTTGATACAATTATTTTTCCGGAAACTTTATTTATTTTCCGAAAAAGAAAGAACTATAATATAATATATTTCTCCGGAATATATTTTCCGGAAATGTACCTTTTCCGGAGAATCGTCTATTTCTGAAATTTCCGGAAACTATTTTCTATGATATACTTATCTTTTCCGGAAGGGCTTAAAAATGAATTTATTTTTCCGGAAAAGAAATATTTTCCGGAAATCCATTTATATCTTATTTTCCGGAAATATTTGTCTTCCGGAATATTGTTTCTCTAAAAATGATAGTATATATTTACTTTTCCTGAAGACTGTCTATTTTCCGGAAACTTTTATTCTTTATTTTTCTCTGTTTCAGCATATCCCTAACACTTTTAATCATGAAGAGCCAGAAAAAATGAGACAGGTTCTCCCTGAATTAATACCACTTATCAATGACGAGTCTGTGGACATTGTTAAACGTGCACTTGTAAATATTTACCTAATTAAATTATTAAAAAAAAAATAAAATTTTATAGACAATACTTATAAGTGTTGCTAAAAAGGATAAAGAATTTTGTACATTACGTTCCCAAATAGATACTAGACCTTTAATTGTTGAAAAGAGAGTAGTGGAGGAATTGTTGAGAACTTTGCGTACCCACAAAAAGGATAAGGCAATTAAATCTTTTTTTTTTTAGAAAAAAATTATTTTTTAAATTTAAGCAAGTTACCCTTTATGTTCTCAAAGCTTTATATTTTATTTCTGATAATGATCCTAGCGGACGTGACTTGTTTGTTAAAACATTAAATGCTCATGGAACTGATTGCCTTGAGGAGTTGGTTCATTGCATTGGGTAGGTTTATTTTTAAATTCAAGTTTATTTAATTAATTCAAGTTTAAATATTTGTGTTTTTTAAAGTTTTATTTTTGTATTTTTTTGTGTTTCTTTAGTTCTGAGTTTATATGTGTTTTCAAGTTTGTATTTTTGTTTCTGAAATTTATTTTGTATTTTTCAAGTTTTAAGTTTTGTATTTATTTTTAATTTTGTATTTTTGACTGTTTCTCTCAAGTTTATTTTTTGTGTTTTTAAGTTTAGTTTTAAGTTTATAAGTATATGTTTTCAAGTTTGTGGTTTTGTTGTCTAAGCTGTATTTTTGTAATTTACAAGTTTTCAAGTTTTAGATTTTCTATGTTTTTAAATTTGTATTTTTTTTATTCGTCTAAGTTTATTTTTTGTATTTTTTCAAGTTTAAATTTGTATTTTGAATTTTACCTACTTAATTAAAGTTTGTAATAATATTTACTATTTATTTTTAGCATCCAAGACCCTTCTTGCTATAAATTCGCCTTTCTTCTTTTACACAATTTAATGACTGATATTCGGATTGGCAGGAAAGTTATTGCTTACATGTGTGAAATGAGAATATTAACAAAAGTTTTGAGTTGGTTATCTGACAAAAATGAGAAATTTTTAAGTATTGTGACAGACATAATTTACATGCTTTTAAATAAAAATACTGAACAGATGGTGAGGAATTCTGTATTTTTTAATTACAAAAATAAACCAAAAAATAAATTCAAACTTAAAACACAAACAAACTTAAACGAGAAGAAAATACAAAAAAATAAACTTGAGAGAAAACCTCAAAAACACAAACTTAAAAATAAATTAAAATAAAAAATACAATAAATAAACTTGAAATAATTAATTGAAAACACAAACTTAAAAACACAAAAATAAACCTAAAACTTGGAAAAATAAACTTGAGACAAAAAATACAAACATAATAAAGTACAAACTTATATAAACTTAAAAATAAAACAATAAGCTTAAACTTGAGAAAAACAAATAAATACCCCTGAATAATTAAATTAAAAACACAAACCTAAAAACACATAAAACACAAAACTTGGAAAAATACAATAAAATAAACTTGAAATATAAATTGTTTAATTTTTTCAGGCTTTCTTTATTGGTCTAAACGGACATGAAAAACTTGTTAATATTCTGGCTAATTCGCACCAAGAAAATTTACTTTATAGAGCAGTCAAATTACTCAATAGAGTTGTACAAATAGTAATTCCTTACTTAATTTCCTTAAAAAAATTTTCAAAAAAAAATTTTTTTTAAAGGATCCAAACAAAATAGTTTCTGCAGGCTTATTGGAAGCAGCACAAAAACACTTGGATCACGCCAGTCAAAGAATGTTAAGACAACTTTTAGATTGTATAAAGTTTGTCAGTCATGTGCCTTCTGGAGACCGTGATATTCATTTGTTATTACAAAAATTGCTTCAATTGCTTGGTAGGAGAAATTTTTTTTTATTAAAAATTTCTTCTGATTTATAACCCCCAAAAATACCCATTTTCTAGGCACAAATGACATGAAAGTTAAAGAATGCTGTACAGACATTTTAGCAAATTTATCAGCTAATAATACTAGCAATAAAGAATTTTTGGTTGATAAAGGAGCAGTTTTTGGCCTATTCCAACTTTTACAAGAAATGGAAGCATTAAACGAAGCTTTAGGGCAAAATACCCAAAGACAAAATATTCAAGAAACGGCTCTCTCACTTTTACGTTCTCTCTCTTCCGGAAATGTCTGTTCCGGAAAAGCAAAACAACAAATAATTAAAAAAGAAATACATAAGAAAATACTGTTGGAAAGGATGAGGAATAAACAGAGAAATTGGACTTTACTTAAAAAGACATTTGTGGTGAGTTGAATAGAAAAATACAAACTTTTTCCGGAATAAATATAGGTATATTTGAAAAATACAAATAATTTCCGGAAGGAATGTGTTTTTAGGAAATATTTACATAAATAAACTTTTTCCAGATTATTGTATTTTCCGATTTTATAACAAGAAAAACACAAAACTTTTTCCGGAAAATAATCAAAAATACAATTATTTTTCCGGAAATATTTCTGAGAAATACAACCCTTTTCCGGATTATTATATTTTCCGGATTCATTTTTATTTTATAAAAAGAAGAACACAAACCTTTCCGGAAAATATATTATCAAAAATACAAAATAATTTTTTTCCGGAAAACACAACCTATTATATTAAATCTTATTTAACAGTTACTCCAATATATTGCTCAAGAAGAAAATCTTTTAAAAGAATTCCGTTTTGCAATGTCTTTTCCTCCAAATTTTCCTCAATTGCCAGATGCTCCACTTTTATTAAAACCTGAATATTGTTCTTTTGTTAGTCAAATAGTGGTTATATTAACTGAAGGGTTAAATTCGCTTCCACAAAGTTGGGAATTGTGTCAAAAATGTTTGGATTTGCTTGGATTATTGGCTGGTGATGAAGGGTTGTTAGGGGAGATTTTCTCAGAATTATCTGCCCGTTGGATTCGTCTTTCAGAATTTCAACCTAAACTACTTGCTCCTCAAGTAATTCTTCGTTTCTTTGAACAACTCGCTCCGCCGGCAATAGCTTTACTTGCCCAAATTGCCCGGATTCCGGAAGCTGCTATATTTATAGGGAAGGATAGACCAACATTGGATACTTTGAAAAAATGGTCAATTAATAACAACGATGTAAACTCGGCTCGTTTTGCTGAGTGTGTGTTACAGTTGGTTGATTCTGCTAATGGAAAACAACAGCAAAATACTTCCGGAAAAAGAGTACAAATTGTTGGAGAGGAGAGACAACAGGGTAAGTTTTTTTTTGTTATGGTCTTAAAATTTATTGCGTCTTCCGGAAGGGTTTACTAGGTTAGAGTAGCAATACAAAATTTTCCGGAATATATAGAAAATACAAAATTTTACGGAATCTCTGAAAATTATTTTCCGGTGAAACTTTTTTCCGGTTTGAGATTGCATGTATAACTGGAAACACAAACTTTCCGGAATATAAATTAAAAATAAAAACTTTCCGGAAACAATTTAGATTATTTTTCCGGTATGCTTATATTTTTATACAACTTTTTTCCGGATTTGAATTAAACCGGAAAACACATACTTTTCCGGAATTTATCTAAAATATATAAAACTTTTCCGGAACTGCATTACTATTTTAAACTACTATAGGACAACAACAACAGCAACCTCCTCCTCCAGTTAACGATAAAAAGTTATTTCCGGATACAGAAATGGACTTTTCTATGGGTAATTTTATGTAATATTTAAAATGTTTAAAATATTATTTTAGCACCTACTTCCTCAACTACACTTTTGCCTTGTTCCCCCAGCAATTTTCTACTTCAAACAGACAATTCTAATAATAATTTAAAGGTAAGCTAAATGAAGTGAAAATATTTCCGGAATATTAAAAAAAAATAAACTTTTCCGGAAATACCGTTTAAATTATCTTTCAGGATTTTTATTTAATTGTGCCCGGAAATATAAAATTTAATTTAATTTTAGCAACAACAACAGCCTTCAACCGATTGTCTGGCTTCAACTTTATCTTCATTCGATAATCTTTCTGATTTTGGTACTTTAGTAGGTACTTTTTGCCCTAGTTCTTCTCCAGTTTGGGGGGATATTGATTTTGGATAAAAATTTTTTTTTAATTTTTTAATTTTATTGTAAAAAAAAATAATTTTTTATTGCTCATTTTTAAATAATTTTTAAAAAATAATTCTGATAAAATTTTTAATTTAATTTTTTTTTATTTTTTTATCGTTATGTCGTTGATATATTTTATTCACATATTTTCTCGTTTGTTTAATATCCAGATTCTGTTTTTGGTATCGAACAGTGATCTGTATTTTAAGTAAGATTTATATATAATTCTGATTTTTTTCTGATTTATTGTAGATCAGAATTCTGAAAAAAAAATTAATCAGAATTCTGATTAGTTGGTTTATGAAAATCAGAATTCTGATTTTTTTCTGATTTTCTGAGTCGGGTCAGAATTCTGATTTCAGATTTAAGTCATAATTCTGATTCTTCATTTCCAGAATTCTGATTTTCTGACTTTGATTTAATTCTGATTTTTTTCTGATTTTCTGACTTGGGCCAGAATTCTGATTTCTTCCGATTCTGATTTAAGTCATAATTCTGATTCTTCATTTCCAGAATTCTGATTTAAAAATCAGAATTTAATCCTTAAGCTATATTTACCACAACTAGCGTCCAATCCAGGCAATCCATCAGATCCATCTTCTCCTATCTGTCCTGGTTGACCTTTGGGTCCTTTCTGTCCAATCTCTCCAATTTCACCTTTTATTAGAGGATATTTTAATTTATATTTAAATTAAATTTACCAGGTACTCCTCTAACTCCAGGATTTCCAAAACTTCCAGGCGCGCCAGGCCGTCCTTTAGTTCCTGGAGGGCCGGGAAGACCTGGCTCCCCTGGAGGACCATTTATTACTTGAATCTAAAAAAGAAATGAATCTTTTGTATTTTTAACATGATCCGTGTCGATAAAAATTTTTTTTTGTTTAATTTTACACGCAAAAATACAAAAATAAAATTCTTGCCTTTTTATGTCATTTTTAATAAAATTTTTTTAATTTTTAGCCCTATTTTTGTATTTATTTTCCCACACCTTTTCTCGTTTTCCGCTATGTTTATTTAATTATCTACGTTATTAAGGGAGAATAAACCGGCACCAAGTCATATGAAAAAAATTATTTTAAAAATTAGTTTACATAAGATAATATAATTTAGAGTAGGTAAGGAATTTTATTGCGTGCATTTCTTTTTTATTTTTTAATATTTAAATTTTAATTTTTTACCTGTCTGAACTCAATTTTTATTTTTATATTTCTCTCTATTTGTATTTATTTCCGGAGAGTTCTATGTACATATTTAATTTTATTAGGTTTCCGGAAAAAGTTTATTTCCGGAAAAAGTTTATTTAATTATTTCCCTTTCTTTATTTTGTATTTTCCGGAAATTATTTCCGGAAAATTATATTTATTTTTAGTTTCCGGAATGTTGTATTTTCTTTCCGGAAAATACAGTCTCTCCTATTTTGTTTATCTCTCTCTTCCTTATTCTGTCACACCCATCTTTATTAGAGTGCAAAAACAACTTACACTTCCCGGAGTTCCTCTAAGACCTGCCTGTCCTGGTATTCCAGGGAGGCCTAAAATATTTTTAAAAATTCTTCGGCAAAATTTAGTTTAATTACCTGCATTTCCTCTCTCCCCTATTTTCCCAGGCAAACCACGCATTCCTGCTCTTCCGTTCTTTCCGGGTATTCCTCTCCTTCCTGGAATACCTTTCGGGCCTGGATCTCCACTTGGACCGGGAGAGGAGGGTGTGCATATAAAACACCTATTTTTATTTTTTTTAAAAGTCGTCTCAATAAATTAACCAAACCAGTCTATTTGGAAAGGAACTGGAGGCGGGGATGGAATTCCTGGAGTGCCTGCTTGTCCTTGCTTTCCATCAATACCTTTAAAAGTATTTAAAAATAGGATTAAAAATACACCACAACATTAAAAAATTCTTTAATTCTCTTTAATTCCTTCCCTTTAAAACATTTGCCAACTCTTCTTTCTACCATAAAATCAATTTTGTATTTTTTATGTATTTTCTTGTATTTTCCGGAAATATTTGTTAATATTTTTCTCTTTCCGAATGTGTTTTTCCGGACAAGTTTTAAGTGTATTTAATTATCTTCTTGGAAAGTAATTTTATTATTTATTTTCCGGAATGCTCAGAGTATTTCCGGAAAGAATATATTATTTTATTATTTTCCGGAAAAGTTTTGTGTATTTCCGGAATTTTTGTATTTTCTAATTTTATTAATTTGTGTTTTCTTTAATTCCTCAAAAATTCTCTTACCTTCTTCTCCCGGTTCCCCAGGTAATCCAATACTTCCAACTTGCCCCCTCCCACAACTGCAACACTGACCAGATTCATGATTCCTTTTAACCCTGTTAGAACTATAGTGCAATTGTTCTTCATATTTTAGTTCTTGGGATAACAAATTTATTCTATTTTGACAAAAATTGCTGTGATCCTGTTTCCGGAAAAATTATTTTAGTTTATTAATGTTTTTGTATTTTCCGGAAGATGTTTTCTAATTGCTTAATTTTTTGTATTTTCCGGAAATGTTATTTTCTATTTTTATACTTTTTCCGTCTGTATTTATTTCCGGAAAGTTTTACACATTTAATTTTATAAGGTTTCCGGAAAGTTTATATTGTCCTTTTCCGGAAAAAGTTTATTTTTTAATTCCCCTCCTTTATTTTGTATTCTCCGGAAGAGGTCTATTTAATTATTTCTGTTGTTTTACTTTGTGTTTTCCGGAAATGTTTTTTTCTGTTTGTATATTTCCGGAAAGTTTTACACATTTAATTTTATAAAGTTTCCGGAAAGTTCTTCATGTTGTCTTTTGTCTTTTTTACTTTTGTCTTTTTCCGGAACTGTATTTATATTTTATTTCCGGAAAGTTCTGTTTATTTTTAGAGTTTCCGGAATGTTGTATTTTCTTTCCGGAAATTATACTAATTAAGTAAAATACAACTTTTGCTTCCGATTGCGTTGATTGCACTTTTAAAAATAAAAAGGGTATAGCGAGAACAACACTTGCTAGCGACACAGTGCTTAAAGCAATAGTGCTAATTGCCAACTATAAAAATTAAAAAATATTTTTAAAAATATTTTTAAAACCTACAAAACGTATTTTTGATGCTTCTTTAATAAGTTGCTCGCGATATAATTTTTGTTGGTGAATTTCTGCCATAATTTTTAGCTTTTATCTCCCCCACAAAAGCAGCAATCGACTGATAAATGAAATCTTTTATTGTTAAAGACCAAAGCAATTGTGCATTAACTGGCCATTAAAAATCTGGTTTTGTGGTAGACATGATTTAATTGTTAGGTGATTTACCGGGCGTTTATAGAAAAAAAATTAAGAGGTCGTTTTTTAGTTTTGAAAAGGTGTTAGGGTGTCTGTTGTTTTAAGAGATGTTAAATACTTTCCGGAAATAATATTTTTTTGTCTTTCTTCTTTTCCGGAAAAATTTTTTCTCTAATGTATACATACATGTACACTTTTCCGGAAACAATACATTTTTTCTAACTCTAAATAAATTTCCGGAAATAATTTAATTTCCGGAAACAATATAAGAATTATTTTTAATTAATAAAACTTTTCCGGAAACAATAGATACCGACTTTCCGGAAGCAATATATTCCATAATCTATTTTTAACCTATACATATGTAAATTAAAACTTTTCCGGAAAATACACACACACACACTTAAAACTTATATTTTTTATTTTCCAAGTTTAAGCTTAAAAATAATTGGAGATTATTTAAGCTAATCTCTTGTTTATTCAAGCATTAATCTTCCGCGCATCTCTTTTCGTTAATTAAAAATACGAATTAAAAGTCTGCCAAATTATACCCTTGAGAATTGCCAAATCGATTTTACAAACTTCTCCCCCTGTTAATTCCCTTTCCCATAAAAATTATTTTTTTTTCTGCATCGACAAGTACGCATTGACACGACGAACACGAAAGAAAGGCACTCTCTCAACCAATAATTCAGTCATCCATATTTTTAATATTTTTGTCACACCATCATGATCTCGATAACCATAACTACCACAAAAAAAAACTTTTTTCTCATTTCCTAATTTCATTTTGCCCTTTACAGGTATTAATCAATTTTTCTTTGTTTTTTTTTTCGATCACGCGTTTTAAATAAACAACAACAATTAATTTTAATTAGAGAAAAAGAGTAAAAAACTATATAAGATTTCCGGAAACTATACCGGAACGATTAATAAATTTTTAATTGATAATTATAAACTTTCCGGAAATTATATAAAGTTTAGAAAAAACATTTACATTAAATTAAAACACTTCCGGAAATGATAGAGGGAAAAATAAAACACAAACTTTAAGATTTCCGGAAAAATACAAACATTTCCGGAAATGTTTGAGGGAAAAATAAAACACAAACTATGTATTAACTTTCCGGAAAAGATATAGTATTTATAATTAACACACATACTCTAATGTATTTATTTGTGTTTTTTTTGTGTTTTTTTTTCATTTCCGGAAACACTAACCTGCCATTGAAGAATAAAATAAATGTATTTTACTCTAATTACTTTCCAAAATACTTTTTTGTATTTTTTTTGTATTTTTTAGCAATTTAATAAATAACAAATTACAATTGAATTTCGGTACATTTAACCCCACGCGTTTCCCACTCACCCATTCATTATTTTATTTTTTTACATGCATTCTTTCCCCTCAAAAAAATTTTTTTTTCTTATCACCTAAAATTATTTTTAAATTGGCAGTTTATATTTTATTTTTTTTTAATTTTAATTTTCGCGTGACTATTCACAAAACAATGTAATTTTTGCTTAAAAAAGGATTTAAAAATTTGTTTATTACAGACATTATATTGCTATATATTCAATTTTAAAATGTAAAAAAAATAAATTGAGAGTGTTAAATATTCTTTAAAAACTTCAAAGAGGAGACGCCGATAAATGTTAAAGAGTATTAAAACGGACGCCCTATTATTTTGGGTTAGTCCTAAATATCAACATTACAAAAATAAACACGGGAAAATACAAAATTGTATTTTCCGGAAAGTTTAGAATTATTTTTAAGGTATATAGATGAATAGTATATACTTTTCCGGAAAAATCAGAATTAATTATTTTCCGGAAAAATCAGAATTAATTATTTTCCGGAAAAATCAGAATTAATTATTTTCCGGAAAAATCTCAGAATTAAAATATTTTCCGGAAAATATTTTAAATAAAATTTCCGGAAAGAATGTATTTTTCTTTGTGTATTTTTCTCCTTGTATTTTTTACATTTGTATTTTCCGGAAAATTAGAATTAATATATTCAAGTATTTTCTCGGTGTAATATTAATTTTCCGGAAGCCCCATACTCTATTTGAAAACACAATACTTTATTTGTATTTCCCCCATGTTCTCTAGCCGTCTTTTTATCGATCTTCTGGGTAAATGTTTCCCATTAAAGCCTCTAGTAAAGTACACACTATTTTTACATAAGGCAACAAGTCAAATATGTATATTTAGGAATCAAGTATATCTTTCCTATTTCTTCCCTTTAATTTCAAGTTTAGTTAAAAAATAGGGTCGAAATTAATTTTTTAAAATTTTTCAAGCTTTAGCCTATATTTAATTTCAACAGTCTTATTAATTTTTTTATGGAATAAATTCATCTTTTTCTTCTTCAAAATAATTAGAACAACAAATTAAAAACAAAAAATGGATGACGATGAGAAGAAATCTGGAACAAGGTTTATTTTTATTTCTATTATTAAAAATTTTTTTAAATTCAGGGTCTTCAAGAAAACCTCTCCAAATGGAAAAGTATTCTCATTTTTTTGTTGATTTTTAATTTTAATTAAAAATCTTTTTAAAGATAACTACATACCTTGGGAAACGCGATTTTTTGGATAGAGGAGATAGCGTTGATTTGATTGGTATTTTTATTTTTCTCTAGAGGTTTTTGAGGTTTTAAAAAATTGTAAAATATTTTTTAGACTTCAATTGAGCCTGATTTTGCTCAAAAAGTTTATTAGATTTATTACTAAATTGATTTCCTTCATTGGGGTTCGAACCCACAACCCCTTTCTTGTTGAAAATCAAAATTATCCCACTACACCAAAAAATCAATATTCCCTGACAAAATGGTCCTAATCGATGCTGACAAGTGTCTGAATCTAGTAAATCTAATATTAAATTGATTTCCCTCGGACGGGTTCGAACCTGCATCCCCTTTCTCGTTGAAAATCAAAATTATCCCACTACACCAAGGATATCAGTATTTTTTAGACGGAATGGTCCTAATCGATGACGAATACATCAAAGCATCAAAAAAAGTTTCAGTTCAATTATTAGCAGCTTTTCGTTATGGCCGTGAAGATTTGGATGTTTTAGGCCTTACATTTCGCAAAGATTTGATCTCACAAAATTTCCAAGTTTTTCTTTTTGAATTTTTTTTTAAAATTTAATTAATTTTTTCAAAAGATTTTTCCACCAAATCCACTTCCAAATAATCGCCCTATGACAAGGCTACAGGAACGCTTAAAGAAAAAATTGGGAAACAATGCTTTCCCCTTTTGGTTTGAAATTCCGCCAAATTCTGCTTCTTCTGTTACTTTAGTAACTCTGCCCCAGTGAATCATCCGATGGCATCATGTTTGATGGCACCGTCCATCAGAGTTCACTGGTCAGGTCTTTAGAAAGGGAAAAAGGAGGACGAGATGAAGGCGGCATTCCACTGAGTCTATTGGGAAATCATAAGGATTCTAATTATCGGCTAAAGGGACAAATCACTTACACAATTAAGTCTAATTGATTATGTTTATTTAAGTGATAGCCAAATATAATATAGGTGAATAAATGCATTTAAATATAAAGCACGAAAACAAATGAGTAAAAATAAATGTGTGTATTGAATAAGGGTTAAATTAATTCTCTAAAACATCCATCTCTCGAACAATTTCCCAATCAAAAGAATTCTTTAACGAACATCCCAACTGAACCAATAATGAACACGGAATGAATCCCGAATGAATCACTTTCTTCTCTTCCAATGTTGTTTATGTAGTTGTAGATAAGTGGGGCGTTACAATGGATGATGGGAAGGAGGGAGGATAAATACAAACAAATAAAAAGGTGAACAATATGGGAAAACACGTGAAGAGGTGTATGAATAACTAAAAGGAAGGGATGGGGGAAGATTAAAGGTGAAGGAACAATATGTATGTGGAAATAATAGAGGTGTTCATTATTGGTTCAGTTGGGATGTTCGTTAAAGAATTCTTTTGATTGGGAAATTGTTCGAGAGATGGATGTTTTAGAGAATTAATTTAACCCTTATTCAATACACACATTTATTTTTACTCATTTGTTTTCGTGCTTTATATTTAAATGCATTTATTCACCTATATTATATTTGGCTATCACTTAAATAAACATAATCAATTAGACTTAATTGTGTAAGTGATTTGTCCCTTTAGCCGATAATTAGAATCCTTATGATTTCCCAATAGACTCAGTGGAATGCCGCCTTCATCTCGTCCTCCTTTTTCCCTTTCTAAAGACCTGACCAGTGAACTCTGATGGACGGTGCCATCAAACATGATGCCATCGGATGATTCACTGGGGCAGAGTCACTGGGGCAGAGTTACCACTGAGTCTATTGGGGACCAGTAACTCTGCCCCAGTGAATCATCCGATGGCATCATGTTTGATGGCACCGTCCATCAGAGTTCACTGGTCAGGTCTTTAGAAAGGGAAAAAGGAGGACGAGATGAAGGCGGCATTCCACTGAGTCTATTGGGAAATCATAAGGATTCTAATTATCGGCTAAAGGGACAAATCACTTACACAATTAAGTCTAATTGATTATGTTTATTTAAGTGATAGCCAAATATAATATAGGTGAATAAATGCATTTAAATATAAAGCACGAAAATAAATGAGTAAAAATAAATGTGTGTATTGAATAAGGGTTAAATTAATTCTCTAAAACATCCATCTCTCGAACAATTTCCCAATCAAAAGAATTCTTTAACGAACATCCCAACTGAAACATTTTCTTCTCTTTCAAAGTTGTTTTTGTAGTTGTGGTTAAAATGGGGCGTTACAATGGATAATGGGAAGGTGGAAGGATAAATACAAATAAATAAAAAGGTGAACAATCTGGGAAAACACGTGAAGAGGTGTATGAATAACTAAAAGGAAGGGATGGGGGAAGATTAAAGGTGAAGGAACAATATGTATGTGGAAATAATAGAGGGTTTGGTGTTGGTGATTGGGAGGGTTGGGGTTTGGAGGTGGATGGCATTAAAGTGCCTTACATCTCCCTTCCCACATAAGCTGGTCCCTCAGCTTACTTGTTTTGTAATGGGGTTTAAACTAGTCGGGGGAGGTGGATTTCTGAAATTTTTCAAATTTCTGAAATTCACGACTTAAAAGAAAAATATTTGTATTTTAGGGGTTTCGGAAAAGGGGTGGTGTGAATCTGAAATTTTGTTGAAATTTCTGATATCGGAAAAATTTTGGAAAATTCAAATTTCGAAATTTACGAATTTTGTATTGCTTTTTGGATTGAGGTGGGGTTTACAAGGTGATTTTTAAATATTTTCTCCTTGCAGAGGTTTATTGAGGGGGAGGAGGAGGTACTTTAATCCATTTCTGGTCCTCTTCGGACCATTGCCAGTAATTGTTATTAAAATATTGAATGTTTATATTTGTGCGTGGTACAGCAAAAGAGGTAGATGGAATTGTGGGGTAAGTTGGTTGTGGAAAATTTGAGGGCATCGGAGAAGGTATAAATGATTTTTGAATTTTTGGGTGGTGCATTGTATTTTGTGAGGGTATTGTGGGGTACATATTTGATTGGATTGAAGAATATTTATTTATTGGGGTCGGGTTATGTGGGGGATATTCTGAGAAGTATGGTGGTAATTGATTAATTTTAGGGCTACATTTAATTGAATTGAGTGGGGTAATGAGAGGATAAGGGCGGTATTGTTTTTTGTGTGGTGGTGGTTGACGACTGGTGATGGTTGGAATGTGTTTATGCTGCTGTTGATTTGAATTATTTTGAACTGATGCTGATGAATTGTCCTGTATATTGGCAGGTTCAGTGAGTTCAATAGCAAATGTGGTTGATGGACCAGCTCTTTTTCTTAGTTGAGAAGCCATAGGTGCAACTGGAAAGGATTGAGGTAAAATGTGGTTCTCAAATACGACAGTTCCTATTTGGAGATTCTTACAAATTACACCTATTCGTGAGCCAACTGTGAGTTTATTGTTTGGATTAATCTGGACAAAATTAGGTATGGGAGAAAAGTCAGTCTGAACAAGAGCCATTAGACCTAGAGGCTTTCCATTCTTAGAAATAATTTCTTTTGTTCTAAGTATGAATCCTTGGGTATTGATAGATTTCAGATGGGGGCCTACGGATTGTGGAGAAATACCTAAATGTAAGGTTTCGGGTGGGTCATTGTCTTGGTTCACCATTTCTTCTTCTTTGAGGTCTCTAAATCCTTTAAAGCTTAATTGATCACCTATTTCTGCCTTAAAGTCTAATTCATTTTGGTCAAATAAAAGGAACTCGGGCCAGGAGCTTGAACGGTTTCCGCGAGAGGATTTGGCGGCAATTAAACGGGGAAAAGTTTGGGATACCAGGTACTTATTATATTCAAGACCAGTGATGGGGCCAGGAAGGGGTCTGAATTTCTTGGGTTCCGGGGTAGGGTTTAAATCATTAAGTGACGGAGAACAGTTGGGAGGTGAATGTAATTGTTCTTCTAACAATTCGCCTTCACATGAGCTAAAGGATGAATTGGATGAATAGTGAGATTTCTTCTCACGAATTCCAGAAATGGATAATTGGGAGATTGTCTCAGTAACGGGTATAATGGGAGCGGGGTTTGGAATATTAAAAGAAGGAATGTTGTTGTCATTATTATTTAATTGAGTTGTCGAAGTTGGGGTAGCAGCATTTATTTGTTGTTGTTCAATTTCTGAAGGTCCATTTGGATTTTCAGATGATTCATTAGGAGGGTTTTGTGGTACAGATTCCATTTTAAATTCAGAATAAAATTTCAGACAGTAAGAACTTTAATTAGGTGAATTATAATTTATAAATAAAATATTAAAGTTTTACCTTTAACTTTTTATTTCTCTAAATTAAAAGATTTTTAATTAAAATTCTTTAAATGTTTGGGTGAAAAGAACACGAAAAACGAACAAAAAAATTAAAAACACGGTTGGCTCACTGGGTTTAGTGTGATAAAAAGGAAACCTACATTCAGATCTTAGATTTGAAAGGAGCTTTCCCATAACGTTCGCTCCGGGCCAACGTTTCTCACGAAGAATCGTTGCCTCATAAGTTCCAGCACCCCAGAAATTGTCACTTGGGGAGGCTTCTACAAGGATTGCATCTCCTGTTTCCATTAGTATTGACAGGAGATTGGTATTCTGTGAAAATTTTGAAAAGAGGGCTCTTTTCATAACTTCGATTTTTATTTTTTGCCATTCTTCTAATTGATCTATAGTTGCTTCTTTTTCTAATTTTTTAGCGGAGTATTTAGCAAGTGCGCAAGTATATTTTGGGATGGAATCAATTAACTCTTGGGAGGCTCCTAATGTTGTGGCTTTTCTTTGTTGGTAGTAATGTTCGGATGATGAATATTTATAATTATTAATAAAAATTTCACATGGGTGGAAATTGGATAATTGAAAGTGGGTTTTTGTTGACGAATAAAAAGGAATAACGTTCATATCTGAAATTTTAATTAAATTTGATTAAAAATCATTAAACAAAATTAAATAAAATTATAATTAAATAAATTCAAAATTGACTGACTGAGAGTTGAGAAAAGTTTGAGGGAGAGTTGTGAAAATAATGAATATATTAAGGTTGATTGGGTTAGGAGAGATTGAATGTTAGAACAGACCTAATAATTAGTTCTGTTTTATTGTTTTTTTTTAATTGGACTTTATCGACCTTTGGGAGTGGGTGGAGATTTAACTTATGTTCAGGTTTTTAGTTAAATCCTGAAGATTAATTTTTAAATTATTTTGGTAATATTGTTTGTGGTATTTATTTTTTGATAATATTTACAAATTGTTTTTGTTAATATTTTAATTTATAATTGGGGAGGTGGGGAAAATGCTTGTATTTGTAAGATATCATTTTTAATTATTGTTTTCTGCTTCGGAGATTATATTGATGGGTATTACTGTTTATATTATCTGGGAGCAATTTTTCAGTGACTTGTTGGTTTTGGGATTTGGTTATTTGTTCGGATTCAGTGGTCTTATTTTTGTTGGTATTATCATTTAATTCATGATTATATCCAACGACTTCGGTTAATTCTTTGGCTTGAGATTGCTTTAGGGCTTCTAGCTCTTCTAATGGAGTATCAGGGGTAGTTAGGGCCGGAGTGGTTATTTCGGGACCGATAAATTTTTTTATCTGGTTCAAGTGTACCTTGTGTGGTTTAGATTGGGGAGCTGAACAACTTAAGATTGTTGCATGTATGCCATCGGATTCAATAACTCGAAAAAGTCCCTTCCAGGGAAGATGAAATTTTTGTGAAGTCCCTATCTTGCCTGTATAATTTCTTAAGAGGACACGGTCTCCAATAGCAATAATTTGAGACCGGGATTTTTTGTCATATTGGGTCTTGGATTTTTGTTGTGCTTGTTTGGTGGCTTCAGCCGCCGAATTCCAAGCTTTCCTAAGAGAGAGGATGAGTTTGGTTTTAAATTCAGAGAGGTCATTTTCGGGAAGGGGCATATATATAGTTGAGTCTAGTATTTGGTCAATGGAAAAGATTGGATCTCTACCAAATACAAGGAAAAATGGGGTTTCTTTAGTTGTCTCGTGGATGGAAGTGTTATAGCAAAAAGCAGCCGCGTCTAGGAATTCATCAAAGTTAGGCTCTTTCGGATTGATATATTTGGCTAAGATGTTATGAAAGGTCCTAAAAGACCTTTCAGTTACACTGTTACCTTGAGAGTAGTACGGGGTAGAATAGGTTTTATTGATATATAGAAGAGAACAGAATGATCTAAAGAATTCAGAAGTAAAGGTTGTGGCATTATCAGTAATGAGTTCTGTACATCCACCAAATTTTAAATATACATTTTTAAAAAGTGCGTGGGCAATGGTTTGGGATTTTGTATTTGGGACTGGAACTGCAATAACATATTTGCTAAACCAGCAAATAATGTTAAGAATATGTTTGTTTCCGGATTCTGTTAAGGGGAGAGGGCCTGCAAGATCAAGTCCTATCCGAGCAAATAAAGTGTTTGCTGGAACAGATCTCATTTCGGTTCGGTAAAGAGGAATGGGATTGTGGCGGAGTTGGCAGACTAAACATTGTTTTGTCCACATGAGGATATCGGAGTACATTTTCGGCCAATAGTATCGACGGGAACATTTATTAAGTGTCTTACGTAAATTCATGTGTCCACCTCCAACTATATTGTTATGGAAAGAATCGAATATAAGAGCACGAAGAGAGATTGGAACATAAATTCTAGGGACGGATTCGGGAGGTTGGAAATAGAGAATGTCAGACATTAATTTTAGATTTTGGGCATTGACTACAAAATCTTTTTGTTTTTCTTCAGAAATATCTGGGAGAGATCCATCGTACAGAAATTTTAAAATTTTGAAAATTTCTGGGTCATTTGTTTGCTCTTTGATTAGGTCAACCTGTTGTGTTTCTCCATCGCGGGTTCTAATATTTAGTGTATTCAGGACAGGATCATGGATTGTTCGGTCATATATACTTAGTGATAAACAAACAGGAAATTCGATAATATCTTCCAATTCTGAAGTATCATCGTTTTCAGAGTTATGGGCACGGGAGAGAGCATCTGCGAGTGTATTTTTCTTTCCTTCTATATGAACAATTTTAATATTATAATTTTGAATCTCAATTAACCAACGAGCTAATTGAGGGTGTTGGTGAGACTTAGATTGGAGATAGGCTAGCGGTCGGTGGTCTGAATGTAGTTCGACCTCCGAGAGATAAATATAAGGACGAAATGTTCTTAGAGCGTAAATTATAGCTCCAAGTTCTATTTGTACCGGGGGCCATTTTCTTTCATTCGCTGATAAACTTCGGGAGGCATAGGCTATCGCAGAGAATTTTTCCTCGCGCTTTTGCATCAAGGCTGCTCCGTGACCAACACCGGAAGCATCGGTAAAGATATGAAAGGGGGATGTATAATCAGGGAAAGTTAAAATGGGTTCTTCGGAAAGGAGGTCCTTAATTTTTTGAAAGGCATTCATCTGGTCCTTTCCCCATTCGAATGCTTTATTCTTTTTATTAAGTCTGGTTAGTGGCTCAACAATGGTGGCAAAGCCAAGAATATGTTTACGGTAAAAACTTGCCATCCCTACAATTCTTCTTACTTGTTTTAGGGTCGTTGGGGCTGATAAATTTTTAATTATTTCAATTCGAGATAGTGACGGAGTATATCCTTTTGGAGATACTGTATATCCTAAGAAATCCATAGAATCTATTGCGAACTTGCATTTTTTAGGGGAAAGTTTGAGGTCGAAGAGTCTAAACCGTTCAAAAACACTACGAAGTGTTTTTAAATGATCTGAAACATCAGGGGATTTAGTGTATACCAAAATGTCATCGACATATGCGAGTACATTTTCAACTCCGGAAAGGACATGGGTCATTGTGCGGCTAAATGCTGCCGTAGCATTTCTTAATCCGAACGGAAGATGAGTCATTTGAAATATCCCTTCTTCCGTAATTAGTCCGCATTTTCTTGAGGCTTCTTCAGTCAATGGAATTTGGAGATATCCCGAGGAGAGGTCGAGGGAGCTATATAAGTGACAATTCCCTATTTTCTCCATTATGGTTTCTAATCGAGGTAAGGGGAAATAGTCTGGTACAGTTATTTCGTTTAATTTACGAAAGTCGATACAGGGTCTGAGACCTCCGTCTTTCTTTTGAACTAAAACGAAGTTTGAAACCCACGGTGTGTCGGACTGAACCATTACTCCTGAGTTTAGTAGCTGTTGGATGTGCTTTTTTAGCTCATCTCGGTATTTAAATGGGGTTCTGTGTGGTTTGCTAGTAATTGGTTCTTGGGTTGTTGTAACTATGTTGTGGGATCCTGCTTTGCATGATCCAAGGTCATATTGGGATTTACTAAAAATATCAGAGAATTCCTCACATAACGATTTAAGTAGTCCTAAATCGGGTTCTTTAAGAGATGATTTACTAAAATCTATCTTAAAGGTCGGGTCAACCTCTATTAAAGTGTCATGGCCGGTGAGCTTGGTACTGTTGATTGACTCAATGGGGCATTCATTAAATAAGAGATTCTCCTGATCGAGAGTTAGTTCTGTAGCAAATGCTATTTTCATGTTCTGGTAGATAATTTTGGGTTCTTGAGTTGGATTTATAAGAGGAATTATTGAGAGATTGTTTTTCGGTTGGATTACTGTCGGGATTAGACTAAAGTCTTGATCTACAAGTCTTTTGTCAAGAGTATTCACAGAAAATATTTGGGTATCATCGGTTGTTTCAGTTCTTATTGGTACTAAGCACTGACTCTCTGGTGGGATACTTAGGGATTTAAATGCTCGAATTCCTATTACTCGAAATTTCGGTTTGATTCCCATTGGAGTTGAGTTAATTCCAATGGTTAATGTGTTTTCTTTATGGTTGAAAGTAAGAGGGGGAAGTTTGGCAAAAGTATCGCAACCTAAAATTACTTCGTAATCTTTGGTATTATGGAAATATTTATCGTCTACGAATTTTATTTCAATTGGGATTATGTGTCCGGCAATGCATATTTGAGCGTTGCAGGATGCTATTATATATATTATACTATATAGCTATTATGCTATTATACTATTATAGGCATGTGGTGGCCGGAAGCGCTAATTGCACCTAGTTTCTCATATTTAATAGGAGCTACTAGTTTTTCTGCTATACTTATAGGGGCTGCTGTAAAAGTTGCACCTGTGTCCGCAAGGCAGCTAAACTTATAATTATTTATGTAGGCTGTGATAGTGGAGTTATAAAAGTTATTAGTCAGGGCTAATATTTGCGGCTGGGGATTGTTCGTATGGATTAGTGGGGTGGTTTCTTTGTCAATTGAGAGAAGAGAATCCTCAAAGTTTATGATCATAGCTGGGAGCTTAGTGAAGAGATTACATCCTAATATAATTTGGAATGAACCTTCTCCAATAAATTTGTCGTTGGGAACTAAGTACAAGTCAATTTCTCTTGAGTGTGAGCAAATAATTATTTCTACGATTGTCTTACCTATTATAGGGACGTTATGACCAGAAGGAGTTGTTACTATAAGTTCCCCTTCTATTATGGGACAGAGCAAACCAATAGCAAGTCCTATTGGAGCTAGTGAGATTGTCGAACCGGTGTCTATGAGGCAGTCGAAACTCATCGAGTCGATTGTTGCATTTACTATTGGAAGGGGGTGGTGAACCCAAGTAGGATGATTGGTAGAAAAATCATAATTGGACCAATTAATTAGTACATTTAATGAGTGGGATCGCCTTCGGTCTAATCGATTTTTTGAATTGTTTGTATTGGATCTTGGGGCAGGTGCTGGAGGATAAACAAGAGGGAATTTTGTAGCCGAGGGTGGCCATTTAGAGGGTTGTCCCTCACTAGGACGACCTAACTCTAATAATATTTGGGAAGGGTGATTTCTAAATCTAGCCTGATGCTTAATAGTAGCTTCAGCTTTTGGCTTATTTTCGGGTTCTGGATTTGGTTTAGATGGGGTTTGAGATGAGAAAATTCGTGCTGAAATTGCTCGAATTAAAGAAAATTTCTTCAAATAATTTTCAAGTAGTAGGGCTGAGAGTCTAATTATTATGTCTATTGAGGCAATTATACATATAACAAGACAGAAATTGTTTTGAAAGTTTGACCAATCCCCTAAAGTTTCGCGGATTATTTCTTGTCTAACTTGTTCCCAGTCACTTGAAATTGAGGAAGTTATACCTGAACTTTGTTGCTCAATTCTGTAAGTAATTTGGCTAATCTCTGCTAAATTTGTTAGATATGAGTGTGCAATTATGTCCGTAAGGTTTACGAGTACCATATGGTGGAATGCATGAGGTTCGATTTTAGGTGAGTCTATTTTATGGAGGGAATTACTGGTGAGTATCCGACTATGCAAAGTGATTTCTTCACCAGTTATTTGGTCAATTTCTATTAATGTATTGTTAATCTGAATTGGAATTTTCCTATATTGTTCACAAGGGGCTTTTCGGGCTTTTGATGAAATAATTAGAGTTGTGGGATCTATGAAAGATAATTCACTTTTCCCTTGGGTGTTTAGAATAACGGGTATTAAGTCAAAACATGTGTCAAGATTAGTGGGTGCAAATTTGTATTGTGTTGAAGAAAGGGGAATACAAGGCCATATTTTTAGTGTATTTCCGGAAATGTATCGAGCTATTAAATTGGGGTTGCGAAAAATTGTCCGGGCTAATGTGGTTGGGTCTGAGAGCATCGCAGTTGTGGTCCATTTGCGTGTTTCTTCTGCAAACTCGCAAAGTTGGTGAAGTGAGTGGGAAAATTGGAAAGTTAAGGAGTCTTTTACTTCTTGGTCCAAATAGGTTAATTGCCCTTCTAATTGGCTGTCAGTTACTAGAGTTTCGTGGTCCCAGTTCCATTCGAATGATGATGGGGACCTTTTGTGTCTTTTTGGTTTATTGTCTTTGATTACTTCAAAGGCAAATCCTTGTTCAGTTAATTTGAGGGTTTTGTTACAGTCACTGATATTTTGGAATTTAGGGTCAAGGGAGAGGCCAAGTTCTATTTGGTTTCCCATCCATACATTTGCCATTACATGACCTTTATATTCTCCAACTGGGATATAAAGACATTGTTTTTCGGGGTCAGGGGTCCAAATTAACGTTGTGTTATCAGAAAGGGTACAATTTCCTTCTGTATATAGACAATGGTTCATGTTACCGAGGGAGGATTGGATTGTTTCAGAGGTATGTGGAACTGAAATTTCTGTTTTAAAAATGTAACAGTTAAGGGAAGAATGAGATCTCCAGGACCATCCAACTATGGGGTATCTTTTCTCATAATATATTCGGTTATCTGTATGCCAAAGGCCCGATTCTTCTTTGAGGGTTCCAAACTCACAACGTTTATCTAAAATCATTTTTTGGCAAGTTAGTGGAGGGACGTAAAGGTTAGTTGGCAGAATGTTCTTTGTTATAAGATCATTCATAGGGTTTGTGTATTCATTTTCTTGTTTCCTAATGATTCTACATGCCCAAGCTTGGTTATTTTGCTTGAAGGCATTAAGGCGATATAATCGAATATTCTGAGGTACGGGAGATCCAGTCAAGTTGGGCTTTATTCGTGGGCAAGGAGCAAATTCAGGAAGGGACCAGTATTCACCTCGTTGTTCTGTTTGACATACCATTGGACTATTAGGTTTATAATTTAAATTGGCTGGTATTTGTGGATAAGCAAAGTATCCGGGAATAATTAGAATAAGAAGAAATATTGTGGACAAGCGCGTTATGAAAGGTGCAATAGAATAATTAGATTTACTTAGTGGAGGTTCCCACCTTTCAATTTCGCTTGCTCGGTTGATCTCCTCAGGTTTGTTTAATTCAGTTGGGTAATTCGTTGGGTTCGAAGCATTTGGTTTTATTTCAGGTTGTTCATTTATTGACAGGGTCTTTATATTATGTGGGCCGTGATTAATGTCAAGGTTGTTAAAATGATTAGGTAGGTTATGAACGTCTAAAGTGTTTATACGTCCAGAGTTATATTGAGATGTATAATTATTTTGGTTTCTGGGGTATGAAGCGTTACGGAATGGTTGTTGGAAATTTGGGTTACGTGCACGAATTGTGTTCTGGTAAGGGCCATAATTTCTTAATCTTGTATAACATTCAGAAATTAAGTGTCCTGCTTTATGACAATAGTTACAAATCTTAAAGTTATTCATGTTCGGTTGACGTCCAAAGGATTGGTTAAAGTTTCTTGGTTGATTAAAGTTTCGTGCAAAGGAGTTGGGTTGGGAATTTCCTCTAGGGGCATTCTGATTAAAATAATTTTTATTCGAAAAATTATTGTTTCTGGGTTGTTCTTGGTATCGAGAGTAACTTGGGCTTCTAGGTGGTGGGCTATAATTTCTGTTTAATGAATCCGAGAATCCTACTGTCTTTCTGTTTTTGTCAGTATCATTTTGCCATGTGGAGAAATTTCCACTTGGAAATCTGGGTGGGGCTTTTTGGTTGATTTGAGATATGGCGCTGAGCCATTCCTCATTTTCATGTTTACGTTTTCTGGTCTGTATAAGGTTTTCAACTTCTAGAGCTTTTATTCGTACTTCCTCGAAGGATTGTTGGGGTGTGATTCCGACTCTAACGTAAAATGCTATCTCTTCCTTGATTTTATCTAGGAAGGCAGCCTTTAGTATATCTTTCCTAGACTGGGGGTTTTGTTCGGGATACGCGGCGAATATTAATGGTACAAGACGGTCAACAAATCGATCTATTGACTCGTCTTCTTTCTGGCGGCAAAGGGACAGGGATTGTTTTGCGAGTTGAGCGCGGATTGGAGTATCTAAAGATCGTTTCAGGGATTCAATGGCTTTGATCAGGGTGTTCTTATCTTCAGGGGGTAATTCTTCGAGTACTTGTCTGGGAATCCCATCTAAAAACATTTTAAGGCGCCCTATTTTAGAAGGTTCATCGAGTTTCTGGGCAGTACCTTCAATATAATCCAAGAATTTTTGCGCCCAGGAGGAAAAAGTGCCACTTGATTCCCCTGAATAAATAGGTATTGGGCCATGAGAGTTGGGAATATTGTAATCAAATGTCAGTCCTGCTATGGTGCCAATATTATTATTAATATTGTCATCTTCAGGGTCAGAATCTTGTATGTTATTGTCATCAGTATGGATTGATTTTAAAGTGGAGCTTTGTTGTTGGATCGAGGATCCTACTACATTTAAATTTTGGTCTTCGCGGTTCAGGGTTATTCTGGGTTGAATGTTCGGCTTAGGGGTTGAATAGGTAAATTGGGGCATATCATCAATTCTTTTGGCCAAGGTATGGAGTCCGGTATTAAGATCGTCGGAAATGGTGGTAATGGCTTCGGTTGCGCTATTAAGTCTTCGATTTACTGCTTGAAATTTGAGGTTAATCGAATTTTCAAGCATTAATGTATTAGATATTATAGCTTCTAGGTCAGTGAATTTTGGGGTTCCGGTTTTTCCAGTAAAAAGTTTTTGATCAATCACGGCAATGTCACCTTCGTCCATGCCGGAAAATTATTTATTTAAAGGGTAGGTTGGATGAATGTATTAATAAATTAATTAAATGCGATTTAAATAAGTGAAAAATGAATTTGAATAATAAAAAATTAAAATGAGTTATTGAAAATAAAGCGTATAAAAATTTAAAAGGGATTAAAAAAAATAAAACGAAAAAAGGTACGGGAAATATTTGGAATATATGCGTAATAGTTAAAGCAAAAAGCCTATTCTATTCCAGTTGTTGAATTAGAATAATAATTGTTTAGTAGTACTATTTAAAAGATTTTGTTTTGTAATTGTTTGTATAAGTTTTTTTTATAGCTGTTTATGAAGATTTATGGTGAGGAGATGGTTGAAAGTAGTCCTTATATATATTGGATATATAAAGATGAAAGAGTTTGATTAGGATTAGATGGGGGCTGGTTTTCTTTTCTCTGGATTCACAGTGAAATGAAAAAGTGTAATATCTTGAGAAAGGAACAAAAATATATTTTTTTTTTTAAACAAGGAGAATGTTTTGAGAAAATTTTTCTCAAGACAGTTTAATTGAAAATTTTTTTTAATGGAGATTGTAATACATGAGAATTGTTTATAAATTCTTTTTAACGGAAGAAAAATATATATCTGATTTTGAACTTTGATAAATAATTGTAATGAAATTTCCTATGGGGTTACTGTATTGGCCTATAATTTTATTATTTTAACTGGATTTTTTTTAACGCAGGCCTATTAAATTTTTAAACTGGATTTCTGAAACGGAGGCCTATAAAAAAAATTTTAAACTGGATTTCTTAAACGGAGGCCTATTAATCTAACTATTTTTTAATTTGGATTTCAAGACGGAGGCCTATTAAACTTTTCAAAATGGATTTCTTAAACAGAGGCCTATCAAAAATTTTAACTGGATTTATTAAACGGAGGCCTATTAAATTTATTTATTTTTTAATTTGGATTTCTTGACGGAGGCCTATTAAAATTTTTCAAAATGGATTTCTTAAACAGAGGCCTATTAAAATTGTTTTCTAAACAGGATTTCTTAAACGAAGGCCTATTAAAATTTTTTTTAAATGGATTTCTTAAACGGAGGCCTATCAAAATTGTTTTTTAAACAGGATTTCTTGAACGGAGGCCTATTAAATTTTTTTTTAAATGGATTTCTTAAACGGAGGCCTATTAAAATTATTTTTTAAACAGGATTTCTTGAAGGAGGCCTATTAAATTTTTTAAAATGGATTTCTTAAACGGAGGCCTATTAAAATTATAAAACTAGTGCTCTGAGATTTTTGGGTGTGTGATAAATGATAAATACATTTTGCAAGTTTTTATCTTCAATCAGTTTTGTGGTTATCTGAGTGGATTCATGGATTTCATTTTGTATGTATGTTAGGGAATTAAGAGAGGCTGAGATAATTTTCTGTGCATTGATCTCATCTATTTGACTTCTATGCACATTAAAAGGAAAAACAAACTTGGCAGGTTCAGTGAGTTCAATAGCAAATGTGGTTGATGGACCAGCTCTTTTTCTTAGTTGAGAAGCCATAGGTGCAACTGGAAAGGATTGAGGTAAAATGTGGTTCTCAAATACGACAGTTCCTATTTGGAGACTCTTACAAATTACACCTATTCGTGAGCCAACTGTGAGTTTATTGTTTGGATTAATCTGGACAAAATTAGGTATGGGAGAAAAGTCAGTCTGAACAAGAGCCATTAGACCTAGAGGCTTTCCATTCTTAGAAATAATTTCTTTTGTTCTAAGTATGAATCCTTGGGTATTGATAGATTTCAGATGGGGGCCTACGGATTGTGGAGAAATACCTAAATGTAAGGTTTCGGGTGGGTCATTGTCTTGGTTCACCATTTCTTCTTCTTTGAGGTCTCTAAATCCTTTAAAGCTTAATTGATCACCTATTTCTGCCTTAAAGTCTAATTCATTTTGGTCAAATAAAAGGAACTCGGGCCAGGAGCTTGAACGGTTTCCGCGAGAGGATTTGGCGGCAATTAAACGGGGAAAAGTTTGGGATACCAGGTACTTATTATATTCAAGACCAGTGATGGGGCCAGGAAGGGGTCTGAATTTCTTGGGTTCCGGGGTAGGGTTTAAATCATTAAGTGACGGAGAACAGTTGGGAGGTGAATGTAATTGTTCTTCTAACAATTCGCCTTCACATGAGCTAAAGGATGAATTGGATGAATAGTGAGATTTCTTCTCACGAATTCCAGAAATGGATAATTGGGAGATTGTCTCAGTAACGGGTATAATGGGAGCGGGGTTTGGAATATTAAAAGAAGGAATGTTGTTGTCATTATTATTTAATTGAGTTGTCGAAGTTGGGGTAGCAGCATTTATTTGTTGTTGTTCAATTTCTGAAGGTCCATTTGGATTTTCAGATGATTCATTAGGAGGGTTTTGTGGTACAGATTCCATTTTAAATTCAGAATAAAATTTCAGACAGTAAGAACTTTAATTAGGTCAATTATAATTTATAAATGAAATATTAAAGTTTTACCTTTAACTTTTTATTTCTCTAAATTAAAAGATTTTTAATTAAAATTCTTTAAATGTTTGGGTGAAAAGAACACGAAAAACGAACAAAAAAAATTAAAAACACGGTTGGCTCACTGGGTTTAGTGTGATAAAAAGGAAACCTACATTCAGATCTTAGATTTGAAAGGAGCTTTCCCATAACGTTCGCTCCGGGCCAACGTTTCTCACGAAGAATCGTTGCCTCATAAGTTCCAGCACCCCAGAAATTGTCACTTGGGGAGGCTTCTACAAGGATTGCATCTCCTGTTTCCATTAGTATTGACAGGAGATTGGTATTCTGTGAAAATTTTGAAAAGAGGGCTCTTTTCATAACTTCGATTTTTATTTTTTGCCATTCTTCTAATTGATCTATAGTTGCTTCTTTTTCTAATTTTTTAGCGGAGTATTTAGCAAGTGCGCAAGTATATTTTGGGATGGAATCAATTAACTCTTGGGAGGCTCCTAATGTTGCGGCTTTTCTTTGTTGGTAGTAATGTTCGGATGATGAATATTTATAATTATTAATAAAAATTTCACATGGGTGGAAATTGGATAATTGAAAGTGGGTTTTTGTTGACGAATAAAAAGGAATAACGTTCATATCTGAAATTTTAATTAAATTTGATTAAAAATCATTAAACAAAATTAAATAAAATTATAATTAAATAAATTCAAAATTGACTGACAGAGAGTTGAGAAAAGTTTGAGGGAGAGTTGTGAGAATAATGTATATATTAGGACATGATTGGGTTAGGAGAGATTGAATGTTAGAACAGACCTAATAATTAGTTCTGTTTTATTGTTTTTTTAATATTGGACTTTATCGACCTTTGGGAGTGGGTGGAGATTTAACTTATGTTCAGGTTTTTAGTTAAATCCTGAAGTTTAATATTTAAATTATTTTGGTACTATTGTTTGTGGTATTTATTTTTTGATAATATTTACAAATTGTTTTTGTTAATATTTTAATTTATAATTGGGGAGGTGGGGAAAATGCTTGTATTTGTAAGATATCATTTTTAATTATTGTTTTCTACTTCGGAGATTATATTGATGGGTATTACTGTTTACATTATCTGGGAGCAATTTTTCAGTGACTTGTTGGTTTTGGGATTTGGTTATTTGTTCGGATTCAGTGGTCTTATTTTTGTTGGTATTATCATTTAATTCATGATTATATCCAACGAATTCGGTTAATTCTTCAGCTTGAGATTGCTTTAGGGCTTCTAGCTCTTCTAATGGAGTTTCATTGGTAGTTAGGGCCGGGGTGGTTATTTCGGGACCGATAAATTTTTTTATCTGGTTCAAGTGTACCTTGTGTGGTTTAGATTGGGGAGCTGAACAACTTAGGATTGTTGCATGTATGCCATCGGATTCAATAACTCGAAAAGTCCCTTCCAGGGAAGATGAAATTTTTGTGATGTCCCTATCTTGCCTGTATAATTTCTTAAGAGGACACGGTCTCCAATAGCAATAATTTGAGACCGGGATTTTTTGTCATATTGGGTCTTGGATTTTTGTTGTGCTTGTTTGGTGGCTTCAGCCGCCGAATTCCAAGCTTTCCTAAGAGAGAGGATGAGTTTGGTTTTAAATTCAGAGAGGTCATTTTCGGGAAGGGGCATATATATAGTTGAGTCTAGTATTTGGTCAATGGAAAAGATTGGATCTCTACCAAATACAAGGAAAAATGGGGTTTCTTTAGTCGTTTCGTGGATGGAGGTGTTATAGCAAAAAGCAGCCGCATCTAAGAATTCGTCAAAATTCGGCTCTTTTGGATTGATATATTTGGCTAGGATGTTATGAAAGGTCCTAAAAGACCTTTCAGTTACACTATTACCTTGAGAGTAGTACGGGGTAGAATATGTTTTATTGATATATAGAAGAGAACAGAATGATCTAAAGAATTCAGAAGTAAAGGTTGTGGCATTATCAGTAATGAGTTCTGTACATCCACCAAATTTTAAATATACATTTTTAAAAAGTGCGTGGGCAATGGTTTGGGATTTTGTATTTGGGACTGGAACTGCAATAACATATTTGCTAAACCAGCAAATAATGTTAAGAATATGTTTGTTTCCGGATTCTGTTAAGGGGAGAGGGCCTGCAAGATCAAGTCCTATCCGAGCAAATAAAGTGTTTGCTGGAACAGATCTCATTTCGGTTCGGTAAAGAGGAATGGGATTGTGGCGGAGTTGGCAGACTAAACATTGTTTTGTCCACATGAGGATATCGGAGTACATTTTCGGCCAATAGTATCGACGGGAACATTTATTAAGTGTCTTACGTAGATTCATGTGTCCACCTCCAACTATATTGTTATGGAAAGAATCGAATATAAGAGCACGAAGAGAGATTGGAACATAAATTCTAGGGACGGATTCGGGAGGTTGGAAATAGAGAATGTCAGACATTAATTTTAGATTTTGGGCATTGACTACAAAATCTTTTTGTTTTTCTTCAGAAATATCTGGGAGAGATCCATCGTACAGAAATTTTAAAATTTTGAAAATTTCTGGGTCATTTGTTTGCTCTTTGATTAGGTCAACCTGCTGTGTTTCTCCATCGCGGGTTCTAATATTTAGTGTATTTAGAACAGGATCATGGATTGTTCGGTCATATATACTTAGTGATAAACAAACCGGAAATTCGACAATATCTTCCAATTCTGAGGTATTATCGTTTTCAGAGTTATGGGCACGGGAGAGAGCATCTGCGAGTGTATTTTTCTTTCCTTCTATATGAACAATTTTAATATTATAATTTTGAATCTCAATTAACCAACGAGCTAATTGAGGGTGTTGGTGAGACTTAGATTGGAGATAGGCTAGCGGTCGGTGGTCTGAATGTAGTTCGACCTCCGAGAGATAAATATAAGGACGAAATGTTCTTAGAGCGTAAATTATAGCTCCAAGTTCTATTTGTACCGGGGGCCATTTTCTTTCATTCGCTGATAAACTTCGGGAGGCATAGGCTATCGCAGAGAATTTTTCCTCGCGCTTTTGCATCAAGGCTGCTCCGTGACCAACACCGGAAGCATCGGTAAAGATATGAAAGGGGGATGTATAATCAGGGAAAGTTAAAATGGGTTCTTCGGAAAGGAGGTCCTTAATTTTTTGAAAGGCATTCATCTGGTCCTTTCCCCATTCGAATGCTTTATTCTTTTTATTAAGTCTGGTTAGTGGCTCAACAATGGTGGCAAAGCCAAGAATATGTTTACGGTAAAAACTTGCCATCCCTACAATTCTTCTTACTTGTTTTAGGGTCGTTGGGGCTGATAAATTTTTAATTATTTCAATTCGAGATAGTGACGGAGTATATCCTTTTGGAGATACTGTATATCCTAAGAAATCCATAGAATCTATTGCGAACTTGCATTTTTTAGGGGAAAGTTTGAGGTCGAAGAGTCTAAACCGTTCAAAAACACTACGAAGTGTTTTTAAATGATCTGAAACATCAGGGGATTTAGTGTATACCAAAATGTCATCGACATATGCGAGTACATTTTCAACTCCGGAAAGGACATGGGTCATTGTGCGGCTAAATGCTGCCGTAGCATTTCTTAATCCGAACGGAAGATGAGTCATTTGAAATATCCCTTCTTCCGTAATTAGTCCGCATTTTCTTGAGGCTTCTTCAGTCAATGGAATTTGGAGATATCCCGAGGAGAGGTCGAGGGAGCTATATAAGTGACAATTCCCTATTTTCTCCATTATGGTTTCTAATCGAGGTAAGGGGAAATAGTCTGGTACAGTTATTTCGTTTAATTTACGAAAGTCGATACAGGGTCTGAGACCTCCGTCTTTCTTTTGGACTAAAACGAAGTTTGATACCCAAGGAGTGTCGGACTGAACCATTACTCCTGAGTTTAGTAGCTGTTGGATGTGCTTTTTTAGCTCATCTCGGTATTTAAATGGGGTTCTGTGTGGTTTGCTAGTAATTGGTTCTTGGGTTGTTGTAACTATGTTGTGGGATCCTGCTTTGCATGATCCAAGGTCATATTGGGATTTACTAAAAATATCAGAGAATTCCTCACATAACGATTTAAGTAGTCCTAAATCGGGTTCTTTAAGAGATGATTTACTAAAATCTATCTTAAAGGTCGGGTCAACCTCTATTAAAGTGTCATGGCCGGTGAGCTTGGTACTGTTGATTGACTCAATGGGGCATTCATTAAATAAGAGATTCTCCTGATCGAGAGTTAGTTCTGTAGCAAATGCTATTTTCATGTTCTGGTAGATAATTTTGGGTTCTTGAGTTGGATTTATAAGAGGAATTATTGAGAGATTGTTTTTCGGTTGGATTACTGTCGGGATTAGACTAAAGTCTTGATCTACAAGTCTTTTGTCAAGAGTATTCACAGAAAATATTTGAGTATCATCGGTTGTTTCAGTTCTTATTGGTACTAAGCACTGACTCTCTGGTGGGATACTTAGGGATTTAAATGCTCGAATTCCTATTACTCGAAATTTCGGTTTGATTCCCATTGGAGTTGAGTTAATTCCAATGGTTAATGTGTTTTCTTTATGGTTGAAAGTAAGAGGGGGAAGTTTGGCAAAAGTATCGCAACCTAAAATTACTTCGTAATCTTTGGTATTATGGAAATATTTATCGTCTACGAATTTTATTTCAATTGGGATTATGTGTCCGGCAATGCATATTTGAGCGTTGCAGGATGCTATTATAGGCATGTGGTGGCCGGAAGCGCTAATTGCACCTAGTTTCTCATATTTAATAGGAGCTACTAGTTTTTCTGCTATACTTATAGGGGCTGCTGTAAATGTTGCACCTGTGTCTGCAAGGCAACTAAACTTAAAGTTATTTATGTAAGCTGTGATAGTGGAGTTATAGAAGTTATTTGTCAGGGCTAATATTTGTGGCTGGGGATTGTTTGTCTGGATTAGTGGTGTGGTTTCTTTGCCAATTGAGAGAAGAGAATCCTCAAAGTTTATGATCATGGCTGGGAGCTTAGTGAAGAGATTACATCCTAATATAATTTGGAATGAACCTTCTCCAATAAATTTGTCGTTGGGAACTAAGTACAAGTCAATTTCTCTTGAGTGTGAGCAAATAATTATTTCTACGATTGTCTTACCTATTATAGGGACGTTATGACCAGAAGGAGTTGTTACTATAAGTTCCCCTTCTATTATGGGACAGAGCAAACCAATAGCAAGTCCTATTGGGGCTAGTGAGATTGTCGAACCGGTGTCTATGAGGCAATCGAAACTCATCGAGTCGATTGTTGCATTTACTATTGGAAGGGGGTGGTGAACCCAAGTAGGATGATTGGTAGAAAAATCATAATTGGACCAATTAATTAGTACATTTAATGAGTGGGATCGCCTTCGGTTTAAGCGATTTTTTGAATTGTTCGTATTGGATCTTGGGGCAGGTGCTGGAGGATAAACAAGAGGGAATTTTGTAGCCGAAGGTGGCCATTTAGAGGGTTGTCCCTCACTAGGACGACCTAGCTCTAATAATATCTGAGAAGGGTGATTTCTAAATTTAGCCTGATGCTTAATAGTAGCTTCAGCTTTTGGCTTATTCTCGGGTTCTGGATTTGGTTTAGATGGGGGTTGAGACGAGAAAATTCGTGCTGAAATTGCTCGAATTAGAGAGAATTTCTTCAGATAATTTTCAAGTAATAGGACTGAGAGTCTAATAAGTATGTCAATTGAGGCAATTATACATATAACAAGACAAAAATTGTTTTGTAAGTTTGACCAATCCCCTAAAGTTTCGCGGATTATTTCTTGTCTAACTTGTTCCCAGTCACTTGAAATTGAGGAAGTTATACCTGAACTTTGTTGCTCAATTCTGTAAGTAATTTGGCTAATCTCTGCTAAATTTGTTAGATATGAGTGTGCAATTATGTCCGTAAGGTTTACGAGTACCATATGGTGGAATGCATGAGGTTCGATTTTAGGTGAGTCTATTTTATGGAGGGAATTACTGGTGAGTATCCGACTATGCAAAGTGATTTCTTCACCAGTTATTTGGTCAATTTCTATTAATGTATTGTTAATCTGAATTGGAATTTTCCTATATTGTTCACAAGGGGCTTTTCGGGCTTTTGATGAAATAATTAGAGTTGTGGGATCTATGAAAGATAATTCACTTTTCCCTTGGGTGTTTAGAATAACGGGTATTAAGTCAAAACATGTGTCAAGATTAGTGGGTGCAAATTTGTATTGTGTTGAAGAAAGGGGAATACAAGGCCATATTTTTAGTGTATTTCCGGAAATGTATCGAGCTATTAAATTGGGGTTGCGAAACATTGTCCGGGCTAATGTGGTTGGGTCTGAGAGCATCGCAGTTGTGGTCCATTTGCGTGTTTCTTCTGCAAACTCGCAAAGTTGGTGAAGTGAGTGGGAAAATTGGAAAGTTAAGGAGTCTTTTACTTCTTGGTCCAAATAGGTTAATTGCCCTTCTAATTGGCTGTCAGTTACTAGAGTTTCGTGGTTCCAGTTCCATTCGAATGATGATGGGGACCTTTTGTGTCTTTTTGGTTTATTGTCTTTGATTACTTCAAAGGCAAATCCTTGTTCAGTTAATTTGAGGGTTTTGTTACAGTCACTGATATTTTGGAATTTAGGGTCAAGGGTGAGGCCTAGTTCTATCTGGTTTCCCATCCATACATTTGCCATTACATGACCTTTATATTCTCCAACCGGGATATAAAGACATTGTTTTTCGGGGTCAGGGTTCCAGATTAACGTTGTGTTATCAGAAAGGGTACAATTTCCTTCTGTATATAGGCAATGGTTCATGTTACCGAGGGAGGATTGGATTGTTTCAGAGGTATGTGGAACTGAAATTTCTGTTTTAAAAATGTAACAGTTAAGGGAAGAATGAGATCTCCAGGACCATCCAACTATGGGGTATCTTTTCTCATAATATATTCGGTTATCTGTATGCCAAAGGCCCGATTCTTCTTTGAGGGTTCCAAACTCACAACGTTTATCTAAAATCATTTTTTGGCAAGTTAGTGGAGGGACGTAAAGGTTAGTTGGCAGAATGTTCTTTGTTATAAGATCATTCATAGGGTTTGTGTATTCATTTTCTTGTTTCCTAATGATTCTACATGCCCAAGCTTGGTTATTTTGCTTGAAGGCATTAAGGCGATATAATCGAATATTCTGAGGTACGGGAGATCCAGTCAAGTTGGGCTTTATTCGTGGGCAAGGAGCAAATTCAGGAAGGGACCAGTATTCACCTCGTTGTTCTGTTTGACATACCATTGGACTATTAGGTTTATAATTTAAATTGGCTGGTATTTGTGGATAAGCAAAGTATCCGGGAATAATTAGAATAAGAAGAAATATTGTGGACAAGCGCGTTATGAAAGGTGCAATAGAATAATTAGATTTACTTAGTGGAGGTTCCCACCTTTCAATTTCGCTTGCTCGGTTGATCTCCTCAGGTTTGTTTAATTCGGTTGGGTAATTCGTTGGGTTCGAAGCATTTGGTTTTATTTCAGGTTGTTCATTTATTGACAGGGTCTTTATATTATGTGGGCCGTGATTAATGTCAAGGTTGTTAAAATGATTAGGTAGGTTATGAACGTCTAAAGTGTTTATACGTCCAGAGTTATATTGAGATGTATAATTATTTTGGTTTCTGGGGTATGAAGCGTTACGGAATGGTTGTTGGAAATTTGGGTTACGTGCACGAATTGTGTTCTGGTAAGGGCCATAATTTCTTAATCTTGTATAACATTCAGAAATTAAGTGTCCTGCTTTATGACAATAGTTACAAATCTTAAAGTTATTCATGTTCGGTTGACGTCCAAAGGATTGGTTAAAGTTTCTTGGTTGATTAAAGTTTCGTGCAAAGGAGTTGGGTTGGGAATTTCCTCTAGGGGAGTAATTTTTATTCGAAAAATTATTGTTTCTGGGTTGTTCTTGGAGTCTTGAGTAATTTGAGTTTCTGGGTGATGGACTATAATTTCTGTTTACTGCATCAGAAAATCCTACTGTTTTTCTGTTCTGGTTAGAGTCATTTTGCCATGTGGAAAAATTTCCACTTGGGAATCTAGATGGGACCTGTTGGTTTATTTGAGATATGGCGCTGAGCCATTCCTCATTTTCATGTTTACGTTTTCGGGTCTGTATAAGGTTTTCAACTTCTAGAGCTTTTATTCTTACTTCCTCAAAGGATTGTTGGGGTGTGATTCCGACTCTAACGTAAAATGCTATCTCTTCCTTGATTTTATCTAGGAAGGCAGCCTTTAGTATATCTTTCCTAGACTGGGGGTTTTGTTCGGGATACGCGGCGAATATTAATGGTACAAGACGGTCAACAAATCGATCTATTGACTCGTCTTCTTTCTGGCGGCAAAGGGACAGGGATTGTTTTGCGAGTTGAGCGCGGATTGGAGTATCTAAGGATCGTTTCAGGGATTCAATGGCTTTGATCAGGGTGTTCTTATCTTCAGGGGGTAATTCTTCGAGTACTTGTCTGGGAATTCCATCTAAAAACATTTTAAGACGCCCTATTTTTGAGGGTTCATCAAGTTTCTGGGCAGTACCTTCAATATAATCCAAGAATTTTTGCGCCCAGGAGGAAAAAGTGCCACTTGATTCCCCTGAATAAATAGGTATTGGGCCATGAGAGTTGGGAATATTGTAATCAAATGTCAGTCCTGCTATGGTGCCAATATTATTATTAATATTGTCATCTTCAGGGTCAGAATCTTGTATGTTATTGTCATCAGTATGGATTGATTTTAAAGTGGAGCTTTGTTGTTGGATCGAGGATCCTACTACATTTAAATTTTGGTCTTCGCGGTTCAGGGTTATTCTGGGTTGAATGTTCGGCTTAGGGGTTGAATAGGTAAATTGGGGCATATCATCAATTCTTTTGGCCAAGGTATGGAGTCCGGTATTAAGGTCGTCGGAAATGGTGGTAATGGCTTCGGTTGCGCTATTAAGTCTTCGATTTACTGCTTGAAATTTGAGGTTAATCGAATTTTCAAGCATTAATGTATTAGATATTATAGCTTCTAGGTCAGTGAATTTTGGGGTTCCGGTTTTTCCAGTAAAAAGTTTTTGATCAATCACGGCAATGTCACCTTCGTCCATGCCGGAAAATTATTTATTTAAAGGGTAGGTTGGATGAATGTATTAATAAAATAATTAAATGCGATTTAAATAAGTGAAAAATGAATTTGAATAATAAAAAAAATTAAAATGAGTTATTGAAAATAAAGCGTATAAAAATTTAAAAGGGATTAAAAAAATAAAACGAAAAAAGGTACGGGAAATATTTGGAATAGATGCGTAATAGTTAAAGCAAAAAGCCTATTCTATTCCAGTTGTTGAATTAGAATAATAATTGTTTAGTAGTACTATTTAAAAGATTTTGTTTTGTAATTGTTTGTATAAGTTTTTTTATAGCTGTTTATGAAGATTTATGGTGAGGAGATGGTTGAAAGTAGTCCTTATATATATTGGATATATAAAGATGAAAGAGTTTGATTAGGATTAGATGGGGGCTGGTTTTCTTTTCTCTGGATTCACAGTGAAATGAAAAAGTGTAATATCTTGAGAAAGGAACAAAAATATATTTTTTTTTAAACAAGGAGAATGTTTTGAGAAAATTTTTCTCAAGACAGTTTAATTGAAAATTTTTTTTTAATGGAGATTGTAATACATGAGAATTGTTTATAAATTCTTTTTAACGGAAGAAAAATATATATCTGATTTTGAACTTTGATAAATAATTGTAATGAAATTTCCTATGGGGTTACTGTATTGGCCTATAATTTTATTATTTTAACTGGATTTTTTTAACGCAGGCCTATTAAATTTTTAAACTGGATTTCTGAAACGGAGGCCTATAAAAAAAATTTTAAACTGGATTTCTTAAACGGAGGCCTATTAATCTAACTATTTTTTAATCTGGATTTCAAGACGGAGGCCTATTAAACTTTTCAAAATGGATTTCTTAAACAGAGGCCTATCAAAAATTTTAACTGGATTTATTAAACGGAGGCCTATTAAATTTATTTATTTTTTAATTTGGATTTCTTGACGGAGGCCTATTAAAATTTTTCAAAATGGATTTCTTAAACAGAGGCCTATTAAAATTATTTTCTAAATAGGATTTCTTAAACGAAGGCCTATTAAAAATTTTTTTAAATGGATTTCTTAAGCAGAGGCCTATCAAAATTGTTTTTTAAACAGGATTTCTTGAACGGAGGCCTTTTAAATTTTTAAACTGGATTTCTGAAACGGAGGCCTATTAAATTTATAAAATGGGACTATTACTCCTCTCTTTTTTAGTCTGGATTTCTTATACGGAGGCCTATAAATTTATATTTTAACTGCATTTATTATACGGGAGCCTATTAATTTTTTTAAATCTGGATATCTTCAACAAAGGCCTATTAATTTTTGTTTATTGTTTACTGTTTTTTTTTAAATGGAGGCCTATTATTTTTGGATTTCTTCTACAGAGGCCTAATAAAATTTCATTACAATTATTTATTTTGCAAAAATATTAGATTAGGCAAAAATATTAGATTGGGCTATTTTTTCAATGAAAGGCAAAATTAGTATATTCATTCTCACATCTGCTGACACTTAATGTGAGAACATAAAGGAAAGAGAGTTTATTTTTGACTAACGTTAAAAGAGGTACTGTCAGCTCCTCTTTGTCTTTAGTTTTATCTTCCTATTGGTTATTTTCTTGGATAGGGAAGACAATTTTGTAACCAAAAATATTTTTTGTTCGTAGAGATAGAGATTGAAGAATGTGATTTTTAATTAATAATTACATTACATATTAAATTAAAAATTAATTACATTGAAATTATTAATTATTTAATTACAAATTGTAAAAAAATTTGTTCGGTTTCTATTCCCCTTTCCAAAGAAAAGAAAAGGTGGGATTTGTTTGATAAGTTGACAATGAGACCTTTTCTACTTAATTTATTTTTGATAAACTGTCAAAAATAAAATATTAGAATAATATTTTCTGTTGTGGTGTCGGATATATCTTATTTACTCGATTAATTCCACTGGGGAATTATTCAAGGGAGGGGAATTATTCGAGTTTTGAAATATGAATGTGTAGTAGGGTATTTGGGGAAGGGGGATTATTGTTTCAACTCATCCGTATCAGGGAAGATTATTTGAGGGAGGGGAATTAATCGAGGGAGGTGAATTAGTCGAGTAAATACGGTAAGTAAGAAGTGGAATTTGAACATTTGGAATATTCTTTACAAAAATTTCTTTTAAGTATATTCCGGAGGTCTTCTCAAAATGACAGATTTAAAGAGTGTAATAATAATAATTTTATTTTGAATTTATTATTTATTGGAATGGAATTCTTATTTAAATACAATAGAACTTTTTCGAATTTTCTGGTTGAAAGAGTTGAGAGAGATTATTTAAGGCATTATAATGTTATTTGTAATTTTGGGAAAATCAGCCTAAAAGTTGATTTAGAGAAAAATTTTCAACTTAAAGAACTAAAAATTATAAGAGTATATTGAAAGGAGATAAGTAAATCTAAGAAAAATTTATTTTAACAAAAATGCTTTTTTAAAATAAAAATCTTTCGAAAAATAATTTGGGTTTAGAAATAAAAATACTTTTTCCATTTTTTAATGGAAAGGAAAAATTTCTTTTAATAAAAACAATTTAAAATAAATATATTTAAAAATATACTGGGGATGGGGAAAAGAGATTGAAAAATAATTTATGCCGGGTAATTGTTGCAATAGGAGTGGCTTGGTTTGATGGAAAGAAGTAAAATTGTGATGTGCTCTCTAGCATTTTCTCTCTTTTTTTTTAATGCTAATTTTTCCGATCAGAGTGTTGGTGGATGCTATGGTAGAATAAAAAGAAGGGCCAAATGCAGCCATTTTTAAATGGCATAAGCAATGAAACTGATGGAAATGTCCTAGACATATAATTTTTTATATGTTTTTTTTGAACGGGGAGAGTTTAACATTTAACATTTACATAATGGAATTTTTGAAGGATATATTGGAGTAAGAAAAAAGGTTTTTAAAACAATTTAACTGTAATTTTCGAATTACTGTTATTTTAATGGTTCTTCTATTTAAAGGGATTTATGGGGTTTGCGCAGGGGGAGGTGAGCGGGTGGAGATCCGGTGCTACCAGTAACTCTGCCCCAGTGAATCATCCGATGGCATCATGTTTGATGGCACCGTCCATCAGAGTTCACTGGTCAGGTCTTTAGAAAGGGAAAAAGGAGGACGAGATGAAGGCGGCATTCCACTGAGTCTATTGGGAAATCATAAGGATTCTAATTATCGGCTAAAGGGACAAATCACTTACACAATTAAGTCTAATTGATTATGTTTATTTAAGTGATAGCCAAATATAATATAGGTGAATAAATGCATTTAAATATAAAGCACGAAAACAAATGAGTAAAAATAAATGTGTGTATTGAATAAGGGTTAAATTAATTCTCTAAAACATCCATCTCTCGAACAATTTCCCAATCAAAAGAATTCTTTAACGAACATCCCAACTGAACCAATAATGAACACGGAATGAATCCCGAATGAATCACTTTCTTCTCTTCCAATGTTGTTTATGTAGTTGTAGATAAGTGGGGCGTTACAATGGATGATGGGAAGGAGGGAGGATAAATACAAACAAATAAAAAGGTGAACAATATGGGAAAACACGTGAAGAGGTGTATGAATAACTAAAAGGAAGGGATGGGGGAAGATTAAAGGTGAAGGAACAATATGTATGTGGAAATAATAGAGGGTTTGGTGTTGGTGATTGGGAGGGTTGGGGTTTGGAGGTGGATGGCATTAAAGTGCCTTACACTTTACAGGTTTTTTTTCTTGTTTTTATTTTATTCTGATTTTGGTGTTTTCATGTTCAGAATTTGTGTTGTCTATGTTTTTATTTTTTAATAATTTACGTTCTGTTATGTTTTTTTGTATTTCTTTTTGAATTATTCTTGTGTGTTTATCCACCATCGGGGTTCGAACCCTCGCCTCCTGTTTAAACCCAAAATTATCCCACTACACCAAAAAAATTTTTTTTCTTATTTTTGTATTTTTTTGTGTTTTTTCTTTTTTCTTTCAAGTTCAAATTTTATTTTCTTAAATTTTCTTTTTTTTTTCTAGCCAGCTCAAGGCGACACGGGTAAACCTTGTGGAGTTGATTATGAAGTCAAAACAATTGTTGGTGGGGGTGATTCACAAGAAAAACCGAAAAAACAGTTAATTTTATTTTAAATAATTTTTTCTAAATTTTTATTTAAAAGTAATTCGGTTCGTCTTGCCATTCGAAAGCTCACTTATTCTCCACAAATTGAAAGGCCTCAACCAATGATTGATGTGACTAAAGAATTTATTATAAGTCCTGGGGGACTTCATTTGGAAGCATCTCTGGATAAGGAGGTTTGGAAATTAAAATAGGGTCAGAATTGATCTAGAAAAATATCAGAATTAATTAAAATAGGCCAGAGAAATACTGGAAATGTATCAGAATTGACAAGAAAATAAGCAGAATTAACCAGAATAAGCTTGAATTGGGCAGAATTTCAGGGCCAGAATTGGCCCTGAAATTGTTATAATAGGTTGGAAAGATACCAGATTTGATCAGAGGGTTACCAGAATTTGCCCTAAAATTTTCAGAATAAATCAGAAAAATATCAGGATTATCCCGGAAAGTTTTGGAGTGTCCCAGAAAGTGTCAGGATAAATCAAAACGTTACCAGAATTAATCTTAAATTTGTCTGAATTAACTAGAATGTTAACAGAATTGGTCCCTAATTGCCAAAATAATTTTTAAAAATTTTCAGATCATTTATAAAATAATTTGAACATTTTTCAGATGTATTATCACGGAGAATCAATCAACGTAAACGTCCATGTTCAAAACAATAGCAACAAAACAGTTAAGAAAATAAAAGTTTCAGTCAATCAAATTGCCGATATTTGTATATTTACTACTGCTCAATATACTTGTGATGTTGACAAAATTGAATCTTGGTTTTTGTTTTTTTTTAAATTTTTTTTTCTGAAAATCTGAAATCTTGAAAAAAAATTCTTTAAAATCAGAAATTGTGAAAAAAAAATTTTTTTTTTGTTTTCAGTGAAGGATTTCCTGTCGGCCCAGGATCAACACTTTCCAAAATTTATACGCTTTGTCCTTTATTAGCCAAAAATAAAGATAAAAGAGGACTTGCTTTAGATGGACAATTAAAACACGAAGATACAAATCTTGCCTCATCTACTACCTTTGCAACTCTTTCAGTTTGTTTTAATTTTTTTTTTTTTTTTGAATTATTGGGGGATTATTAAGTTTGACTCTTCTTCCGAAAAAATACATATTCTTTATTTAAACTTTTCCAATTTTTCTACATTATAGTTTGAGGGGCGAGAGAGGGAAATCTGTGTGCCTGAACTAGTTTTCCATCCACTTTAAATGTCTAGAAATAGTTTTAGATATGGATCTGGTCTATGTCTAGGAAATTATTTTTTCAGTTTCAGTGAAGGATTTCCTGTCGGACACATTTCCTTGGGGACACGCTCGAATCTCTCTAGTTTCTCGTTTTGGATTTCTCTTATAATTAGAATATCTTTTGGTCCTCTCCTTTGTTGCAAAGACTCGTGTCGGGGGTTTTCGGGTCGAAAAAAGTTTTAACAAGTAAGACACTTTGTCCCTCATAAAGTTTTTTGGGGACACGCTCGAATAGTCACGCAGTCATAAGATCGCCAACCCATAACTTGCTTTAAGATTTCCGAATCTTACCAAATTTAGTATTAAACGATTCCTCTCATCGAGCTGAAGAGATTGGTACCAAAATAGATAAGGGCCAGAAATTTTTTAGCAAGTTATGGCTTGGCGACCTTATGGCCGCGCGACTATTCGGGCTGTACCCAGTTTTTTCCCCTTTATTAAATTTTGTTTATTATTTTAGCATTCAGTTCGAGAAAATCTTGGAATAATAGTTCAATATAAAGTAAAAATACGTTTATTAATTGCTGGAGCATTAGGAGGAGAATTAGCTGCAGAATTACCTTTTACCTTAACACATCCAAAACCATCAATCGAAAATGAAAATAATTTAATTAGAACAATTACTACAACTCCACGACAATTGAATGATAATAATGGAAGCGGTGGGGGTGGTGGGGGTGGTGGAGGTTTGGAATTAAAAGAAGGAGAAGGACAAAATATTATTGATAATACAGACCAAACAACAACGGCTGATGTTGATCTCATTCAGTTTGACAGGTTTTTTTAAGTAGTTATTATAAAAATTTGGGGGGGGGAGGTTATCCTATAATTAGTGTGTGATGTCCATTGTTAACCTAACCACTAAAGATTGAGGATTTTTTTTGGTTCTTTGGGGTTTATGCCGAATATATCGGAAGGTTTTGTAATTTTTTGAAGGGTTGTCAGTTCTTGGAAAATCTTCGGCTATACGGAATCGAACCGAAAAATCATCGGTTCTTCGGTTGTCGGTCCAGAACCGACAATTCCAGTAATACCAACAACTTTACTTACAATTCTAGTTGAATGGGGGGGGGGGGGGGGTTGAAGCACATATTCCTCTAAAAAGCAAAAAAAAATCAAAAAATCGTTGAGCGTCGAGTTATGGATATATATCGGTTACCCGAAATGACCAAAAGTCTTTTCTGATTTTGGAAAAAAAATTTTTTTCTCTTTTTTAAGTTTTGATGATGATGATGATTTAGTTTTTGAAGATTTTGCTCGTAATAGAGCTCGTGGTACAGAATTGATGGCTCAAAATGAAAATGATTGATTTTTGAAAGGCTCTTTTCTGTTAAAACATATACATGGAAAAAATTGCAGCAACTTCTACAGGAAAATACGCAAGCTAAAAATATTTTTGTATTAAAAAAAAATTTTTTTTTTTTGAGTTTTTTTTGAATTTAAAAGGGGAGGAGGTGTGTGATTAATTTTCCTATTTTTGCTTTTTTTTTAGTTACCCAAAAAAAATTTTTTTTTTTTGAGTTTTTTTTGAATTTAAAAGGGGAGGAGGTGTGTGATTAATTTTCCTATTTTTGCTTTTTTTTTAGTTACCCAAAAAAAATTTTTTTTTTTGAGTTTTTTTTGAATTTAAAAGGGGAGGAGGTGTGTGATTAATTTTCCTATTTTTGCTTTTTTTTTAGTTACCCAAAAAAAATTTTTTTTTTTTGAGTTTTTTTTTGAATTTAAAAGGGGAGGGGGGGTGTGATTAATTTTCCTTTTTTTGCTTTTTTTTTTGTTACCCAAAAAAAATTTTTTTTTTTTTGGTTTTTTTGAATTTAAAAGGGGAGGAGGTGTGTGATTAATTTTCCTATTTTTGCTTTTTTTAGTTACCCAAAAAAAATTTTTTTTTTTTGAGTTTTTTTTGAATTTAAAAGGGGAGGAGGTGTGTGATTAATTTTCCTATTTTTGCTTTTTTTTAGTTACCCAAAAAAAATTTTTTTTTTTTTTTGAGTTTTTTTTGAATTTAAAAGGGGAGGAGGTGTGTGATTAATTTTCCTATTTTTGCTTTTTTTTTAGTTACCCAAAAAAAATTTTTTTTTTTTGAGTTTTTTTTGAATTTAAAAGGGGAGGAGGTGTGTGATTAATTTTCCTATTTTTGCTTTTTTTTTAGTTACCCAAAAAAAATTTTTTTTTTTGAGTTTTTTTTGAATTTAAAAGGGGAGGAGGTGTGTGATTAATTTTCCTATTTTTGCTTTTTTTTTAGTTACCCAAAAAAAAAATTTTTTTTTTTGAGTTTTTTTGAATTTAAAAGGGGAGGAGGTGTGTGATTAATTTTCCTATTTTTGCTTTTTTTTTAGTTACCCAAAAAAAATTTTTTTTTTTGAGTTTTTTTTGAATTTAAAAGGGGAGGAGGTGTGTGATTAATTTTCCTATTTTTGCTTTTTTTTTAGTTACCCAAAAAAAATTTTTTTTTTTTGGGTTTTTTTTTGAATTTAAAAGGGGAGGAGGTGTGTGATTAATTTTCCTATTTTTGCTTTTTTTTTAGTTACCCAAAAAAAATTTTTTTTTTTGAGTTTTTTTTGAATTTAAAAGGGGAGGAGGTGTGTGATTAATTTTCCTATTTTTGCTTTTTTTTTAGTTACCCAAAAAAAATTTTTTTTTTTTGAGTTTTTTTTGAATTTAAAAGGGGAGGAGGTGTGTGATTAATTTTCCTATTTTTGCTTTTTTTAGTTACCCAAAAAAAATTTTTTTTTTTTGAGTTTTTTTTGAATTTAAAAGGGGAGGAGGTGTGTGATTAATTTTCCTATTTTTGCTTTTTTTTTAGTTACCCAAAAAAAATTTTTTTTTTTTGAGTTTTTTTTGAATTTAAAAGGGGAGGAGGTGTGTGATTAATTTTCCTATTTTTGCTTTTTTTTTAGTTACCCAAAAAAAATTTTTTTTTTTTGAGTTTTTTTGGATTTTAAAGGGGGGGAGGGGGGTGGTTTATTTTCCTATTTTTGCTTTTTTTTTTGTTTCCCGAAAAAAATTTTTTTTTTTTGAGTTTTTTTTGAATTTAAAAGGGGAGGAGGTGTGTGATTAATTTTCCTATTTTTGCTTTTTTTTAGTTACCCAAAAAAAATTTTTTTTTTTTGAGTTTTTTTGAATTTAAAAGGGGAGGAGGTGTGTGATTAATTTTCCTATTTTTGCTTTTTTTTAGTTACCCAAAAAAAAATTTTTTTTTTGAGTTTTTTTTTAATTTAAAAGGGGGGGAGGTGTGTTATTAATTTTTCTTTTTTTTTTTTTTTTTTTATTTCCCAAAAAAAAATTTTTTTTTTTTGAGTTTTTTTTGAATTTAAAAGGGGAGGAGGTGTGTGATTAATTTTCCTATTTTTGCTTTTTTTTTAGTTACCCAAAAAAAATTTTTTTTTTTTGAGTTTTTTTTGAATTTAAAAGGGGAGGAGGTGTGTGATTAATTTTCCTATTTTTGCTTTTTTTAGTTACCCAAAAAAAATTTTTTTTTTTTGAGTTTTTTTTGAATTTAAAAGGGGAGGAGGTGTGTGATTAATTTTCCTATTTTTGCTTTTTTTAGTTACCCAAAAAAAATTTTTTTTTTTTGAGTTTTTTTGAATTTAAAGGGGAGGAGGTGTGTGATTAATTTTCCTATTTTTGCTTTTTTTAGTTACCCAAAAAAAATTTTTTTTTTGAGTTTTTTTTGAATTTAAAAGGGGAGGAGGTGTGTGATTAATTTTCCTATTTTTGCTTTTTTTTAGTTACCCAAAAAAAATTTTTTTTTTTTGAGTTTTTTTTGAATTTAAAAGGGGAGGAGGTGTGTGATTAATTTTCCTATTTTTGCTTTTTTTTTAGTTACCCAAAAAAAATTTTTTTTTTTTGAGTTTTTTTTGAATTTAAAAGGGGAGGAGGTGTGTGATTAATTTTCCTATTTTTGCTTTTTTTTTAGTTACCCAAAAAAAATTTTTTTTTTTTGAGTTTTTTTTTGAATTTAAAAGGGGAGGAGGTGTGTGATTAATTTTCCTATTTTTGCTTTTTTTTTAGTTACCCAAAAAAAATTTTTTTTTTTGAGTTTTTTTTGAATTTAAAAGGGGAGGAGGTGTGTGATTAATTTTCCTATTTTTGCTTTTTTTAGTTACCCAAAAAAAATTTTTTTTTTTGAGTTTTTTTTGAATTTAAAAGGGGAGGAGGTGTGTGATTAATTTTCCTATTTTTGCTTTTTTTTTAGTTACCCAAAAAAAATTTTTTTTTTTGAGTTTTTTTTGAATTTAAAAGGGGAGGAGGTGTGTGATTAATTTTCCTATTTTTGCTTTTTTTTTAGTTACCCAAAAAAAATTTTTTTTTTTGAGTTTTTTTTGAATTTAAAAGGGGAGGAGGTGTGTGATTAATTTTCCTATTTTTGCTTTTTTTAGTTACCCAAAAAAAATTTTTTTTTTGAGTTTTTTTTGAATTTAAAAGGGGAGGAGGTGTGTGATTAATTTTCCTATTTTTGCTTTTTTTAGTTACCCCAAAAAAAATTTTTTTTTTTTGAGTTTTTTTTGAATTTAAAAGGGGAGGAGGTGTGTGATTAATTTTCCTATTTTTGCTTTTTTTTATTAACCGAAAAAAATTTTTTTTTTTGAGTTTTTTTTGAATTTAAAAGGGGAGGAGGTGTGTGATTAATTTTCCTATTTTTGCTTTTTTTTTAGTTACCCAAAAAAAATTTTTTTTTTTTGAGTTTTTTTTGAATTTAAAAGGGGAGGAGGTGTGTGATTAATTTTCCTATTTTTGCTTTTTTTTTAGTTACCCAAAAAAAATTTTTTTTTTTTGAGTTTTTTTTGAATTTAAAAGGGGAGGAGGTGTGTGATTAATTTTCCTATTTTTGCTTTTTTTTAGTTACCCAAAAAAAAAATTTTTTTTTTTTGAGTTTTTTGAATTTAAAAGGGGAGGAGGTGTGTGATTAATTTTCCTATTTTTGCTTTTTTTAGTTACCCAAAAAAAATTTTTTTTTTTGAGTTTTTTTTTGAATTTAAAAGGGGAGGAGGTGTGTGATTAATTTTCCTATTTTTGCTTTTTTTTTAGTTACCCAAAAAAAATTTTTTTTTTGAGTTTTTTTTGAATTTAAAAGGGGAGGAGGTGTGTGATTAATTTTCCTATTTTTGCTTTTTTTTAGTTACCCCAAAAAATTTTTTTTTTTGAGTTTTTTTTGAATTTAAAAGGGGAGGAGGTGTGTGATTAATTTTCCTATTTTTGCTTTTTTTTTAGTTACCCAAAAAAAATTTTTTTTTTTTGAGTTTTTTTTGAATTTAAAAGGGGAGGAGGTGTGTGATTAATTTTCCTATTTTTGCTTTTTTTTTAGTTACCCAAAAAAAATTTTTTTTTTAGTTTTGTCGATTTTCAGAATAAATTGGCTTTAAATATTTATAAACAGTTGCTGAACCTCCCCTATATTTAGAAAAAAAAATTTTTTTTTCTTTATGGAAATTTTAAATTTTCTTGTGATGGCCTTGGTTTTAAAGTTTATATTTAATAAATCACACACACATCTTTTCCTTTTAATATATAAATAAATAAATCATTTATTTTCTTCAATTTTATTTTCTTCTTCCTTTTTGCCTATCTTTTTTATTTTATTTTAACACACAAAAAAAAATTTTTTTTTTAATTTTTTTTTCTGTGTCTCCCCATATCTCTTTTCTTCAAAAACAAGTTTTTTAAATCTATCACCAATATTTTTTTTTAATAATAATTAAATATACAAATATATTTTTTTTTAGAAAAAATGCTAATCGATCTTTAATCGGTTTTGATATTTTAAATTAATTTTGTTGTTTTTAATATTTAATTATACCTTATAAATGTTTTACGGAAAATTAAAAAAATACAAAAATTTATATTATTCTGATTTTTGTGTTTTCCGGAACAGAATTTATATTTATTTTACGTTTCCGGAAAGAATATATAATTTTTGTATTTTCCGGAAAATACAAAAATTATTTTATTTTTCCGGAAATGTTTATATTTTCCGGTTTTCCGTATAATAATTTTCCGGAAATGTTTTTAATAATTATATTTTATGGAAGGTTGTATTTTCCGGAAAATAAATAATTATGTATATCTTCCGGAAACATTGTAAAGCATATAGCTATTAATTTCCTAAGGCTCTGAGCAGTAGGCGGCGTGGTGTAATGGCGCTAACACATCAGTCCGGTCTACTGAAGATGCGCTGGTTCGCTCCCAGCCGCCGAATAACCTTTTGCACTAGCTAAAGGAGAGAGAAATAGCTATATAGCCCCCAGCTGCTTTACTTAAATTTATATAATATTCCTTTTGTATTTTCTGGAAAACATTTACAGCTTTCAGATATTTAATTATAATATATTTTTAAAACACAAAAAAAAAAGAGAATGTCTTCATCATTATCAACATTTATTCAAGTGCCTCTAAATTCTGATTTTACAATTTACAATTTGCCTTATGGAGTTTTTTCTACTTTGGATAATGTAAAAAAGAGAAAATTAAAATTAAGAAAAAAAAATAAAAATTATTTTTGAAGCAAAAGAAAAGAATTGGTGTGGCTATTGGAGATGAAATTCTGGATTTGTTGGCGATTTTGCATTTATTTGATGGTCCTTTGCTGTCTAGAAATTTGAATGTTTTTAAAGAGGTTTTTTTTAATTAATTTATTTTCTGGAAGAATTTTTTCTGGAATTATTTCTGGAATTTTTTTGTTCCGAAAATAATTTTTATATTTTTCGGAATGTTTTTAATTAATTTATTTTTTCCGGAAATGTTTATAGTTTCCGGAAGTTTTTGTATTTTTGTTTCCGGAATACATATTTATATTTTCCTTCAAGTTATATATTTTCCGGAATCTTTTTAATAATTTATATTTTCCGGAAAACACATTAAAAATTAAATTTTAAATTTTTTTTGGGATTCTTTAAATGCTTTTATGGGACTTGGACGTCAAGCATGGCTAGAAGCAAGAGAAACAATACAATCAATTCTGTCTGATACAAATTCTGTTTTGAGGGATGATGAGAATTTGAGGTTTAATAAATTTTTTTTTTAAATTTGTATTCCGGAAAAAATGATTTTTGGTTTGGGGGCTTCCAATGTCTTTTCTAAACCATAACTTTTTTGTTTCTTTTCTGATATGAATGGTTCTTGTACCAATCTATAGCTCTGGATATGCGTATTCTTTTTCCTAGTTAGACCAATCTTATCAGAAAATCCTTTAAAAAGTTATTGCCGGATAGGCACGTCCAATCGTGATTTTCTGCCTTTATTCAGGTGTAACTTTTTTTCTGGCGATTTTATCGGATTGGTTCTAACAGAAAAAAGAATCCGAATATTCAAAGCTTTCAATTGACACAAAAAACAATTCTGAACGGATCATAAATAAAAAAGTTACAGATGAAAAAAAGATCAAAAATCACGATTGCGCGCACTTATCCGGCCATAACTTCCTACTGGATATTCTTATCAGTTTTGTTCTTATAGAAAAAAGAATGGGGAAACTCAGAGCTTTCGATTAGTATAAAAATTATTCGGAACGGATTATTTTTAAAAGTCTTAATTTTTCTTAATTTTATAGAAAACTTGCTTTTGTTAACAGAAGCAAAGCTACAATGCATTTACCAGCAAATATAGGTGACTACACAGATTTTTATTCTTCTATTCATCATGCAACAAATGTTGGTATAATGTTTAGAGGAAAGGATAATGCTCTTCTTGAAAATTGGTAGGCATTAAAAAGTTTTGCTTCAATATTAGATTTATATTGCTTCACTTTCCGGAACAAGCTTCCTTTATTTTATGTGTATTTTCCGGAAGAAATAAATGATATTCTATTTATCTTTCCGGACCAGAATTTACACTTTTCCTGAATGAGTATAACTCACAAATCCGGAATTTATTTTCCGGATTTGAATTTATTTGTTTCCCGGAAAGAAGGCATTTATTTTTAGAAGCAAAGGAGCAAGTTTCAAAACTGAAACTTGCTTCAAAAAATTTTTTTTTTATAAATGAAGCATGTTTCAAGTAACCTCAAGCTTCTGCTTCAAAAAATGTTTCCGGAATTTTTTTTAATTTTTTCAGGAAGCATCTTCCCGTTGGCTACCATGGAAGAGCTTCAAGTATTGTTGTTTCTGGAGTCCCTGTTCGTCGCCCATGGGGACAAGTAAAAGCAGATGAAGCAAAAGAACCCGAATTTGTTCCAAGTAGATTAATGGATTTTGAATTGGAAATGGCTTTTTTTGTTGGTGGAAAAGAAAATGAATTGGGAAAACCGATACCTATTGAAAATATTGAAGAACATATTTTTGGAATGGTTTTGATGAATGATTGGAGTGGTGGGAGAATTTTTATATAAATTTAAAAAAAAAGAATTAAAATGAAGCATGCTTCACCTAAGAAACAAATCTACCTTTGTTGTGTTTTCCGGAAAGGAAATAAAATTTATATCGTTTTCCGGAAAGGAATATAATAATATAACTCTAAATCTATCTTTTCCGGAACATACTATTTTCCGAGTTGAATATAGCTCTATTTATTTTTCCGGAAAAAGTATAATTCTGAATTTATGTTTTAATTTTTGTTGTTTCCGGAAAATTCTTTATAATCAAGTTTCTGAAGCAGATAATTATTATTTGAAGCATCTCTTTCATTTTTAAACATTTTTGAGAGCATATATCTCGTTCCAACAAATATTTATACTTAAAAAAATTTTTTTTTAAATTTAAAGCTAGAGATATACAAAAATGGGAATATATTCCACTTGGACCTTTTCTCAGCAAAAGTTTTGCTACAAATATATCGCCATGGATTGTAACGATGGAAGCTCTTAAACCTTTTATTGTTGCTAATACAAAACAAAATCCACCTCCAATGAAACATTTACATCATTCTGACGATTTTAATTTTGATATTGAATTGGCTGTTTCTATAAAACGTGAGAAAAAAATTTTTTTTTTGATTTTTTTGGAGGATATACCGTATTTTCTCTAAAATAACCCTCCCTTCTAAAATAACCCCCCTCTAGAGGTCGATCGAAAAAAATAACCCCCGGGGGTTATTTTAGAGAAAATACGGTATAAGGTTTTCTCAAATATTTTTTTGGCTTTTAACTTTTTCAAATAATTCTTTGCTAATCGAAAGCTGATTCTTTGTTTATTCTAGAAACATTCCGTCCAGAGAATCCTATAAAGACGTTGTGCCGCATTATGTTAGAAATTTATCGGATCTCGATTTCCTTTTGAGAGAATAATAGTATAGGTGGATTCAAACTTTTCGGTGATTTATGGTAAAATTTATAAGAAAAGTTTGAGAGAATTATGGGTTGGAAAAGATTCATGGTCTCCATACATAGTCTCAACTTACACTTTTTTGAGGGGGTTTTTACAAAATTTTCCGGAAAATTCTTTAATTTTTTTTTCGATTTTTAGCTAAAGAAAGTAATGTAGACTACACTCTTTCCAAAACAAATTTTAAATATTTATATTGGACAATAAAACAACAATTAGCTCATCATGCAAGTAATGGATGCAATATACGCCCAGGGGATTTAATGGGTTCTGGAACAATTTCTGGACCGGTAAATTAAATATAAAAATTAAAATTCTGATTTTTTAGACACCCGATTCTTTGGGATGTTTATTAGAACTTTCTTGGCGTGGTCAAAATCCTGTTAAATTGGGTGATAGTGGACAAACTAGAAAGTTTTTGGTTGATGGAGACGAGGTGGCTATAAAAGGTAGAAAAACATAAATCTAGTAACAATAATTTGTGTTTTCCGGAAGACCAGAATATAAAACCAGAATTAATTTTCCGGAAATATATTCACAGATTTATTTCCGGATATTATATATATATTTCCGGAAAGTATTTAATTTAATATTATATTCCGGAAAATTCCGGAATATATTTTTATATATATATTTATATATTTTCCGGAAATATATTTATATTTATTTCCGGATATATATTTCCGGAAAGTTTATTTAATTTAATATATTTTCCGGAAATATATTTATATTTATTTCCGGATATATATTTCCGGAAAGTTATTTAATATATTTTCCGGAAAATTATACTACTTTATTGTTTCCGGAAGTTATATATTTTAGAAAAGGTGGACACACGAGTCTTATTTTAAATTTGTATTTTCAGGTTTTTGTTACGATAAGAAGACAAATATCAGAGTTGGTTTTGGAGAATGCCGTTCTATGCTTTTGCCTGCCTTATAAACACAAATTGAGATGTAATCTAATTAAACTGGCTGTGATAGATAAATAACTTAATTCACCTGAAAATTCTATGTAACTGTTTCTATGTTCTAATTTATAAATTTGATATTTTGTAATGGTGATCTTTTGGATTTTTTAAAAATTTTAATTTTTCAAAAAATCAATACTAATCGATAAAATCAATACTAATCGATATATCGATTTTTTAAAATTTTTTAAAAATTTCAATTTTTCAAAAAATCAATACTAATCGATAAAATCAATACTAATCGATATATCGATTTTTTAAAAATTCTAAAAATTTTAATTTTTCAAAAAATCGATACTAAACGATAAAATCAATAATAATCGATATATTCACTCCTCAAATTATTCCACAAAAAATTAGACTTTATTTAAAAAATAAAAATGACAACCGATATCTAAAAATTAAACATAATAAGTTGGGGAAACAATTAGATCAGTGAGTATTTGTAGCTGATCTTCTGTAAATTCGAGCTTGTGCTCATGCCATTCGTCTTGATGGGTGCGCTAAAAAACAAATTATTTTTATTAAATTAAGATTAAACATTTTCTCTTAAAAATAGACAAATAAAAAGTTAAAACACGCTAAGCGGACTCGAACCTTCAACTACCATCCTTATGAACCTAACTCACTAACCAATACACCACAAGGGACAATGGGTGTTGTATTTAATTCATTATAAATAATATAATTAATACTTTTCCGGAAGAATCAGAATTTAATTAAAACATTTTCCGGAAGAATCAGAATTTAATTAAAACATTTTCCGGAAGAATCAGAATTTAATTAAAACATTTTCCGGAAGAATCAGAATTTATTTACAACATTTTCCGGAAAGACATGAATTTAATTAAAACATTTTACGAAAAAAATCAGAATTTAGTCAAAACATTCTCCGAAATTATCAGAATTTATTTACAACTGTTTCCGGAAAAATCAGAATTTAACCAAAACAAATTCTAATTAATTTCCGGAAAAACAAAAACTTAAATATAAATAAAACAACCACACCTTAAACTCGGAAAGTGCCCGTTTCACAGTTCCATAAATGGGTTGAGGCTCAGTTGCATGTTTGCACAAATGCATCAACACTTTTGGCAGAAATGAAGGGACAGAATAAGGAAAGGCCAAAACAATTGAAGCTAAAGCTAACACTCCACTGTGTCTTTCAATTGACTGTTTGGGGGAAGAAGCAAGGGTTTCTGCACTCTTAACAAGTTGTTCATCTACAGAAATAATTCCAGCTCGAACTGAGAAATTTTGAAAAATTATATTTTATTTGGAAAATAAATATAAAAAAATTCCCTACCCAATCCACTCAATGTTTCAGCACTTGCTTCACGAACTTCAAAACGGCCATCAACCAAAAGCTTTAGAAGCAAGGACTTCAAAAAATCAAAAGTTCCATTTTTAGCCCGTAGAATAAAAAGATTAGTAAAAACAAATACTTGTAAAAATCTGAGAAGCCTGGAAAAAAGTTTTTAGAAAAAATTCTTAAATAAAATCCTTCACGTTATTTTTGCTTTCCACGACCCTTTCTCTTGTATAGTTTGGCAGACTTCAAATAGCACATTTATTTGATCGTTGGAAATAATAGATAGGCCCATATTTTGTACAATATGTGTAATGCAACTTGCTTGGAGTTCTTCATCTCTAAAAATAATTTTAAATATTTTTTATTAGAAATACTTTAAAAAAATTTTTTTCGAAAAGTATGAAAGTAGATGTGATCCTTGACACACTGAACTTGCTTTATTCCGTTGAACTCATTTTTTAGTTGAGTTCAAATGATAAGGGTCTCAGGTGAAAAAAAGGAAGCCCCCAAGATGTCAATTATCCTATTTCTTGCAATATCCTACCAATCTCTACTTTTAAACCTTTCAAAAAAATTTTTTCTAATTAAAAACTCTCACGTTTTATCATTCGCATAATGTGTAAATAAAGGCAAAAGCTTCATTGAACTAGTATCCAAATGTGTCCCATACATCGATTTGAGAGAATAGAGGAAGGAAATTAAAGTTAAAAAGTGAAGCTTTTCTTTTTTGAATTCATCCTTTCCATTTAACAATACAGAAGTTGAATCAACATGTTTTATTGAAGAATCATTGTTTTTGTTATTGTTGTTATTTTGTGATTGAATGGAATTTATTGCTTCATTCCACAGAGGTTCAAGCTGTTGAAATAAAAAATTTTTTGAATGATTTTTGGAGGTTTCAAAGGATTATCTGAGGGATTTGGACTTGAAGATTCCTTTTTTTAATAAAATATAAGGAGAGAACCCCTTTAGTTACTAGCAAACAAATCCCGTTGCTTAATTCCTTTAAGATGAAGGGAATAAAAATTTTATTTCAAGTCGAAGATAAAAAATTGAATATTCACCTTTCCATTAATTTCATCAATAACCTGAACAATTTTTAAATATTTAAATTTCTCATCAAGTTCAGGATAATAAAACGCATCCTTATGATAGAAAAATGCACATGTGGCCAGACAACTTGAAAATAATTATTTTTAAATTTTCAAAAATAATTTCCAACCTTCCAGCACGTTGACGAACATTTTGGAATGTATTATCAGTTAATTTAATACAATAATTAGCTAAACGTTTCCATTCAAAAGGTATAAGCCATTCAAATTCATTTAAAGCAGATTGTAGAAGATAAATTCTTCTGAAAATAAATTTTTTTAGGTTTTTTTTGGAATTAAAAAAATTAATTTTCTCTCACGTTTTAATTTGGCTACTAATATCTGTTGGTTTATTAATTAATTGGAAAAGTAATTCGATTAACCATCCAATTTGACGAGGCTCACAACTACCACACTAAAAAATAATAAATGTAAAAATACTATGGAAAATTATAATAATTTTTAATTAACAAAGCAATGGAACACGAAAGGACTCGAACCTTTAACCATTAGACGAACAAGTCTAGGACACTAACCAATACACCACAAGTAATTAATATTTTTTACAGGTTTCCGGAAAAATCAGAATTTAAACAAAACATTTTCAGAATTTGTTTAAAACATTCTTTGGGAAAAATCAGAATTTAATCAAAACATTTTCCGGAAAAATCAGAATTTAGTTCAAACATGTTTCGAAAAAATCAGAATTTAGAAAAAACATTCTCCGGAAAAACCAGAATTTAAATTAAAACAAAACAAACAATTGTTGCGATACATGTTCCCCAATATTTTTCATTTTCTTGGGGCACTTCCAACAAAGTTGTTTCCATTCTGGGTATCAACAATTTTAACACTTTTTCCCGTTTTTCAAATTTCCATAATTTGGAGCCACAAATAATTCCAGCAGTTATTTCAGCTGCTAATCTTTGACTACTTTCCTTTAAATAAATTTAAGTTAAATTAAAAATAATTCCAATATTTTTTTACCTTATTATCTACAAGAAGGGGATCCAAAATAGCAATAAAATTGTCCAATAAATAATCATTGAATGTTCGGAAAATACGCTGAAAAATAAAAAAAAAATTAAAATAAATAGGGCTTGATTATCTTAATAGTTCTTTCAGAAAAACCAGAATTTAAATAGAACATTATTATTACTGGTATTTTCCGGAAAAATCAGAATTTAATTACAATACTTCCCGGAATATCAGAAATGTATTTTGGGATTATATTCGGTTTTCCGGAAAAGCATAGAATATTATTACAAGTATTTTCCAAAAAACAAATAAATTAAAATATTATCCAGAAAAACCAGAATATTAAAAAACTGAAATGTTTTTCCAGAAAAATAAAAATTAAACAAAACATTAAAACCCACATTAAACAAAGAAAAATGAACAGCATCAAATTCCTTATCTTCTTTCTTAAAATAAAAAAATAAAATTATCCAAAAAATAAAAAGGATCAACCTCATCCTCCAAAGAATAAAGACTAGCAAATTTCTGTAAAAATTCAGTATCTTTAAATATTCCAATAATTGATTGTTCAAGTGGAGTAAATTGCGAATATTCACGATTTGACCAATCTTGATTTAATGGAGAAGCATAAACTTTGAATTCTTTGGGCCATGTATAGAAGCCCCAGTGCGGTTTCTACAAAATTAATTTTTTTAAAATTATTATGTTTTCCAAAAAATCAGAATTTGGTTAAAACAATTTCCGGAAACATAAATAGAACATGCCTTTTATATTAAAATAATTTAAAAAACTCCTTACATGATGAAATTCAGAATTATCCCATTCTTTTTGACCAGAAGGTAATTTATCGGCATCATAAAGGAGAAAACTTTGAAAAATTGAATTTTTAAAAATTAATCTATCAATTTACCTATTATCCTTTCTAATTCCAAATTTAATAGGCCATTTAGCCCCAACTCCATTATTTTCTCCTCTATCCTTCAAATTAATATTTTTAATAATCTTCTTTGCCTTCTGCCTATTAATTTTGAACCAAGAAGCACAAAAACTTGTAGCCAATTTTCTTGTTTTAATTGAATCAGATATTAATAATTGGAAGAAATGGAGAATAATATCAGAATGTAAAATTGTATCTCGACGTAATAAGAGACTTAAAAGTGTCTGGGCAAAGTCGACATGACGCCAATGCAAGGCTTTATTGCAACATATTTGGCATAGACTTGAAGCTATGTTGTTATATGTTCTGAAATTTTAAAATGAAAGAATTGTTGTTGTGTTGCTTTTAATTAATCAGAATTAATGTTTTCCGGAAAAACCAGCAGATAAAACAATATTTAATTAAAAACTTTCCGGAATTTAATTAAACCACTCCCATAAAAATCAGAATTTTATTTAAACATTTTCCGAAAATTAATAAAAACTTTTCCCACCAAAAATCAGAATTTAATTAAAACATATTTTTTACCTTTTATTTTTAGCATTTATTTCTGCTTCTCTTTTGTTCGATCCTTGTATTAATTCCTTAGAAATTAACGGTAAAGATTTGTGAATATTTCCTTCATAATCTTCAAGTAAAGCATCAGCAAATTTGAAAATGTTGTCAGGGAACTTGAAAAAAATTTTTAGAATTTAAAAAGTCAGAAAGATTAAAAAATGTTTTGCGTTCAAAAATTGCTGCATAATGAAAATTTGGGAGGAAGAAAGTCCTCAACCATAAAAAAGTCTGAGAAGAGGAGGGCAACCCCAAAAGAAGTTTCAAGAATATTTTCAAAAAATTAACTTACTTTAAATTCAATTTGAAAAGATGTATGGTTGGTTATAATCAAATCTTGCACATAATCGAAGAGAGCTACTATCGATTGTTTACTTGGATCAGGCGATTCTGCTAAACATAGAGCTGGCCAAATCTTTTCTATAACCTCCCAATCCTGAAAAATTAAATAACTTTTGAAAAAAATATTAGTAAAAGAATACTTGTCTAGTAAGAATAGACGCTTGTTTTCCATTTGCTAGAACATATAAAGCACCCTAAAAAAAACTTTTTTTTAAATAAGCCACAAATTTCAAAAAATACCTTAAATTGTTCATAATTTGTAGTTTTTTCTTTATTCTCAAGCAATTGAACCAAATTATCAATAAATAACTTGTAGGAATAAGACCACCATGTAAATGAACCATCAAGCACTTTTTGAGCTGTTTGCCGTACTAGAGCGTATGTTGATGTAGAAAAGCGGAAAGCTAATTGAAGAGCCTCTAAATGTGTTGAAGTTAAGCCTACTAGAGGTCTATGCACCAATCTTTTCTGAAAAAAATTTTTTAATAAAAAAAATAAAGTTGGTAGAGAGAAAGGAACATAACAAGTAGTCTGAAGGGAACACACACGAACAATATTTCCAAAAAAAATTTTTTAATAAAAAACAAATTGGTAGAGATAAGGAACCACCATGTCCAAAAATATTTTCCAACCCAAAAAATAAGAAAAGAAAAAATCCAAACCGTATGCATTAAAGAAATACTTCCTTCCATGATTGATTCAATTGTTTGTGGAAATCCGCGTAATGGATCATTTAATAATTTTTTAGTCATCTGGAATGAAGAAGCTTGGTATTGATGGCTGGTCTAAAAATAGGAAATAACTTATAAAAGATTTTAAAAAATTTTAAACCGAATTAGATCCTCGTTCATGTGTTAAAGTTCGAATAATATGTAGAATCTATTCAATTTGAAAATTTAAAAAATTCCAAAAAAATTAAAAAAACCTCTATAGAAGATTTTGTATCATTTTCTCTTTCATTTAACAACTTTTCTCCAATTTGTTTAACAATTTTGAATAGAAATGTTCTATAATTACTTCCATCGGCTGCTGTGATTTCTTAATTAAAATAATTTAAAAAATATAATAAAAAAATAAAATAGTTGAGGGAGAGAATAGAAACACAAAGATATAACCCAACACCCAGAAAACTAACGAATTCTATAGTTCGTGCTTACCTTGAGAAAAGGAGATTTCACTAAAGCCAAAAAAGAAAAAAACTTTCCTATCGCAAAACAAAAAAATCTTTTCAGATTCCCACTCAAAAATCCCCCAAAAAATAAAATTAAAAAACAAACTTTTAACATTTAGAGGAACAGTAACAACATCCAATTCAACATTTGGAACAGCCATCGGAATAAGATTTAATACTTGGCCATCATAAAAGGGTAACAAATCAGCACAAGCAACTAGAGCATGATGAGCAATTTTAAGGATTTTCAATATTTCTTTGCTGAAAAAAGAGGGAAAAAATGTAAAAAAATATTTGTGGACAATGCCCTCCTCCCAAAATTTTTAATTTCAAAAAATAAAATACTCTGTAGTGTCTTTAAAATTGGCTAAGAGTTGTTGCAAAGGTTTTGTTAAAAATTGATCAACCAATTTTGTGGCATATTCAACTTCTTCATCTGTTGGAATGTGCCAATTTAAGGTCCAGTCATCTTTGTTTACTGGCTCAGCCCAATGCTACAAAAATCAAATTTTATTAGAGTAATGCAAGAATTTTGTTCGCAAATTTTTGCGGACAGAAAAAATATTTGCGGACATTTAATATTTTGTCCGCAAGTATTTTGCGGACACAAAAATTCCTAAAATTATACCCTTATAGGAAGAAATTTATCGAAGGATTGCTCATAACGTGTTCTCAAACAGCTTGGTATTGGATAAGTTGAACATATACAATGTAAAACATTTTGAGCAAAAACAGCCACCAACTGAAAAAAGAATTTTTTAAAATTTATTTAAATTAAAAAAAAACCTTAAAAATATTTGGAGATTTAAACTTCAAAATTTTCCCAATAAACGAATCAATTAATGTTTTATTTTCCATAATTATATGCCCAGGAGAATTGCGGACAAGTTCAGCTGCAAAAGTTATATACCAAATTAAAGCTCGATCGACTTCCTCTTCTAGCTCAGAACCGGCTGAATAAATTAAAATTTAAAAATAATTTAAAAATTATTAAAAACCGTGATAATGTTCCTCAAATTTTTTAACAGCAAAATTGAAGAAACGGGGAAATTGAACTTCTGGGTGGTTCTAAAAATTATTTTTTTTTAATCTTTTCTAATTTAAAAGAGCATACGCCAACTATAGACCCAGCCATTTTTGTAATTGCATCCATTGCTGGTTTTGAATTAAATAAGTGCTCATTAACAAAATTGAAAAATTGTTCAGTGATGTGCTGAATAGTAAATAAAAAAACATTAATGACTCAAAATAGGCTTTCTAAAATTTATTAAAGCCTAAAAGATTATTAAAAAACTTCATTCCCTATTTTAGGGCATTTAAATATGAAAAATAAATCAATTAACCACAAATGGGTTCGAACCATAAGCAGTTAAATAGTAAATACAAAGCGTTAAACCACTAAGCCACGAGCAACAATTGACTTTCTACATAAATTCCGACTTTTATGTATTTATTTTTATATTTTTTAGCTTTAATTCGTTCCAACCACAGAATCCCATCGTTTAATTTTTAAATTAAAAAATTAAAATAAAAAATTTTTTTTACATTGTAAAAAGCAGAACTACAATTTCTCACTAACGACCGGAAAACAAGTAGAACACCCTTTTCCATCACCATTTCTTCCATATTTTTTCCAGCACTTTTAGTTGATGTCAAATCCTGTCTGTCACTAACACTACTTCCAAGTAACACAATCATTGAAAAAATTTTCCTCATTAATTCTTCAACAAATAATTCAAAGGAAGCCGTTTCTGAACACAATTCTTCTTCTTCGGGTGTCAAATCTTTGCAATCCAGTGGAGCTTGAGAACAGTCCACTACTGGGACTAACATCATAAAAATGGCTAATATCTGAAAAAAACAAGTATTGAGTAAATTCTAAGGACATATTCTATAAAAAGAGGGGTTGCGGATTTTGTCCGCATTTATTTTGCGGACAAAATTTTGCTGTAAACACGTATTTTCTCGAAAATAAATCAGGCATTGGTTTATTAACCTTGGCAGGATTCTGAATACGACATAATCCAAGCCCAGGAAAAATCAACGAAGCTAAAAAAATGCCTGGTTTACCAGACAAGTAACCCAGAAAATAAGCAAAATAAACAAAAAAAAAGACAAACCTGAAATACAAGTCCACATTTTGCAGCATCATTAATATCCAATCCAGGCAACAAATTATTCATCAAAATTATAGCATGCCTTCGATAAGATTTTGTATTGGCTTCAAAATCTTCCAAACTTTTGACAGGCAAACGTTGAAGAGTTTGACCAGCTTCTGGTAGACGATCACGTGCAATGACTACACAAACACGTGAGAGGATTTGAAGTGATTGTGTTAATCGGTGAGGCTCTGTCAACGTCTGTAATGAAGGGTAGACTCTAAAAAATAAAAATTTTCGAGAGATGACAATTGATCCCAAAATCTAAAATTTCCTCATAATTCAACAAAAAAACTTACAAATCCAAAACAAACGGCACAATAATTCCAGGAGAAAGGAAAGCTAATAGCCGAATAATTGACGGCACAGAATCATCGCTTTGTTTCGCAAAAGCAGCGTATTCTAAACAGGGCAAAATCGATTTGACAAAATTCTCGATTTGAACATCTGTTATTTTTATGTTTTCAGGAATCTAAAAAATTTGTAAAAAATTTTAAAAATTTCGTTTTTAAATTAAACCTGGTTCACAAATTTTTTAGCATGAAAACGCTCTCGAGAAACCCTATTTAAGAAGGATAGAACCAATTTATGCAGAAAATTCAGTAAATTTTTTGTATGTTGTCCTGTGTTTGAAGGATGAAAATAACTTTCAAGAGAAAGGAAAAGTTGTGAAAAGCATTCTTGAATTCTGAAAAAATGGGAAAATTAAAAGGGGTGACTTTAAAGGTGACAATTGATCCCATAACCAATTTCCCAAATATGCGGATTCTGTCCGCATTATTTTTGCGGACAGGACCCACACTTTAAATTAAACAAAAAAATACTTGTTTTCAGCCATTCCGAAAGAATAGGCAAAGATTTGTGCAAGTGCCGAAAACTCATTTGAACCATTGTTTGCTGCAACTATTCTATCCACTCCAATCTCAATTTTAAGAGACGATAACAGAAAAGTGAACAATTCATTGAAATAAGGAGAAAAGTCGAAGTATCCTGGACTGTCCTTGGTTAGTCTACAAATAAAAAATTAATAAAATCCAGTTTCCTAACTAGATGACATTTGATCCCAAAAAAATTAAAAAAAAAACCTTGCAAATAAAAGCAAAATATTTAAACGTTCCAAAGTCCCTGGACTTGTTAAAAAATACAAAAGTTCATCGATCCACAACTTTGCACCAAATTTATCGTTTTCTTCCTTTGTTAAACACGTAGGCAAAAAGATTGATAAAATTTTTAATCCTCTCATTGAACTGTCATCCCACGGGCAAAAATAGGGTCGGACCTTTAAAAGATTTTAAATTAAATTTAATAAAGAAATGACTCAAAAATGACTAAAAAACCTCATCAAGAATTTCCTGTGTAGCAGAATCACTAAAAAATCGATTGCACTGAATTATTGTTGACCCCAAAATCTTCTTTAAATCCTCAGGAATGAGAAATACTCCATCCTTGAAAAGAAGTTAATTTAGAATTAAAAATAAATTAGAAAAAACCTCTTCAAGATTTTTGTAAACAACTTGCACATACAAATCATAAAGAGGACGCCAGTCAAAGTTAACATCTCCACGTGAAATTATTGACTTACGGCTAAAATTGTATCAAATTTTAGAAGGTTTAAAGACATAAGATTTTAAAAATAATTCTAAATTTATAATAAACATCTAACTATAGTTCATATTAGTATTTTTAGTATCACAAGAAAAGTCCGCAAGTTTTGTCCGCAAAAAAAGTTTTGTCCGCAAAAAAAAGTTTTGCCTCTTCATTCAAAAACGATTGACTAATTTGGAGTTAAAAGATGGTTTTTAGATTATTCTAAGCGTTTTAAATTATCAGAAAAGATGCGGAGACTTTAAAATTTCTCAAGATTCAGGTAACCAAAATCCACACAGAATCCCTCAATTTAAAACACTTTAAAAAATATTTACGAACGATAAAAGCATTCCAATAGAACAACACAAAACTTTGACGGCACGGAAATCCAAATCCTTCATAATAAGCGCATTGTAAAGTAAGTTAAGCATATTCACATGATCCATTTTTGTGAAGCGGAAGGAATGGAGTTTGATAAATCTGAGTGAAAAAAGATATGGAAAAAATATTTGGGAAACCAGAGGTCTATTCGAATTTTATAAAAAATTTTGGAAGAGAAATAAGCCGATATGAAGGAAAACAAAAAAATTAAATTCAAAACCTGTCCAATTCATACACCCAAATAAGCAATCCTGGTCTCGCATCCCGCATCAAAACAGAATAACCCATGCCTGATTTTATATTAGAAAAGTAGTGATCAGCCTCCTTCTCCAATTCTGCTTGGTAGGGGAGAAGACGGTGCTGCCAGATGATACGTTGGAATTGAACATTTTCTAAATATTATTAAGTTGAAAAAACTGGAGAGGATCATATGAGGACGGATCCTTTTTTACTTTTATTTTTCTTTAACAAATAAAAAGGACCTCAATTCCCCTTTTGGATTTTTCTTCTCTTTTAAGATAATGAATTTACTCAAAATTTATGAATAGGCGCAAGTAGATATGTGGAAGAAGGTTTGCCCCTGACATAAATTTTGTCTGCAGTAAAAGTCGCAAATGCTTGTAGGGATAACGGAAAAGTACCAAAATTTACAGATGACAGTTGATCCCAAATATAAAATTCCCCCTATTGACAAGAAATACAAATCCAAGCTAGGAGAAAGAATAATTGACGGCACGGAATCATCTCTTTGTGTTAACCATCAGTTAAATCCGTTTAAAGAAATCTTTTAAGAAACCTTGAGAGTCAGCAATTTCAGTATCCGAATCCTCATTATCCATAATTTCGTCAAATATATCAGCTACTTCAGACAAACAATCAGTGTCTTCTTCAAAATCACTTTCGTCTGAATAAATCGATTCACTTGAAGAATCCACTTTTAATTTTTTTAAATTAACTGATTTTCTGAAAAATAAAAAAAAATAAATAATATACCTATATTATGTAAAATAAATATGAAAAAAAATTTTTTGTAAGCAAAATTAAGGGTGTGTGAATAAATTTATGATGACTTTTATATTTTTCTGATGAAATTTAGAGAAAAAAAGAAAAAAAGGCAAGAACTAGAAAAACATCAGAGAATGCATATAAGGCGTAAATTTAAAAATTTAAAAGTATTTAGGACTCACACTAAAATATGTGAGCGGGGTAGTCGGTTCTTGGAAAAATTTAGGATATATCCAGAAACGACCAGAAAAATCATCAGCCTGCTTCAGAAATAGAGGGGGGAACCCTCTCTTTCTCGCCTAACCAAGGAAACTTTCAAGTAACCTAAATTAAAATTGTTAAACATAAATTGGAGTAAAATTAGACTTAGAAGAAATGTTGGCATATGAAATGTTTATATAGGGGCTAGGATTGGCGGAAAGATAAAAGGCGATGATATATATGTTTTAGGAACAAAGAAATATTTAAAAGATGTAATGAGGCAAGTTTTGGAAGGCAAAAATAGATTGAAAAAAATAAAAAATATTTTATGGATTATAACATACTATTCATAGAAAAACAAGAAACTAAAAAACCAATTTATTCAAAATAAAATTTAAAATTTCATAAAATAATAAAAATATTTAAAACTAAAATCGAAAGGAAACCCAAGAACTTTAAAATTTCCACGTCCAGAAAAAAATGCCCGGTAATCACATTAAAATGACATAACGTGAGTTTCAGTCTGAATTTTTTTTGGGAAATTTTGCCTGGAACTCCAAATTATTTCCACCCTTCAAACACAGGACAACATACAAAAAACCTTTTGAATTTTCTTCATAAATTGGTACACCACACCGTCTTCTCCCTTATGGCAGCACCGTTTACTTCCTTACCAAGCAGAATTGAAGAAGGAAGCGGACCATTACTTTTCTAATATAAAATCAGGCTTGGGTTATTCTGTGTTGATGAGGGATGCGAGACCTGGATTGCTTATCTGGGTGTATGAATTAGACAGGTTTTGAATTTTACTTTTATTATTTTCCTCCATATTTCCTTCTCTCCTAAAAAATTTCTAAAGAATAAAGACTAGCAAATTTATGTAAAAATTCTGTATCTTTAAATATTCCAATAATTGATTGTTCAAGTGGAGTAAATTGCGAATATTCACGATTTGACCAATCTTGATTTAATGGAGAAGCATAAACTTTGAATTCTTTGGGCCATGTATAGAAGCCCCAGTGCGGTTTCTACAAAATTAATTTTTTTAAAATTATTATGTTTTCCAAAAAATCAGAATTTGGTTAAAACAATTTCCGGAAACATAAATAGAACATGCCTTTTATATTAAAATAATTTAAAAAACTCCTTACATGATGAAATTCAGAATTATCCCATTCTTTTTGACCAGAAGGTAATTTATCGGCATCATAAAGGAGAAAACTTTAAAAAATTGAATTTTTAAAAATTAATCTATCAATTTACCTATTATCCTTTCTAATTCCAAATTTAATAGGCCATTTAGCCCCAACTCCATTATTTTCTCCTCTATCCTTCAAATTAATATTTTTAATAATCTTCTTTGCCTTCTGCCTATTAATTTTGAACCAAGAAGCACAAAAACTTGTAGCCAATTTTCTTGTTTTAATTGAATCAGATATTAATAATTGGAAGAAATGGAGAATAATATCAGAATGTAAAATTGTATCTCGACGTAATAAGAGACTTAAAAGTGTCTGGGCAAAGTCGACATGACGCCAATGCAAGGCTTTATTGCAACATATTTGGCATAGACTTGAAGCTATGTTGTTATATGTTCTGAAATTTTAAAATGAAAGAATTGTTGTTGTGTTGCTTTTAATTAATCAGAATTAATGTTTTCCGGAAAAACCAGCAGATAAAACAATATTTAATTAAAAACTTTCCGGAATTTAATTAAACCACTCCCATAAAAATCAGAATTTTATTTAAACATTTTCCGAAAATTAATAAAAACTTTTCCCACCAAAAATCAGAATTTAATTAAAACATATTTTTTACCTTTTATTTTTAGCATTTATTTCTGCTTCTCTTTTGTTCGATCCTTGTATTAATTCCTTAGAAATTAACGGTAAAGATTTGTGAATATTTCCTTCATAATCTTCAAGTAAAGCATCAGCAAATTTGAAAATGTTGTCAGGGAACTTGAAAAAAATTTTTAGAATTTAAAAAGTCAGAAAGATTAAAAAATGTTTTGCGTTCAAAAATTGCTGCATAATGAAAATTTGGGAGGAAGAAAGTCCTCAACCATAAAAAAGTCTGAGAAGAGGAGGGCAACCCCAAAAAGAAGTTTCAAGAATATTTTCAAAAAATTAACTTACTTTAAATTCAATTTGAAAAGATGTATGGTTGGTTATAATCAAATCTTGCACATAATCGAAGAGAGCTACTATCGATTGTTTACTTGGATCAGGCGATTCTGCTAAACATAGAGCTGGCCAAATCTTTTCTATAACCTCCCAATCCTGAAAAATTAAATAACTTTTGAAAAAAATATTAGTAAAAGAATACTTGTCTAGTAAGAATAGACGCTTGTTTTCCATTTGCTAGAACATATAAAGCACCCTAAAAAAAACTTTTTTTTAAATAAGCCACAAATTTCAAAAAATACCTTAAATTGTTCATAATTTGTAGTTTTTTCTTTATTCTCAAGCAATTGAACCAAATTATCAATAAATAACTTGTAGGAATAAGACCACCATGTAAATGAACCATCAAGCACTTTTTGAGCTGTTTGCCGTACTAGAGCGTATGTTGATGTAGAAAAGCGGAAAGCTAATTGAAGAGCCTCTAAATGTGTTGAAGTTAAGCCTACTAGAGGTCTATGCACCAATCTTTTCTGAAAAAAATTTTTTAATAAAAAAAAATAAAGTTGGTAGAGAGAAAGGAACATAACAAGTAGTCTGAAGGGAACACACACGAACAATATTTCCAAAAAAAATTTTTTAATAAAAAACAAATTGGTAGAGATAAGGAACCACCATGTCCAAAAATATTTTCCAACCCAAAAAATAAGAAAAGAAAAAATCCAAACCGTATGCATTAAAGAAATACTTCCTTCCATGATTGATTCAATTGTTTGTGGAAATCCGCGTAATGGATCATTTAATAATTTTTTAGTCATCTGGAATGAAGAAGCTTGGTATTGATGGCTGGTCTAAAAATAGGAAATAACTTATAAAAGATTTTAAAAAATTTTAAACCGAATTAGATCCTCGTTCATGTGTTAAAGTTCGAATAATATGTAGAATCTATTCAATTTGAAAATTTAAAAAATTCCAAAAAAATTAAAAAAACCTCTATAGAATCCTCGGCCTGCTTCAGAACAGAGGAACTCTGTCTCTCTCTCCCCTAATCAAGGAACCTAAACTTTCAACTAATATATTAACCTAAATTAAACATAAATTGAAGCAAAATGAGGCTTAGAAGAAAAACTCAAATGCTGGAATATAAAATGTTTATATAGGGGCTAGGATTGTCGGAAAGAAGATAAAAAAAGGTGATGAAATATAAGTTTGAGGAACAAAGAAATATTTGAAAGATGTAATGAGGCAAGTTTTGGAAGGCAAAAATGGATTGAAAAACAAAATAAAAAATATTTTATGGATTATAACATGACATTATACAAAAACAACAAGTTAAAAATCGAATTTATTCAAAATAAAATTTAAAAATTTCAGAAAAATAAAAATATTTAAAACTAAAATCGAAAGAAAACCCTAGAAATTCAAAATTTCCACGTCCAGAAAAAAATGTCCGGTAATCACATTAAAATGACATAACGTGAGTTTCAGTCTGAATTATTTGGGGAATTTTTTTCTGAAACTCCAAATTATTTCCACCCTTCAAACACAGGACAACATACAAAAAATTTTTTTGAATTTTCTTCACAACTTGGTGCACCGTCTTCTCCCTTATGGCAGCACCGTTTACTTCCTTACCAAGCAGAATTGAAGAAGGAAGCGGACCATTACTTTTCTAATATAAAATCAGGCTTGGGTTATTCTGTGTTGATGAGGGATGCGAGACCTGGATTGCTTATCTGGGTGTATGAATTAGACAGGTTTTGAATTTTACTTTTATTATTTTCCTCCATATTTCCTTCTCTCCTAAAAAATTTCTAAAGAATAAAGACTAGCAAATTTATGTAAAAATTCTGTATCTTTAAATATTCCAATAATTGATTGTTCAAGTGGAGTAAATTGCGAATATTCACGATTTGACCAATCTTGATTTAATGGAGAAGCATAAACTTTGAATTCTTTGGGCCATGTATAGAAGCCCCAGTGCGGTTTCTACAAAATTAATTTTTTTAAAATTATTATGTTTTCCAAAAAATCAGAATTTGGTTAAAACAATTTCCGGAAACATAAATAGAACATGCCTTTTATATTAAAATAATTTAAAAAACTCCTTACATGATGAAATTCAGAATTATCCCATTCTTTTTGACCAGAAGGTAATTTATCGGCATCATAAAGGAGAAAACTTTAAAAAATTGAATTTTTAAAAATTAATCTATCAATTTACCTATTATCCTTTCTAATTCCAAATTTAATAGGCCATTTAGCCCCAACTCCATTATTTTCTCCTCTATCCTTCAAATTAATATTTTTAATAATCTTCTTTGCCTTCTGCCTATTAATTTTGAACCAAGAAGCACAAAAACTTGTTGCCAATTTTCTTGTTTTAATTGAATCAGATATTAATAATTGGAAGAAATGGAGAATTATGTCGGATTGTAACGTTGTATCTCGACGTAATAAAAGACTTAAAAGTGTCTGAGCAAAGTCCACATCTCTCTGCCAAATATGTTGCAACAAAGCTTTACATTGGCGTCATGTGGACTTTGCTCAGACACTTTTAAGTCTCTTATTACGTCGAGATACAATTTTACATTCTGATATTATTCTCCATTTCTTTCAATTATTAATATCTGATTCAATCAAAACAAGAAAATTGGCAACAAGTTTTTGTGCTTCTTGGTTCAAAATTAATAGGCAGAAGGCAAAGAAGATTATTAAAAATATTAATTTGAAGGATAGAGGAGAAAATAATGGAGTTGGGGCTAAATGGCCTATTAAATTTGGAATTAGAAAGGATAATAGGTAAATTGATAGATTAATTTTTAAAAATTCAATTTTTTAAAGTTTTCTCCTTTATGATGCCGATAAATTACCTTCTGGTCAAAAAGAATGGGATAATTCTGAATTTCATCATGTAAGGAGTTTTTTAAATTATTTTAATATAAAAGGCATGTTCTATTTATGTTTCCGGAAATTGTTTTAACCAAATTCTGATTTTTTGGAAAACATAATAATTTTAAAAAAATTAATTTTGTAGAAACCGCACTGGGGCTTCTATACATGGCCCAAAGAATTCAAAGTTTATGCTTCTCCATTAAATCAAGATTGGTCAAATCGTGAATATTCGCAATTTACTCCACTTGAACAATCAATTATTGGAATATTTAAAGATACAGAATTTTTACATAAATTTGCTAGTCTTTATTCTTTAGAAATTTTTTAGGAGAGAAGGAAATATGGAGGAAAATAATAAAAGTAAAATTCAAAACCTGTCTAATTCATACACCCAGATAAGCAATCCAGGTCTCGCATCCCTCATCAACACAGAATAACCCAAGCCTGATTTTATATTAGAAAAGTAATGGTCCGCTTCCTTCTTCAATTCTGCTTGGTAAGGAAGTAAACGGTGCTGCCATAAGGGAGAAGACGGTGTGGTGTACCAATTTATGAAGAAAATTCAAAAGGTTTTTTGTATGTTGTCCTGTGTTTGAAGGGTGGAAATAATTTGGAGTTCCAGGCAAAATTTCCCAAAAAAAATTCAGACTGAAACTCACGTTATGTGGGTATCAATTACAATAAAAGGACCATTCACCAATCTCCCTATGGGTTTTTCTTTCGACACTTCCATTCAACAAAAAAATAAAATTTAAAAAATAAACTTTGTCGTGTCTTTAGAATTAGCCAAAAGTTGTTGCAATGGTTTTGTTAAAAATTGATCAACCAATTTTGTATCATATTCAACTTCCTCATCTGTTGGGATGTGCCAATTTAAAGTCTGCTGCAAAAGGTATATACCAAATTAAAGCTCGTTCGACTTCCTCTTCTAGTTCAGAACCGGCTGAATAAATTAAAATTTAAAAATAATTTAAAAATTAATAAAAACCGTGATAATGTTCCTCAAACTTTTTAACAGCAAAATTGAAGAAACGGGGAAATTGAACTTCTGGGTGGTTCTAAAAATTATTTTTTTTTAATCTTTTCTAATTTAAAAGAGCATACGCCAACTATAGACCCAGCCATTTTTGTAATAGCATCCATTGCTGGTTTTGAATTAACCAAGTGTTCATTAACAAAATTGAAAAATTTGTCCCGTAATGTGCTGAGAACTAGAGAAGTTGATGTAGAAAAACGAAAAGCTAATTGAAGAGCTTCCAAATGTGTTGGTGTTAAGGGACAGACAAAGTTTATTTAATTGTGCAAGAATAATTAAACATTTAAGGCTTTTATACTAAAGTTTTAGGACAATATGTCTAATAAAACAAAACGCCAAACAATGTTTTAAAATAGGCGTTATTTAAAAGTATATAGAATAAACCGAAATTAATTGTATTTTCCGGAAGCATTTTCCGGAGAGTTTAATATAACAAGTCTTATTATATTTTCCGGAAAAATTATTCCGGAAAGTTTTGCAAAATGATTATATTTTCCGGAAGAATTAAATAAACCGGAATTATTTGTATTTTCCGAAAGCATTTTCCGGAGACAAGTTTTCCGGAAGCATTTTCCGGAGAGTTTAATATATATTTAACATTTTCCGGAGAGTTTAATATATATTTTCCGGAAAACCTATTCCGGAAACTTTTGTTAAATGGTTATTTGTATTTTCCGGAAATTTTCCGGAAATTATACTTTGAATTTCAACTATAAATTAAACAATTCCGGAAAAATCAGAATTTAATGTATTTTTATTGTATTTTAGTAAAATCAATATAATGTATTTTCTCTTTATTTCTCGTTTCTTGATCGCCCTTTAAAATTTGGAGATTTTTATCTTTTTTATTCCTTTTAAATTCTTCCTTTTCTATCCAAATCACAGTCAAATTGATATTTATCCGCAACTCTTTTGAGAGGAAAACTTGTATTTTTAATTTAATTTATTCCTTCTTTAAATTAATTTTTAAAAATGCCCCAAGTTGTGAAACGTATTTCTCCAGAGATTGAGACGCTTTCAACAATTGAAGGACTTAAGTTGATTAAACAAAAGGTATTAATAAAAATTAAATCAGAATTAAAAAATCAGAATTTAAAAATCAGAACAAAAATATCAGAATTAAAAATCAGAATATAAAAATCAGAACAATTTAAAAAATCAGAAAAAACCAGAATTAAAAAACCAGAACGACAGAAAAACAGAATATCAGAAACTTAAAATATTTGTATTTCCGGACATATTTTCCGGAAAGCTGTGTTTAAACTATAATTATTAAAAGATGTGTGTTTTTTTCCTGAAAACCCTATTTTTCTTGTATTTTCTCCCCTTCAAACTTTTCTTCAAGGTATTTCCTGATGAAAGGGGCTTCTTCAGTGAATCTTACAATGCTCGTGAGTGGAAGGAGGCTTTAGGGTTTGATGAGCGTTTTCTGCAGGATAACCACTCCTATTCAAAATTTGGAGTTATTCGAGGGTTACATGCACAAAAAGGGATGGGAAAACTTGTTTCTGTACTTGCTGGCTCGATTTTTGGTTAAAAAATAATTTTTAAAAATAAAAAAAATAAAAAATAAGTAAATAGATGTTGCAATAGATGCACGTTTGGGCTCTCCAACTTTTGGTAAATGGCATGGTATTGTGCTTGATGCTAAGGAAAAGACTTCTTTTTGGATCCCTGATGGTTAATAAATTTGAGAATATTTTTGAAATTATTTTGTTTAAATTTTTTGATTTTTTAAAGGATTTTTACATGGTTTCCAGGCAAGTTAAATTTAAATTAAGATTTTCCGGAAAACTTTAAAGTATGATCGGAATTGTATTTTAATTTTCCGGAAAACTTTATAAATCAGACTTTTATTTTCCGGAAAAATTGGGTAAAACCAGAATTATTATATATATTTTTCCGGAAAACTATTGTGTTTCCGGAAAAATACATATATTTAAATAAAGATTTTCCGGAAAACAAATATTAATTCATTTCCGGAAAACTTTAATATTTCTATAATTATTTTATTTCCGGAAAATTGAAGTCAAGTATGAATTATATTTTCCGGAAAACATTTTAAATCAGAATGTCTATTTTCCGGAAAAATTAAAAACCAGAATTATATGTAGTTTTTCCGGAAAACCATTATTCTGATGTATTTTTATTTCTTACTTATTTAAGTGTATTTCTGAGGAGGGTGCTCACGTGGTTTATAAAGTCAGAATTAAGTCAAAAATAAATTTAAAATATTCTGATTTTAGTGTACTGCTGAGTATGATCAAGAGAAGGAATTTGGCGTTGACCCTTTTGATGAGCAGGTATTTACTCGACCTTGTAACCTTAAAATGAATTTTTAAATTAAAGATAGGCATTGTTTGGCCAGTAGTAGACAAGTCAAAATGGGTGGTCAGTGAACGTGATCGAGTAAAAATTAGAAAAAAGAATTAAAAAATTAATTTATTAAATTTAGAAACATCCATCATTGAGCACTCTTAACGGAGTAAATGAATAAACAAAAATAATAATTTAGAGGTCACTTGATTTTCATTCTTTAGCCTCACAAAAGTGTAATTGAGTTAAAAATAATTTTTAAGTGGTGATTGAGTAAATATTTTATAATTTGTTTTTATGTTTTTCTAAACAAATTTATTAATGTTTTATTCCAAGTTTATATAAACATTTAAATATTCCAACTTGTTTGTCAAACATTAATTTAACTTGTTCAAGTTTTGAAAAATGTTTCCAACTTGTTTATCACTACAATAACAAATATTAAAACAAACTTGTTTCCAAACACCAAACATTTTCTAACACTGAAAAACTTGCAAAAAACTTTCAACTTGTTTCTTACAAACATTCTAACATGTTTTCCCAAACATGAAAACATTTTCTTACAATTCTTAAATGTTAAACTTGTTGCCAAACAAATAAATATTCAAACTTGTTTTACAAACATTCGAACTTCTCCAAAACATAATAGAACTTATGTTCGCCTTAAAAACATTTTCAGAATTTCCCTCAACATTCTAAAATTATAAAAACACAATTAATTAAAAATACAATTGTAAAAAAAGTTTTTATAATTAATTGCAACTTGTTTTATTTGTTTCTTTTTGGATTATCAAGAAAAGAAAAATGTTGTGGGTAAAGTAACGCCAACCGGTCCTCACACATAAAAGGTATATTTATATTTTTGATTAAAAAAAGTCCGGGACGGACAGTAACACGTAAAAATAACGTTTTTGGGATTAATTATTTTTCTTTTATTTTTATTCTTTTTTATTTTTTTTTTGCTTGGGAAAATAGGAAAATCTTCAATTTTTCTAAGCAAAAAAATTTTTAAAAAATTCCAACACCCTTAAAAATAATTTTATTTAATTTTTAAGTAAAAACCCCGAAAATCCTCTAGGAGAAATTTAATTTTTAAGAAAAAATTCAATTTTGTCTCCATAAAAGCGGAAATAGGCAATATAAACTAGACAATAAAAAAGATTAAAAAATGGGTGAATGAATAAATGGATCACAACACATCGCCGAAATTATATTTTTATTCTTTAGCTTAAAGCCGATTTGGTGGACAGAGTTTTTGGGAGGGGATCGATTCGAAAAGCAAAGAAAATAAAATAAAAGGAAATCCGCTTTTATCTTATAATGCACTCTTTAGGAAAATATAAACACACAGCTTTGTTATCAGACAAAAATAGGATGTTTATTTAAATGTTTTAGTGTTTTGTTTAGACAAAACATCAAACCTTTTTTCTCTGGTTTTAATTCAAGTTTATTACTATTTATTTGCTAAACATTAAAACTTGTTTCCTCAACATGTTTTTCACAAACATTTTTTTCCCCAACATGTTTTTCCCCAACATGTTTTACTCAACATGTTTTACTCAACATGTTTTCCCCAACATGTTTCCCTGTTTATTTCTTTCCCCAACTTGTTTCCCAAACACAATAAATAATTACAACTTTTTTCCAAACATTTAATATAAACATTTTCAAGTTGTTCCCAAACTAATAAATATTCCAGCTTGTTTGGCAACACCCAAGCATAACAAAACTCGCTTAGTAAAACATTGTTTTCCTTAAAACATTAAACACAAGCTTATCTTCCAAACATGTTTTTCACAAAACATGTTTCACAACTTGTTTCCCAAACATTTTAAATTATTTAATATAAATGTTTTAATAGACAAGAATGACTACAGTAAAAGATTCAATATTCGACCTCGGCCAATTCCAAATTCCCCGTCCAAAATGTATCGGAATGGAATTTGTTACAATTCGTGGGACACATTCAGGGTTCTATAGAAGTATAAATAAAAATATAGCACAAAAGTATGGTCTTCAGCAACAAAAATTCGAGGTTCCATCAACTAAACGACCAAGTATTCCCGAAGAATGGACTAAAAACAACGGTGAAAGTGTGAATAAAATTAAGAATAAAAAAGAGAATAATAATGGAAGCATTCCGGAAGAACCAGAAAATGTTTTGGAACCTTTGCCAGATTATGATGTTGAAGGAAACGAGGGAAAGAAAGAGGGGATGGTTACTGTGGAAATTGAAATGAGGTAAGAATAAAATTTAAAAATTTGATTTTTGAATTTTTGAAATATTTTTAAAAATTAAAAAATTTTTTTCAAGAAAAGATGCTATCGCCGTTAATAAGAGTGAATTGTCGCCCCCTCTTAAAGAAGTTAATAGAATGGCCTTGTTCATAGAATCGCCTTGTGCAAACAACAATTAAAACAATGATGAAAACAAGACAAATTGAAAATATGAAAATAAAAATTTTGAAAATTAAAATAAAATTAATGCAATTTTTAAATTAATCCTATAAATAATTTAAATAAAAAAGTAATTAAAAATATATATCTATTTATCCAAAAAATCATAGATTTTAATAAGTAGGTAAAAAATATGTTTTGAAGGCTAAAAACAAATTATAATAAAACAAACAATAATATAAATTGGCAGTGTTTATGTTCAAGTTTGGCATGTTTTTATTAGAAATGAACATTTATCACAAACTAGAGTAGTTTAACTATGTTTAATTCTATATGTATGCAACATCTAATAAACTAAAACAAAGTTTCGAACATTCACTCAAACATGTTTGCGTTTTGTTGATTCAAACTTGTTTTGCTCGTTAGAAAACTATTAAGGAATGTTTAAATGTTGATGTTTGAATGAATGTCTCAAATATTTTTAAAATGTTTCTGAATGTTTGAATGAATGTTTTAAACATCCTTAAATGTTTATGTTTTTGAATGTTTGTATAATTGTAAAACAATGTTTATTGCTATTATTTTATCATGTTTTTCTCATAAAAACATTTAATTTCAAGTTTATTTATTTGCTGTCTATTCTTATTGCTATAGTATTATAAACTTAAGTTTGAAAAACAAGTTTTATTTTAGTTTATTTGTTTTTGTTGTTTTGACGATGAGAATCAACAACATTATTATTAAGTTTTGTTCGCAAAATACTGAAAAAAACATTTGATTTGTAAAATCAAATAAAATTACTGATTTATTGATGAACGTGAAGGAGCGTTTTCTCTCCGACATAGACCATCTCGTATCAATTGTTCTCTAATCTCAGATTGTCTAACAATCCCCAAGCGAGTTCTATAATCCCTAATGGCTGCAACTAAGGGGCTTTCTTGCCTTCCTTCTTTGGCGTCCTTTGGTCTAACAGATCCGGTTGTTCGGTATCTTTGCAAAATTTTAGAAACACAACTATGTGTTATACACAAACATCTAAAAATCAAATAATTATAGCAATTCGAATATTTATTTTTTACTTGGAAATATCACAGATTTTCCATCCTGATTTGTGAAGGTCTACAATTTGTTGTCTTTCACTCATAGATAAAGGCAACCCAGGCGAGTATGTTCTCCCTAACTGATTAACACCTGAGATAAAAAATGGTCAATTTAAAGGACAATAGTATTCTCTCCCTTAATCTTACCCGAACTTCTACTAGCAGAAGAATCAATTTGACCAACATTAATGGCATCTAGAGAAGGTTCACAAGTGTTTGTCGATAACCCACTTAAGGGCATTAACTGTTCACATTCATTCAATCTTTGTATTCGAGGGGATCCTTCAGATGAAGAAGAATGGGTGGAACTTGAAGGGCTCTGTCCTGCGGATGGTAAAGCAAAACAACAAATATCTGATGTTTGGTTTGTCTTTAAAGGGAAAAAAGAGAAATGTTTTGTTGAATGTTTGGATGTTTTTGTGTATAATTGTAAAACAATGTTTTAATCATGTTTTTCGTACAAAAACATTTACTTTCAAGTTTAATTAATTCCAAGTTTATTTATTTATAAACTTAAGTTTGTAAAATGTTTGTAAAATGTTTTATTTAAAGTTTATTTGTTGTATTAAAAACTTAAGTTTGCTAAACATGTTTTTTATTCCAAGGTTATCTATTTAATATTTGTTTATAAACTTAAGTCTGCAAACAAGTTTTATTAATTCCAAGTGTATTTGTTTTACAATTTTAAGTGTGTACAAATTGTAAAAACTTTAAAAAAACCTTAAAACTCAAAGAAGGTAAAGAAAACCGCCTCTCTTCGTTGGATAAAGGTAACAAAGGCTGGAGGGTTGTATAATAATGTGGAGGGGAATAGCGGTCATTCAAGGAGGGAAGTAGGCATGTTTGTGTTGTTGTATTATTAACTAATTCGCCTTTTAAAGGACTCAGGTACATACTGACTGGCTCTAGTGATGTAAAACAATTCTTTCTGCTCTTCAATTCACCCTGAAGAAAAATTTTTTTTTAATTTTTTGACTTGAAAAAGAAATTAATTTTGACCAAAGAACTTAAAAAATAAGCAAAATAATTAAATTAATTAATTACTGTAAAATATAAATTCCAGTTTTCCCCTCAAAAATTATAAGCAAAATATATAATTTATATATTTTATTTCCTGCTGTGGTTTACTACAAAAAAATAAAAACCTCTATCTTTACTCTTATTAAACTTTTCTCATTCTTTCATTAATTTTTTTCAGTCTAAATTGTAAAAACAAATAAACAGTGCAAAACACAACATTCTTGCTGACGAACTTTTTTTTTTATTTTTGAAAAAAAAGTTGGAAATCATAAATGTTGGGGTGTGCGCAATAAAACTTGAAATAATGGCTGTTTTACAAACTTTATGTTTGTTTTGTAAGGTTAACGCATGTTTTGTAAAACTTAGCGCCTGTTTACAAACTTTGTTTGTTTTGTAAGGTTAACGCATGTTTTGTAAAACTTAGCGCCTGTTTACAAACTTTGTTTGTTTTGTAAGGTTAACGCATGTTTGTTTGTTTGAAAAACGCATGTTTTGTTTGTTTTACAAACTTAATGTTTAGTTCATATAAAAAATGTTTGGGAGTTTATAAAAAGAAAAAATAAAACTTAAAACTTGTTGCGCGCAAAAACAAAATTGTAAAACTTGAAAAAATTTCTTGCGCACAGAAATTTTTCAAAAAAGGGAATACATATTTTTGATGTTTCTAATAATGTCTATGTTTGTTGTTTTACAATTTAATAAACACAAAAATGCTGTAAATTAAAAAGAAAAAGAGGGGAAAAATGTTGTTTTTGTTTTTACAACTTGCCGAATTGTGTGTAAGTGTTTTTCTCTTTGAATACCTTTTTGAGTGATTAATGACCATTTTTGGGAGGAGGTTTTAATAATTTTAGGCAAAATTACTAAAATGTTTTTTTATACTTTTAGAAGGAATAAAATTAATTAATGGCTGGCAAAAATGAGAAAATTAAGAGTGTAAAAAGAAGGGCAAAAATTAAGAGTAAAATAGGTAGACATTTTAGAGGGAGGGAATGCCTTAAGCATATTATTGCCTATATTATTCTTAAAAAAATTTTTTTTTAATTTTTCCCCAACCTTCATCCAAGCGGTGAAATCTCGTTCTAAACTTTCAGGTGTAGAAGTATCAATAATTGGTGGGGATTGTATAAAATAATTATTTGAAAGGGAGGAACTAGAAGAAATTGAAGACAATAAATTTTTGTTGTCGGGTTCGGGTTCAATTTTTATTTGACGTAGTAAAGGTGGCGGTTGTTGTTGACCAGCGTCAATCGGCATGGACTCACCGCTAGTCTTTAATAATATTGTTTACATTAAAACTTGTCAAGTTTAAAACTTAAGTTTATAATAAATAAAGAAAAAACAAGTTGGTAAACTTAAAAACTATCTTAAGTTTGCAAAATTTGAATAAACTTGAGATAAAACTTAACGCCTGCTGATAGACTTGATAAAATAAAACTTTTCTTAAGTTTGCGATAATATAAAACTTAGAAACTTAAGTTTGTAAAAGTTTATATAAACTTAAGTTTAGTAAAATAACGCTTGTTGAACAAAACAACTAGGCAAACAATGTTTTTAAAACATGTTGACTTCAAAAATTAAAACACAACAAACATATAAAAACAAGTTTTAAAAACAAGGAACTAAAACAATGTTCATTTAAAATAAAACAAAACGTCTGCTTCAAAACAAAACTTGACCAACTTAACGCCTACAAAGAAGAGAAAATGAAGTGGCACAATTTCAAAAAAAAAATAAAAATAAATTTAGTAAGAGGACTTTAACTAAAATAAGACGGGAATATTTATATTTTATTAAAATGAAGAAAAGTTGGGTAAAAATTATAAAAAGCAAAAAATAAAGGCGGCAATAGAGAGAAGAGAGAGAAGGGGGAAAAGGAGAAGGAAAGGGTTTCCGCGCAGGCAAATTAATGTTTCTGTTTTACTGCAGAAAAATGCTGTTGTGGTTTGAAGACTAAAAAATGATGGCCCCATATAAATATATATTTATGAGAGAAATATATATATAAGAAAAAAATTTTTTTACTAGACCGGTTTTCGAGGAAAAAATTCTTAAAAATCCCGCAATGAACGGATACTTTTTTTAATTAATTTAAAATTAATTCTTTTTCTTTTTACATTTTTTAGCAAGTAAAATTGATCTTTATTTCTATTGCCAAATTTACGTAAAGGGGTATTTTTGATGATTGAAGGGAAATAAAACTTTAAAAAATAATATTGGAGGTAAAAACTTATTTAAGTTTAGACTTAAAAATACAAACTTAAGTTTATTCAAATAAACAAGGAAAAACAAGTTGGTAAACTTAAAACAAACTTTAAGTTCAAATAATATAAAACTTGAAAAATTCAAGTTTGTAAATGTTGATATAAACTTGACCGGTGTAAATAGTAAAACTTAGCGCCTGCTGAACAACAAATATGTGTAGGTTAAACAAGTTGGTAAACTTAAAAACATTAGGCAGACTTAAAAAGTTGGTAAACTTAAAAACTAAAATTTGTTCATTTTTGTAATAATGTAAAACTTGTGTTTGCAAATTTAAATAAAATTGAAACTTTTGAAAAAAACATTTAATAGAAACAGATTAAAAATTAAATTTGCAACAAAGGAGGAAAATAAAAAATTAATTTATTTAAACTTTAACAAAATTGCAAATATTTATCATTATGCCCTCAGGCAATATTTTAATTCTTAAATTAAAAATAAATGTAAATTGCAAAAATAAGTTTAGATTGTTTCTAAACAATGTTGCTTATAGTTTAGAAGAAAAATAGAAAAAAAAACAAGTTGGTAAACTTAAAACAAACTTTAGGTTTGTGATAATGTGAAACTTAAGTTTGTGAAAGTTGATATAAACTTGAGTTTTGTAAGTAAAACTTAGCGCCTGCTGAACAACAAATAGTAAATTAAACAAGTTGGTAAACTTAAAAACATTAGGCAGACTTAAAAAGTTGATAAACTTAAAATTAAAACTTAAACTTAAGTTTGTAATTTTCTAAACTTTTTATTTAATTTGAACTTATACCTTTGGTGTTTGTAAGAGTTAATTGTAAGGGATTAAAAAAATATTTTTCTTAAAAATTGACTCAATAATTAAAAGAATAATAAAATTAAAGCTTTAGCCACGTGAAAAAATAAAAAAATAATTCTTTGGATTGCGCGATCAAAAGAAAAAATAAAAGAAAAGTGTATAAGGAGAGAGGGGGAGAATTCTTTAATAAATATATCCTTATACTATAATTCTTAAATTGCATCATTTGCTCAAAAACTTGTTAATTTCTGGCTTATTCATTCACTAAAAAAGAAAAAAAATTTTTTGTATGTTTTTGGGGGAAAATTTAAAAAAATAAGAAAATTGATAATAAGGGGGAGAAAATAATAATAATAATAAAAATATTTTTTAATAAGGTGCTAATTTAAATTTATTTTGGCCGTCATTATTTAAAAGAGACGAAACGATATAAAATGAAATATGGAGGAAGAAAAATTTTTGTAGTTTTTTTTTAAATTTTTTAAGTTTTTTTTGAAGAAAATTACGTAAAATATGCTGATTTTTGTTAGTTTTTCGCCTACAAATTTTTCAAGAGAAAAATAATTTTACCATCCAAAGTCCATTTTGTAGAGAATTTTAAGCTCTATCTAATGGTCTTTAAATGAAATTAATTGGTTCAGTCCTTGACGAGTTATACTGCTTGAAGTAAGCCTATACCTAATGAACTAAGGTCAAATTTTCTTCAATAACTTTTTTATTTAGAAATTTAAATTTTTTATTTCAATCTGGTTTTGTAGAGAATTTAATGGGCTATCTAAAAATAAAAAAAATTTTTTTTCAAAAAAAATTTTTTAATAAGATATGGAGCAAAAACTCGATTTTCGCCCTCTCATGTCAGTAAGAATCACAACAGAGAACACTCAAGAAAAAATAAAAATATTTTTTTCCTCACTATATTTTCAACTTTTCCAAAAGCCAACCAACTCTTAAAAAATAATCACATGATTTTTTATAAAATGGGCTACTTTAGTAAATTAATTTTCTAGAAAAGTGCGCGGAAATTGCAGGTAAAAATAAATAAATTGCTTTAAAGGAAAGAAAGTAAGAGAAAAAAGCTTTCAATTAATTCGAAGGCCAGAAAAAAAACAGGATTCGAAAGTTAAAAGATTGGGAGATTATAAGAAAAATGTTGAAAAAATATTCTGATATATACCAGGAAAGGGTTGAAAAAAAAACTCGGGTTGGATTTAGATTTGAAAAGTCCAAGTTTTGGGTGACACTCATGTGATATCTGCGTTCCCTGATATAGCAATTTTGATAATTCCCCTGATATATACAGAACAACTTTAGAGAGGCATGCGGACATATAGGTACGGATATATTGGGATATTTTAATGCACGAACAGTTTTACCCAACTGATTTCGGGACCTACGGCCACTGGGTCTTAAATAATACATTGCCCTATTTAAGAAGAGTTTTTGTTTTTGAAGTTGGTTATCTTTCTAAAGCAAGGGGTTCCCCCAACAATAATATTTCCTAAAGCTTCAATTGGTGTGTGGTTCTGATGTGTTTGATTCTTCAAAAATAAAAAAGGATGAGGATTAAAAATTAGAGAAACTAACCCTCACCTAGAACCGCAAAGTTTAATAATTCCCCTTGTGTTTCTTTTCTATCCCCATCAAAAAAAAGTCGAGAACATCCTAAAGAGAAACTTGAAGGAGAAAAAACGTTCATAAAATTAACTCAAATTTTTTTATTTCAACCTTGAAGCAACAAATATATACTAAAAAGTAAAAGTACTTGAAAAGGAAAGAGTATAATCCAAAGCATGGAAAATTTAAAAAAAAAACAAAAATTTGGGTTAATCCTCTCCATTTTCCCTTTCTTTTTAATTGTTTGGGAATGTACAACAATTGGAGGGATTGGGGGAAAACAAGCTTCTACTCTAAACTTTTCTCTAATTAATCGAAGAGATTTTTAAGGCGTATAATTAGTCGAGAATGAGTTGGGGGATGTTCTGATCGAGTCAAGTTAAAAATTGGAATTAAAAATAAATCAGAACAAAAATTATTCTTATAGAGAAAGAAAAGAAAAAAACAAAAGATGAAAATAGAAATCAGAACAAAAAAATCAGAACAAAAAAATCAGAATAAAATTAAAATAAAAAATCAGAATCAGAATTGGAATTTAAAAAATCAGAAGAAAAATTATTCCCGTAGAGAAAGGAAGGATAAGAAAAATCAGAACAAAAAAATCAGAATAAAATTAAAATAAAAAAATATTAACGGAAAATAGTGAACAAAACTCGATCAAATCTAGTTTGTAAATCTTGGAGAGCAAGATAAAATTTTTTCGAGATTAATCTTGATTGGTATAATTGATAAATTAAATCCTGACCTAATTTTTTGTATCACAGACTTAGTTAACTAATAAAAACGGTTTAATGTCCTTACTCAAAAAAGGAAAATGCACTTTTCACAGAGATTAAGGAGGGAAAATATACAAATAAATTATTAGAGGATTATAGCCTCCCCACAACAAAAAAAAATATATTTATTTATTTAATTGTGCACAGCAGCGGTTTTTGATCTGTCGAGAGAGATGGGTAGGAAAAATGACGAGTTGGGCCGAAATTATATAAAAAAGGAGCCGACGGAAGCTATAAAAGGGATAAAGAAGATATTTAGAAAATCAAGGGAAAATTTAGTAATAAATAAATAAATATTTATAAGGGGAAGAGAAAATGATTGGAAGAAAATATATCGAAGAGAAAAACAGGTTTAATTAAAAATGAAAAATATTAAAGATTATTTTTGCCTAGTAATGAGAAGAAAAAGTTTTTTTACTGCATTTTTGTAAACACTCAAGTTTATAATAGTTAATATAAAACTTAAGTTTGTAAAATTATATTAAACATTTTCCGGAAAATGTTTTCCGGAAAAATGAGACGATGTTTCTAGTATTAGGAGAATAATTTAAAGTTTTCCGGAAAATGTTTTCCGGAAAAAGAAAATAATATATTGTATTCCGGAAATTAATTAAATTTTCCGGAAATAATTAAAAGTCTTCCGGAAAATAATTTTAAAAATCCGGAAACTAATTAAAACCATTCTGTAAATTTCCGGAAAATAAGTAAAACATTCCGGAAAATGTTTTCCTGCAAAAACGATCCGGAAAATAATTGAGGTGTCCGGAAAAGAAATAAAATATTCCGAAAAATATTAAAATAATCCGGAAAGGATACAGGGAAAACTACAATTTAATTTATCTGGAAATTGTCTGCAGTATTTCTTCAAAATGACTAAAAACCTTGACAAAATATTTACTTAAATTCAAATTTATTCTTGTATATTTTAATTAAATCTAGAAAAAATCTTAGAAAATAGTAGAGAATGTTTTTTTGAGTTAAACAAGATAAAATAAAAAATCTTTTTCCAATCTTCTTATCAAACACTTTTAACTGTTGCATAAATCCAATGACATCTCAAAGAAAAGAAAAATTTTTTTTTAATTATTTTATTTTTAATTACCCTATCATGCCTTTTTTGCTACCATGTAAAGCATCATTTAATTCCTTTATGGACAGTTTATTTATGGGACGGTCAAAAATACGTGCAGCTATAACCAATGGAATTTCCTAAAAATAATTTTTTAGTTCCGGTAAATTTCCAGAATTTTTAATAAAATTTTTTCCGGAAAATCTTTCCGGAAAAAATTTTTTCTGCAATTTTTTCCGGAAAAAATTCCGGAAAGAAAATTTCCTGAAAAAATTTTTCCGGAAAAACTTTTCTTCCGGAAAATTTTTTTTGCAATTTTTTCCTGAAGAAATTCTGTGAAAATTTTTCCGGAAAATTTTACTTCCGGAAAAAATTTTTTTTTCTTACCCCTCCAGAACGTGCTCTGCTACTGATGAAAATATCCCACAATTGCTCTGCTCTACTCGAATTCTAACATTGTAAAAATAAATAAAATTATAAATTTATTACAATTTGAGTAAATTGAAGCATTTGCCTGGTCGAGGAAAGGTAGAAGCTCTTCTTTTGTTGGAAGGCATACACGCAAAGAAAGATCATCATATGTTCCGGCTGGCAATCCTTAAATTTAATTTTTACTTAATATTTTAGAAACACAATATAATATTCCGGAAATGGAAATCAAACCGGAAAGGTATTTAATAATTCCGCGGAAAATCAATTTCCGGAAAAGAGCTAGACTTTCCGGAAAACGAGTATTTTATTTTCCTGAATATCAGTTCCTTTTCCGGAATGATTATTTATTTTCCGTAAAATATACTACTTTCCGGAAAATAGAATACTCTTCAGGAAAATAAATTTAATCCTTCCGGAAAAATATATATTGCTTGGAAAAATATTTGGGAAAATACTAGAAAATATTTCCTTTCCGGAAAACTATTTAATCTTTCCGGAAAGTTTAAAAGGAATAATAACAATAATAACAAAATTCTCTTGCCTTGAGCACTGCATTCAGCAGGTTTGTTTCCTTTGAAAATTTGAATAAAGCTTTTAAGCGATCCTCCCATAGTTTTACAAATATCACAATGGACACTGAAAACAATAAAACAAATAAAATAAATTTTTAAAAAAATTTTATCTCACCAGGAACCTATTCCCCCACAATTGTCTTTATCTGGATTAACACAGCGTTCGGGCTTGCCGTGAATACCAATTCTTGTCTCAACATGGACATTATATTTTTTGGAGCCGTCCAAGCCTGGTTGGTTTACCTAAATAAGGAAGATAATTAAGAAATTCCCTCTAAGATACCTCCACTTTCCCTCCACTCATTTGGAAGCATTTATGACCTGAACTGTCTGTTTCCTCCTTAAAATTGACTCCAGTAGACTTGTAACTTGGAAACTTTATGAGCATATTGTTCTTGTTTGGGCCTGTATTTTAGTTTAAAAAATTCGTTTTTAAGTAGACTAATCCAAACCGGAAGAAGGAGAACAAGGAAAATGTCTTTCAATTTTAACGGCTATATCGGCCTCTACAAAAGAAGGTAAGAGACCGGTTGATATGATGGACAATAAAATTGTTTGTAGGAATATCAACCGATTAAAAGCCATTTTTGTTGTTGTTGTTCTCCGTTTAGGAGAGAATTGTAGTAATAATGGAGAGGTGTTAGCAGAATTCTCAGTTGTTGAAATAATGCTTTTCCTTTTCCCTTCCTGTTTCATTTTTCTATATAATGTGAATTGGAATAATAATTTTTTATTAGGGAAATAGTATGGAAAACTACGAGGGTGAATTATTATTGTATACTTAAGGGGTACACCCCAACCTACCGCGAGCCCAACCTACCGCCGAGCTATAACTTCGTTCAGAATTGTCGAATCCGGGACACCCTGGTATGGTTCGATGCGCCTTGACAAGCTGAATCGAACCATACCAGGGCGTTCCGGATTCAACAATTCTGAACGAAGTTATAGCTCGGCGGTAGGTTGGGCTCGCGGTAGGTTGGCCTGCTCCCATACTTAAGTGTTTTATTTTATCAAGTTTGTAAACTTAAGTTTATAAATTTAATGTTAAGTTTGTTAAGCACTTTCCGGAAACATGTGTAGTTTGGTTTTAAACATTGTTTCCGGAAACTTAAGTTTGTCAAATATTTTAATATAAAACTTAAGTTTGTTAAACATTTTCCGGAAAAGTTTTCCGGAAACGACGGTAGGGTAAAAGAAAAATTGATTAGTCTAATATTTCCGGAAAATAATTAAAACATTCCGGAAGCAAATATAATGTTTTCCGGAATTATATACTCAACATATATAAAAGTTCTATTATATTTTAAACAATAATTAAAAGGTTCTAGTATGTTGCGCTAAAAGAATGATGAATAAAACAATAAAAATCAACAGTCTGTTAAAATTAACAAGGCAAGAGGCGTATTTTTATTTTTTTGCCTATAAAATTTTGTTTTTAAAATCACTGTGAGCAACAAAAATAACAGAAAAATAAAAATATTGTGAAAGAACAAAAATTTTTACATGTATTTTTGTGATGGAACTTCTTTCTTAGAGTAATGAGGTTTTTATAAAAAAAATGCACACACAAAAAATATCCAAAACCTTGAAATTAATGTAAAAAAGAGTTGTATATGTGTGTGTAATAATGTAGAAAATTGCGCAGAAATGATAGAAAAGGGAAACAACTTTTTTTGTGTGTGTGATTGGAAGGGCGAGGGAAAAATTAATTGACGACGACGTCGATCTACCTATTTTATGGAGGTTTGTATGGAGAGGTAGAAATGACATGACTATTTAAAAAGACAAGAGTAAAACTTAATTGAAGGAATAAGGAAGGTATTCACAATTGGGAGGGTTTTTAGAATTGTTTTTTCGTCTTCCAGTCGATGCATTCTTTAAATTCTTGAATAAAAAGCTCTCTTAATGAAAGTATAGACGTATTGCCGATGTCCTCTATTGTGATTGACGTCATTTATTAGAAAGAAATCTGTTGGTGAGATAACTTTTTTACGAGCTTTTTGACACCTTTCAGCTCCCGAGTATTTTGCCAAGCTTATTGTATCCTTTTCAACTTTAACCTTTCCAGCCCTTTCCCAATAATCTTTAATAACAATTTTAGTTTAATTTTTACATAATAGTTAATGATATTATTTGTATAACTATTTAGCTACAAAGGTTAACTAATAAAAAAGATCACACGGGAACTCTTTAAAAAAGTTGCTGCGCAATCAAAATAATGAATCTTTTTCTTTCCCCCACTTTTATACTATTGACAGTCGAATAAAAAATAGAACCTAAAAAGTGTCATTTATAAAATTAATGATGGACGAAAAAAGTTAATGGGAAGGTCAAACCTCCCAGACGTGTATAATAAAGTCTGAGAAGTGAAGAAAACAATAATAAAACGAGACTCTAAGTAGACCCTTCCTACAAAAAGGCTCTGCTTATCTCAGGATAAATCTAGGGTATTATACAAAATTTATAAAATTAAGACGAGCTTTTTGCCACCTTTTAGATACGAGTTTAGTGACGAGCTTTTTGCCCCCTCAGAAGCAACGAGCGTTTTGCCCCCTATTAAAGACGAGCTTTTTGCCCCCTCAGAAGCAACGAGCGTTTTGCCCCCTATTAAAGACGAGCTTTTTGCCCCCAGAAATATTTATATTAAAATTTAAACATTTAAAGATCAACTAGAAAAATTTAGGTTGTCCTAAATATATAAAAATATAAAAAAACCAAATTCAATGTTCACGACGTCGCAAAATTGCTAATAAATAAAAATATTTATGGAAGAAAATCTATTCGATTTTTCTGCACCACCACAATCTCCTTTTTAGCTAACAACATCTCCCTTCATCTATGTTTAAATAGACCGGTTTATTATACAAAAATCTCCCAAAATCATATAAAACTAAAATAAGGGGAAAAAGAAGGAAGAAGGAAGAGAGAAATGTTTGTGGAGAAGCGGGGGGATATTAAATTGTGGAAGAATAACGTTAAAGATTTGTTGTATGAATGATATCAAAAATTAGTAGTGTGATGAATCCTTAGCTATAAACTAAATTCCCCGATAATCATTTGCTTTATAATATATAATATATTTTTAATCTTCTTACCCTTTTTTCATAAATATTAATCTCATACATTTATTTTAATAGAAACAATGTTTGTCAATGTTTCTAGAGTTTAATAATGTTTTACAAATTTAATTTTAAGTCATGTTTTTGTATTTGTTTATATTAAAGTTTGTAATGTTTGTTGAGTTTGTAGGATTAATGTTTTTGTTTGAGTTTCATTCATGTTAAAGTTTGTAATGTTTAACTTGTTGTTGGTTTTCAAGTTTGTTGTAGTCTTGTGTTTTGTTCGTTTTACTCGAATAAATGTTCGTTGTTTGTTTGTTTTTATTAAAGTTTATAATGTTTGTTTGTTTTCAAGTTTGTGTTTTGTTCGTTTTATTGTTTTTGTTGTTGTTGTGTTTGTAATGTTTAATTCATGTTTGTTTTTCAAGTTTGTAAATTCATTACTATTATTGTTTGTCTTCAAGTTTGTTTTGTTGGATTATTACAATGTTTTTTGTTTTTTTCGTTGTTCTATTATTCTTGGTTTTACTAAAATTTGTTTTGTTAAGGTTAGTTTTAAATTAAATGAGCCGGCAAAAACATTCAACAACACAATCTTGGCTACATTTTTATTCTTCCCAATTTCATATTTATTTTTATTTATTTGCCTCAATATTTTTGATATTTCCTTCAATTCAATTGAAGTTTGACAATGACGAGTTTGAATTAAATTTACAGTTGATAAAGCACCAACCCTGTGCTTTTAGACAAGACAAAAGCAAATGGGAAAGAAAAGTTGAGTTTGAAGGGGGGAATGAAAAGGAAGGGCCGAAACTAATACCGAGACCGAATGAGACTAATGTAATTTCTAAAAAATAATTTTTTAAAATTAATTTTGTAAAATTATAAAGTGTTATTCAATTGGTGGTAAAGTTACTGTTTATAGTGAATTTAAAGGAGAATTTAGCATTTATTTGGAATTGCGTAGCTCAGCAAATAAAAAGGTAAATTAATTGCTAAATGTAGGCTACAAAATATAAAAACTTGAATTTTTAAAAACTCACTTTAAACAAACCTTCAAACTTGAAAATAAAACAGATTAAACTTAACAAAACACAACAAACATCCCTTTAAAAATTTCTAAACAAAAACTAAATTTTGTCAAACTTAAAACTGCAAACTTTACAAACATGTTTAAACATTTCACTACAAACTTTAACTATAAACCCAAAAACGAAAAAAACAAAGTTTGTTAAAATGTTTGTTTGTTTACCAAACATACACTAAAGAAACAAATGTTTTTAAAGAATGTTTTTTAAATGTTTTTAAACATTTCTATGTTTTTGAATGTTTCTTAAATGTTTTCAATGTTTTTAAGAATGTTTCTAAACAAGTTCTTAAATGTTTTTAAACATTTTTGTAATGTTTTTAAAATGTTTCTTAAATGTTTTCAAAGTTTTTAACATGTTTCTTACTTTATTAATTTTTAAGCAAGTCCCTGAACAGTGCAATAATCGTAAGGAAGACGGATGTGGAGGATTTGGTTCATGGTAATTTTTTAAAGTCTCTATTTAATTTTAATTAATTTTTAAGTCTTTATTGTGATGCCTGCCAAACACTTGAAACCAACAAAGAACTCAAAGCACAACTTTTACTAGATGGAAAGTCATTGTAAGTCTTCTCATTGTAAACAGAAACTAAAGGTCGAGAAGCCATTTTTTAATATTTAACTGAAAAAACTTTGAAAAATGAACGGAAAATCCACAAAAAATTTTCTGAAAATTTGCCGAGCAAGAAAAACTTTTTTTGAGCACCTATTACGGAGTTTTTTTCCACAATTATTAATCAGACTCTATTCTACAAGATAAACGGATAAAAAATTTTTTGAACGGATTTACCCCGAGATATAAATTTTTTAAAAACACAGCTAAAATTTTTAACTAACCTTAAAACCCGAAGCAGAAGCAAAACTAAACTTGAAACAAATCAGAAAAACTTGAATTGTAAAACTTGCAAATAAACTTGAAGCAAAAAACCTAAAAATCAGAATCTCACAACGAAAAAATAGTCTTGTCAAAACGACATTTAAGAAAAATGAAAAAGACTCAGGATTTTGAATTATTTTTGTTAAATTATTTTTGCAAGTTGTGGGGAAGGAGTTAAACCTGGAATATATGAAAATATGGAATTAGCTTTTTGTCTCCCAAATGCTGATGAAATGTTAAAAAGTCAGGGATTGACTAAAGAAACATTTAAGAGTTTAATACAATCTGAGGTAATTGAATTTAAAACATTTTTTTAATATTTTAAAATAAAAGGACGGTGGAAACAATGTTCATTCACTTGGTGTTTTTGCTACTATCTATGTTTTTGATAGGTAAGGGGAATTAAATATAAACTTTGTTTTACTGTTTTTACAAAAACAAGTTTTACAAATTGTAAGCATAAAACTTAAAAGCTAAAACTTAAAACTTAAACTTAAAGAAAAAATAAAACTTGATCTACAAAACTTGTTTTACAATTGTAAATTTTAAAAACTTAAAATATATTGTTTTTACAAATTAAAGTTTATAGTAATTGTAAACCTAAAACTTGAATTTAATTGTAAAAAAATTAAAGCTCAAACTTAAAAACATTTGAATTTAAAAGAAAAATAATGTTTCGAAAACTTAAATTTACAATTGTAAATTTAAAACTTATATTTAAACTTGAAATTTAAATTAAACCTTATTTTCTACAAATTAAAGTTTACAAATTGTAAAAACTTAAACATTTGAATTTGTTTTTAAAGGGATGTACGGTTTAAGGTTAGTTAAAATTTTAGTTACATTTTTTGAAAATTTATATTTCGATTTTGGATTGTCAGATCGAAATTTTGTTTGGCACAAATATAGATTTATAGATGCTCTAAAATTTAACCGAAAAATTTGCAAAATTTTCTAACAATTAAAAATTTTTTCTGTAGATGCAAACACAACAAAAAGTTGAGAATGTTTACAGAAAGTCTAAAAAATCGCTTTTTAAAGATGAACCTCTCCCTCCCGACGTGTAAGCACAAAAATAAAATTTTAAAACAATTAAAAAAAATTTTTTTTTAATTTTTCAAGTTATTGGTCACTACCTTTTAATAGTTTAATTAAAGAACAAAGAGCATTTGTTGTCTGTCACAAAATATTTGGAAATGTACAGATACGTACACAACCTATATCTTAACACTTAAATAATTTTTAAAAAATTTTTTGTATAAAATTGAAGTTAAAAGGAAATTTTTTTTAAATTTATTAAGTTAAAATAAATTATTTTTCAATAAAAAAAAATATTGAAAAAAAATAAATAATCAAATAAAAATTGTTTGGAAGCAAAAGAACTTGCATTACCCCTACGAAGCTAAACTCAATCTCCCCAATATCTTCTAAAAAATCCCCAATACCAAATATTAATTTAAAAATATTCATCTCTAGCCATGCCAAAAAAATAATAAGCAAAGATTTGTGCAAAATGCTCAGAAGGTGCCCGTGTCATGAATTGGTTGGGGCTGAATAGCATATTTGCATCAATATTTTTGGCACAAATGAAGGAACGGAATAGGGAAAGGCTAAAACAATAGAAGCCAAAGCTAACACACCACTGTGTCTTTGAATTGATTGTTTGGGGGAAGAAGCGAGGGTTTCCGCGCTTTTAACAAGTTGTTCATCAACAGAAATAATTCCAGCTCGAACTAGAAAATTTTTAAAATTAATTTTAATCGAAAATAAATTTATTCAATAATTCCCTACCCAATCCACTCAAAGTTTCCGCACTTGCTTCACGAACTTCAAAACGACAATCAACCAAAAGCTTGAGAAGCAAGGATTTCAAAAAATCAAAAGTTCCCTTTTTAGCCCGTAAAATGAAAAGATTTGTAAAAATGAAGACTTGTAAAAATCTGAGAAGCCTGAAAAAGAAAGTTTTGGAGAAAATTTCTTAAATAAAATCCTTCACGTTATTTTTGCTTTCCACGACCCTTTCTCTTGTATAGTTTGACAGACTTCAAATAATACATTTATTTGATCATTGGAAATAATAGAAAGGCCCATATTTTGTATAATATGTGTAATACAACTTGCTTGGAGTTCTTCATCTCTAAAAACATTTTTAAATATTTTTTGTTAGAAATAATCAAAAAATTTTCAAAAGGTATAAAAGTAGAAACCGTGAACTTGCTTTATTCCGTTGAACTCGCTTTTTAGTTGAGTTCAAAAGATTATGCGAATGATAAAACGTGAGGAGTTTTTAATTAGAAAAAAATTTTTTTGAGAGGTTAAGAGGGAAAAAATAAGGCAAGATTCTAAGATAATTGACATCTTGGGCTTCCTTTCTTCACCGGAGACTCTAATCTTTTGAACTCAACTAAAAAGCGAGTTCAACGGAATAAAGCAAGTTCACGGTTTCTACTTTTATACCTTTTGAAAATTTTTTGATTATTTCTAACAAAAAATATTTAAAAATGTTTTTAGAGATGAAGAACTCCAAGCAAGTTGTATTACACATATTATACAAAATATGGGCCTTTCTATTATTTCCAATGATCAAATAAATGTATTATTTGAAGTCTGTCAAACTATACAAGAGAAAGGGTCGTGGAAAGCAAAAATAACGTGAAGGATTTTATTTAAGAAATTTTCTCCAAAACTTTCTTTTTCAGGCTTCTCAGATTTTTACAAGTCTTCATTTTTACAAATCTTTTCATTTTACGGGCTAAAAAGGGAACTTTTGATTTTTTGAAATCCTTGCTTCTCAAGCTTTTGGTTGATTGTCGTTTTGAAGTTCGTGAAGCAAGTGCGGAAACATTGAGTGGATTGGGTAGGGAATTATTGAATAAATTTATTTTCGATTAAAATTAATTTTAAAAATTTTCTAGTTCGAGCTGGAATTATTTCTGTTGATGAACAACTTGTTAAAAGCGCGGAAACCCTCGCTTCTTCCCCCAAACAATCAATTCAAAGACACAGTGGTGTGTTAGCTTTGGCTTCAATTGTTTTAGCCTTTCCCTATTCCGTTCCTTCATTTGTGCCAAAAATATTGATGCAAATATGCTATTCAGCCCCAACCAATTCATGACACGGGCACCTTCTGAGCATTTTGCACAAATCTTTGCTTATTGTTTTTTGCATGGCTAGAGATGAATATTTTTAAATTAATATTTGGTATTGGGGATTTTTTAGAAGATATTGAGAGAAAATTAAAAAATAAACGAATTACCCCAGAAGCTTAAAACTGGTTCGAAAACATAAATTTTTAACATTTTTGTTTTCCCACCTCAAGAAAAAATATATGGACATCCCCCCATCTAAACCTCCTATAAACCAATAGTTTCCAAACAAAATTAAAACCAAAAAAAAATTTTTAAAGGCAAAAATATTTCAAATTTGTAATTTTACGTTCAAGCCATTCGATAAATTAAATGAAGTCCAGAATCAGTTTCCACCTAGAAAAAAATTTTTTTTTAATACAAAAAAATTTCCCTTACAATGTCAGACATTTCCCCAACTTTCAAAGCAAACGAAGTATCTTCAAAAGGTTTTTGCATTTGTTTTCGGCCAAAAAATCCCAAATCCCCTTCCCTCTTTGCAGAACTACAATCACTATATTCTTTTGCAATTTTTTTGAAACGCGAAAATTTTCCTCCTCCATCTTCTGATAATTTTAACAATTCGTCACGATAAGCTGAAAAATTAAAAAAGAATTTTTTTGTGAACTAGTTGATGAACAACTTATTCATGTGCTACAAAAATTCAAAGGGAACAATTCTAACAATAAGAAAAAAAACTGGGCATAAATTGCCAGGGAAATGATAGTAACAAAAATTTAAATAACACAAAAAAAGTTTCATAAAGTCTGGACCTTAACCTACAAACAAAACGGAAATCCTCAGTTCGGCTTGAAACCAAAATTCAATCCCAAATTCAAATGGAATCGAATTTCAACTTACGAAAAAGACCCCATCACCCCCACCAGTCATTTAACCTAAAATTTCCATAAAAACATTAAAAAACCTTCAAGCGTAGTTTTCGCATCTTCTTTGGATCGGATAATCTTTTCACTTCTCCAACTGCTAGGATTTCTCGACCCTTCGTGTTTAACCAAAATATGGAAGCATCTAACTTTTGTTGGTTCTTTAGCAAGTTCTTGAGCATCTTTAATTGGCCTCTCCCACTGACTTTTTTGAGTTAAAACGTTGAAGTAATATTCACGGTCTGAAAAAAAGTTAAGTTAATAAGGAGTAATCCCCCATCCTATTTTTTCCCTTGAGATTTACAAAAGATTCTGTGATATACAACCAGTCAATATACTTAAGGGGTCAGACAATCATTAGAAGGAACTTATTTACTTTAACTACCCACCCCGAAATTTTGCCGGATATATTTTGTATATGGACAATCTATATATCATTCGAAAGAGCCCGACGAGCTGAGTCGAATGACACCAAAATCAGCCCGCGGTCTAAAGTCTGAGCTGAGACAAATGGGCTCAAAATGGTCATAGCAAACCTTGTGCAAAACCCAGTACTTCGCGCGGGTTTTTGCGACACGCGCCTCGCGGGGAGCTAAAGGTCGCTGAGTTCTACACCAGTAACATAACCTATATCTTTTTACCGATTTGCAGCCTTGAAATGCGGACCTACCCTCTAGCCGCACAAAAACAGTTACTCCAACGAAAATTCATTTGCTCGTGATTTTGTTCAAAATCATCAAATCAAGCTGATTTTGTTACCATTCAACTCAGCTCGTCGAGCTCTTTCGATTAACATATATATTGTCCAAATCTAAATGAAAAATCCCCCGATAAAATTTAGGGGTGGGTAGTTAAAGTAAATAAGTTCCCATTAGAATATACCAGAGAAAAATTGGAAATTAGAGGAAGAAAATCTGGCTACTCTACTCATCTCCAGAAAAAAATAGAGTCCATCTTACAAGACTAACTCTTTAGAGGACAATCCCTGGTGAGCAAAAGACTCTCAATCTCTGTGGAGTTTATCTTGCGAGTTAACCCAAGAACAGAAGGGTGAGAGGAATTAAACTTGAAATTATCCCAAAAAATGTTCAATTTAAACAAACCTGAAGATCTGCTTAAACGTTTCTCCCATCCTTTAGGTAAAGGAGGTTCACCAGCCTCATCTTCATTTTCATCTTCATTTCTCATCTTCATTTTTTTTATTTGTTCGTTTGCAGACATTTTTTGAAATTCCAAAAATAATTTAAATTTTATCTAGAATGAAACAAAATGAAATAAAAAAAACGAAAGAATAAAAAGGCCATATCTTGCGGGACACGCCCAAAAGGGCGCGCGGCCATAACGGCGCAAAGCCATAACTTGCTTCAAGATTTCCCAATCTTACCAAATTTAGTATTAAAAGATTCATCGAGCTAAGGAGAATAGTATCAAAATTGATAAGGGTCAGAAATTTTCAAGCAAGTTATGGCTTTGCGCCGTTATGGCCTGTACCCATATTTTGCCAATAAGGGCAGAAATTGACGTTTTGCCAATAAGGCCGCGTTGACAAAATGAGGGTTTTCAGCCTTATTGGTAAAATATGTTTTGGCAGAATATTCATCACAGACGCTTAAATCTTTTTCTCTTACTTCCTCTCCCCTACTATTTCTTCGCAAAAGAATAAAATGTCTCTTTAAAAAATAAAACAAAAATTCAAAATATGTACTGGACAAAACGCCCATGAGAGCAAAATTTGACATAACGTCAACAAGGCTGTCATTAAATTCGTAATCCTTTTAAAACTTTTTATTTTTATTTTCTAAAGAATTTTTTTGGCAAGTTTAGATTAAAAAGGGTTAATAACAAGTAGAGTATTAAGATTATTAATTTAATCAATATATCTTTTTTACGAAAAATTTTTTCTTTTATTTTTTCTAATGTTTATTAGCTTCCCCATCAGCCATATTATTTTCACTATTTTTCAGTAAACGTTCTGCTTGTTGCTTATCAATAGATAGAGTCATTTTTCTGTGTTGTTCTTCTTCCTCTCTAGCATAAGTACTGACAAAACCTCCTCTTTTAATCTGCATCATTGTATGAGGTCCCAAACGGACGTTGATTTTTGCGCCCATCTAAAGAGGGGGTTTTAGTGATTTTCCCTCTAAATCAGTCAAATCTCGATAACACGTACTTTCTTTATTACGGCAGTCCAGAGGGACGGTACAGGGACGGGGGTGGGGGGGGGGGTGTTTTATTGAGTTTTGACCTCTCGATATCACGTCGCTTCCACTAAGACGTCGGGTCAGTTCGGTCACAGAAGGTGACGTATTATCTAGATTCGACTGTCATTTTCTCTTCTTTACCTTTTCAAAAACAGTCAAATCGTCCTTTTTTGTGATACAATACCAATTGATTATTGTAAAAGAAATTAACTGGAAAATATTATTTTTAAAAATTTTTTTTTGGAAAAACGCACAAAAACGACGACTGCAAAGATTAGGGCTGCTACAACGGGCCCCATCATATCAATAGCATCAAATTCTTGTTTGGGCATTTTATTTGGCGTTTAGGCTATAAGAATTAAATTTTGTAAAATTACACGAGTTTATTAAAATTATAGAAGTTTCCGGAATTTTCCTAAGCCAGTAAATATAGTTTTCCGGAAAGAATGTATTTTATGGGAATAATAAAATTCCGGAAAAATATAATTTCCGGAAAGGAAATAAAATTAAATTTCCGGAAATTATATTTTTTCGGGTAAATCAAATATATTTTCCGGTTATATATTTCCGGAAAGAATATTTATTCTATTTTCTGCGGGAGAATACAATTTCCGGAAAGAAAATTAAAATTCCGGAGAGGAATATAATTTCCGAAATCTTCAATTAAATAACATTTTAATTTCCGGAAAATACATTTTCAGAAAATAAATAAAATAAATTCCGGAAAGAAATAGAGAGTTTTCCGGAAAATAGCCATCTAAAATAAATTTAAAGGTATAAACAAATACCCACTTTTATTTTTAATATGTTCAACACTTTATTTTCAATCTCTTTACACAAATGCATTTATAAATCGATTTTACTACCACTTTGGTTGTTGACAGCCACCCTACAGAGCACTCTCAAATTTTAATCTGTCACCGATAAAAAAAACTTGTTTTTTCCTTTTTTATCTTTTTTTGAATTTTTAACATTTAAAATCTCTTAAAATTTTTAAATTTCCAGTCAATTATTTTTAAAAATTAAAAATTGAATGATTCCAAGAATTGTAACAGCAAAAATGATGTATTCAACTGTTTATAGTACATTACAAGGAGGACAAGTTACTTCAACTCTTAAAAATAAATTGACAGAATTTTTTAAGGTCCTCTTTAAAATTAAAAAATCAAAGGAAAAAATAAAAATAATTTGGTAGGGTTTCAGGAAGATTTTCCGAAAATGGGAATAGTTTCCGGAACCAATCAAAAATAAGTAGATTTTCCGGAAAGAATAAATAAATTTTATTTCAGAAATAAAATCAGGAAAAAATTCCGGAAAGAAAATCCGGAATTAAGTTCAGGAAAAGGAAAGAATATTTCGGAAATAAAATCAGAAGGTATTCCGTAAGGAATAAAAATTCCGGAACGAAAAAATAAAATTCCGGAAAAATAAAATCAGGAAAAAAATCCGGAGGGAATAAAATTCCGGAATGTTTTTGAATAAATATTAGTTTCCGGAAAGTTCTAATTATATAATTTTTGTAGCCTCAACATATCCAAGTAGAATGCGAAAGTCAATTTCATAATGTCCCCAAAGGAACTGAAAAACATTTTCGTGTCCAAATATGTTCTGACAAATTTGAAGGTTTAACACAAATTCAAAGGCAAAGAATGATAAACAAAATTTTGGCTGAAGAATTAAAAAATCAGACAATTCATGCTTTAAGAATTGAAGCAAAAACTCCAAATGAGTGGGATGGGAAAGAACAAGAAAAGGCTCCAGTTTGTTTGGGAGGTGGAAAGTCTGTAAAATTAAATTAGAATTATTGTTGTTTTTATTTATTTTTGGTTGTTTTTGGATTTTCTGACAAAAAATAAAAAATTAAATTTATATAAAAAGTAGTCTGACCTTTTTCTTAGGGGTTGAAACAAATGTTTTCCGGAATTTAAATTAATAAACTTGTGTTTTTCCGGAAAAAGTTTATAAATATATTTGATTTCCGGAATATGTTTTTCAAAATTAATTACTTTACCGGAACATGTTTTTAAAGAATTCTGGTTTTTCCGGATCATGTTTTCAAAAAATTCTGGTTTTTCTGAACATGTTTTTAAGAAATTCTGGTTTTTCCGGAACATGTTTTTTCTCTCAAACTAAATAAAACACAAAACATAAGGAAACCAGAATTAATCAAACAAACAAAAAACACTAGACTGCCTTCATCTCTCCCTCTCTTATTTCCTTTCCAAGTTTCTTCCGGCATTTTAGTTACTCTCTATTCTATTAGTACACAAATTTACAAATAGCGTGCTAATATATCATGCAAACTATGCAAGATTTTTTTGTTGACAAAGATTTTAGTAGGAAAGTTTATTCCTCTTTTCATTTTCCCTTCTTTTTAAAGATTTTTTGACTTAAAAATTTTTTAGCCCTTCTTTAAGTCTTAACTGTACATTTTTCACAAATTCATCAAAAATACACCTCAAAAACATCAAAAATATCCATTCACTATAACCTTAAAAATGTCCTCAATCAGCAACACAGCCCGTTCTGGAAACGTCCTTGTACTACTCGATCTCCACACCTCAGGGTTTGCTTCATCCTCCGCCTCCCCAACAATTCCAATGCTTACCTCACTTACAATGCATACACTTTATGCAATTTCTTTACTAATTTATTCAATAAACTCGTTATTTAATTGGGTATATCTCTACAATCTTTTGCAAGGATTTTTGACTTCTTTTTCCCTTCATTTTTGGTTTGTTCTTGTTTTGGTAGTTGCTACTGTTTCTGGTTCTATGTTGATTATTTTACTTGTGGTCAGTTTAAAAACATTTGTTTTTTGTTTTAAAATAATTTTGTTTTTCCGGAAGTTTATATATAACCTCCCGAACATTTTTATTGAAACATGTTTTTCATGTTGAAACATGTTAAACATGTTTTTCCTGAACATGTTTTTAAAAAATTCCTTTTTGTTTTCCGGAATCTAAAACAAACTAAATTTTTTCCTGAAAACATTTTTAATGTTTCTATTCCTGAACCTTTTGTTCCAAAACTTCTGTTTTGAACCTTTCCGGAAAATGTTTTTAATAAATTCTGATTTTCCCGGAACATGTTTCTTTCCCTTCTAAAACATGTTACTAAAAACATGTTATTCTGATTATAATTTTAATTAGATGCTTTGTGTAGAAAATGCCTTTGTTCATCGCTTGGATGTTGCTGAACACAAAAATGGATTAGCCTTTATTTGGGAGGTATTTTCAAAAATTTTAAAATTCAATTTAAACAAAATAAAGGCATTTTCTGAATGGCTACAAGGCTTCAACAACTTTCGTGTTGGTTTTCTTTTTATGGCACTTCATGATGTTCCCATTTCTTTAGCCAATTTTTTCTTATTAGGTGCTTGTCGCTGTGGTGGACCACAAGTAAGAGAGAAGAAACAGATATTTTCCGGAATCTAAAATAATAATCTTTAGTCTTTCCGGAAAGAGTTTATAAAAATAATTGTTTCCGGAACATGTTTTTAAAGAATTCTGATTTTCTCAAACACGTTTTTTAAAAATTCTGATTTTCCAGAAAATGTTTCGTTTCTTTCGAAAACATGTTCATTTCGTATTCTGATTAATAATTCTGATGTTTATTTAATAAAGGTGTTGCGATGGCCATTATTCCTTTCTGTGTTTGGAACAACATTATCTCTAATTTGGAGGCTTGTTCTCTTATATTTCGCTTACTCTCGCCTTTTATTCCCTTCTAAAAATTCCAACAATTCTGGGTTTCCTTCGCGTACTCAATCATTCAGAAATCAAATATTAAACGAACAAAACATTCAAACTTCTCTAGAAACAACAAACAACAACAACATTTCTGACGAACATTGCCCCATTCAATTATCTTCTGCCTTGTTTTACGGAACAACAAAACAAGAGGGATGTTTTTGCTTTAAATGTAAAACAAAACAGAAAACAATTTATTTGTATGAACAAGACCCTGGAGAAAAAAGATTTTTAAGTGTTTGTTGCGGGTTTTGGTTGAGTTGTTTCTTCTTTAGGGTGATTTTTTGTAATTTTTTGGTAAAAAATTTTCAAAAAATTTCAAAATTTTTTTAAAGGTCATCGGATTACTTTTTTCCCTCCTTCGCCGAATTCTCTGCATTTTTACTTCACTAATTTTATTTGCTGGATATTTATTACTTGGTTGTACTCCTTGCCTTTATTTTTACTTTTGCCGAGCTAACAGTCTTTCTAAGCGTGACAATTTGGCTAAATCACATGTTAGGCGTTGCTCTTTGTATTTTTCAAATTTTTTAAATTTTAATATTTTTTTTTAAATATTTTAGTGCCTTCCACTATTTTGTTTTGTTGACGTCTCTATTTTTTAGTATTGGGCTAATCTTTACAAATTTAATTTTATTATCCTCTGTTCATTTATTTGGTCCAAATAATTGGCCTCCAGAAATTAGTAGAGTAAGTTATCTTATTTTTCAATGTTGTTAGACTTTTGCTGTCAAATCTGTAGCTTTGCTTTGTAAGGAGGAAAGGGGAAAGACAAGTTACTAAAATTAGTTAAAGAACAACTAAACTGTTTATTGAAGTAGAAGCAGTTACTGTTTATTGAAGTAGTTTACTGTTTATTGAAGTAGAAGCAGACATGGTCATTGAGTCATGTCCGGTAATATTGCCAAAGCTTATGATAAGATGGCATCAGAACTCCACTTTTATAGATATCCCAAACTTACTGTTAGCTTTTATTAAAAATTCCCTCTTTTCCCATTTTTCTTCAGCTTTGTCTTTCAATCGACCAAAATCGTCAATTAATTCACCCTATTTTATTGCCTGAACAAACTTCGCTTTCTTTGCCTCTTTCAACAACATTAAATAATAAAATGCCGTCACAGTGTAAATCTTTATGGGATTATTCTCATCCTTTACCTTTAACTTCAAAATGGACACTGGGAATGGCTAGAAGGATTCCTAGCCAGTGGCAAGCTCGAATACCTTTGAAAATCGATGGAAGCCTTATGCTTGCCGTTAGTTGTTTATATTAAGAAATTTAACAGAAAAATATTTAGTTTTCCGGAATTTAAAATAAGAAACTTAAGTTTTTCCGGAATAAGTTTATCAAAATAATTTTGACTTCCGGAACATGTTTTTGTTTTCAGGAATTAAAATAATAAAGTTAAGAGTTTCCGGAAACTATGTTTGGGATAATTATTCCGGAAAATGTTTTTAAAAAATTCCGATTTTTTCGGAACATGTTTATTTCCTTTCAAAAACATGTTTTTCTCCCCTAGGTCAGTACCCACTTCATTTCCAACTACACTCAACAACGCTCTCCCCAACATTATATCTTCTATGATTACGCTCTTCTTAGATTCGGTTTAAACTCTACAAAACTGATTGGATGCAATCGACAAAAATATTCTGGATGGTTGTTTGCTAGCAGCAAATCCCCTCAATTAGGATTCCCTTATTTTCTGGCCTGTTCTCCCAGTATTTATTTTAGAAAGGCAGCTTTAATTGACTGTAATACTTTGACTAGAAGATTATAAAATTAAATATTAATTAATTCAGTTCTGATTTTTGTATAAAATTAATTGTTTTAAGTGAAAGACATTTAAAAAATTTTTTTGTTAAATTCTTCGAGACCCGGATTTTCTCTTTTATTTTTTCATTCTTTTTTGCTTCACTTTTCTCAAAAAAATTATTTCTCTTTGGCTTAATCAAGTATGTATTTGTTGCTCCGCAATTGTCTGTTCAATACCGGTTGTTAAAGGAGGAAAATTGGAGGAGCAAGGGTAGGAGGGTTGTGTTGATATGTTGAGTTAGGGTGTCATGGCTGTCCTTTTTTAAAGCCTACAAAACAATAAAAATAAAATTTCCAAATTTTTTAAGTAAAAAAAGGACCGTAAATGAAGGGGTTGAGCAGGGTATTGAGAAGAACACAAATACGCATCTAGAAAAAATTTTTTTTATTTTAAACTGTTTATAGATTTTTGACTGTTTTTTTATGAAAATAGAATTTTTTTTTTATTTTTTCAAAAAATTTTTTTCTCTCACCAATTCCAAATGTACAGAAATTGTAATTTGCAAGTCTCGTGAGAAGAAAGTAGCTAATGCCAAAACTTAAAAAAATTAAATTTATTTCTTATTTTAGAAAAACCATTATAAGGTAGCCAACATATCAAATACGCAGCTATTACATGAATAGTTGTTTGAAATATACGGGAACGCATTTCTAGTCGCCAGGCGGGTACTTCTACAATTATTGGAGAAAAAAGTTTTTAAATTAAATTAGAAAAACATTTTCCGGAGGAAATTTAAAACATCTTTCCGGAAGTTTTAAAAACATTTTTCTCTATAAAACAACGATCTAAACATGTTCGGAAAAGGGAAAAACATTTTTCTCTATAAAACAACGATCTAAACATATTCGGAAAAGCTACACAACCTTCGAAAAAATAATTAAACATTTTCCGGAATTTTCCTGAATCTTTTCTCTTACTAAGTTTTTTTGATGGTTGAGCACATAAAAGGTTAGTATTAGCTAACGTCGAATCACCCCCACTCAACTGACAAGCTGGTGAAACGGAAGATTCTAAAGTCGTGCTAGGCCAAATACTTGAACTGAAACAAATTATTTAAATAAGTTTTAATTAATTCCAATCTACTTTTCATTACACATGTTTGGGACAACTAAAAGTGTACTGTTGTAGTTTTCGTTGTTTTTACTGATGCTGCTTCGATTTAAATGAACACTACTTAAAGGGTGTTGGTCACAAGAAGGCCTAGAAAACACGGAGGATGGTGCTCCCGCTCCTGTAGTTGTGGTAGAATAAAGGGAAGCAGCTGAAGGACGAGCTGTGCTAGGCCTTAGCGAGTACAGAAACAAAAATAGAACAATGTAAACATAGGCAGCGAGAATTGCGAGAAAGGGCAGCCAAAATACGGTGAGTAAATGAAGCAAGGTGTAAATCTTTTCGCCAGTGAAGCTTTCCTATAATGAGTTTTATTATTTTCCGGAAAACAATGTTTGTTTGTTTCTAAGTTTCCGAAACATTTAACGAATGTTCATATCGATATAAATAATGTTCAAATTTCTCTAAAACATGTTTTTCCGGAATTGTTAATAAAACATTCTCCGGAATTGTTTATAAAATATTCTCAGAACACCAAACATTTTCCGGAAACTTTCTAAAATATTTTCCGTAAAACTAAAATCTTCCGGAAAGTTTGCAAAAACAATTATTCAGAACAACAAACATTTACCGGAAACTTTTATAAAAAATTTTCCGGAATATTTCTAACAGAAAACTCACTGTCGGTTCGCCCCCATGAATGTATTCGATAGCACGTATTTTATGCCAAATAGTAGTGCATTGGGACCTAGAAAAAAATTTTTTCTATTTTCTTATGGAACAGTTTTTGTATTTTTTACCAAGTTCTCATATCTATTGTAGTCCACACAAACCATTGAGGAACTGAAACTAGAGCAGCACCAACGTAAGAAAGTAGAATTAGACGCTGAAAGATTATGATGGTGAGTCGCTGCAAGCGATATAAATAAATGGACCGGCCCCTAAAACAAAATTATTTACCTTAACAAAACGTATTTGTCTGGAAGCAACAGCCCCAGCCATTTTGCCTGTTTTTTCCATTCTCATAAGTCCGTAAACTGTTCTAAGCCGGTCTAAAGCAATGCTGAGAACGCCAAAGGACATTAAATGGAAGCAAAAATCCCTGGAGAATTTAAAACGAAATTTCGAGAAAAATAGGAAATTTCGTAAAATACCAGCTGTATTGCATTGCCTTGCAGAGAAACTCCCCGGCACTCCAAGTATAACCAACTAACCAAGCAATATGTGAGGGACAGTAACATAGGATGACTAGCAAGTCAACAACAGTTAAATGAAGTTTTAACCATAGAAAATTGGTTCGAGTAACTTCTTGCTACAAAATGGGGAAATTATAAATTGGAGTTTGTTAAAAGATTGAACAGAAACAATGTTCAACTTTCTAAAACATGTTTTTCCGGAAATGTTTATAAAGCAAAAACATTTTAAAAACATTTTCCGGAAATGTTTTAAACATCTACCGGAAATGTTTCAAAACATCCTCCGGAAATGTTTTAATGTTTTAAAACATTTTCCGGAAATGTTTTAATGTTTTGAAACATTTTCCGGGAATGTTTTAAAACATCTTCCAAAACACCAAATGTTTTCCGGAAAAGTTAATAAAACATTTTTATAAAACATTCAAACATTTTCCGGAGAATGTTCACAAAACATTCCGGACTATATAAAAAAACAAATTACCCTCGAAATTCTTGAGGAACATTTCCTTGGATTAAGAAAAGACGAATTAGTCCCTCCAAGTTGTTTGCTGAGGGCAACAGCATTTAAAGGAAGACCAAAAATTAAAAGTAACCCCAAAAGTAATAATTCAACCCAATCTGCTGCCAACTTTAATTTTAAAAATTTTAAAAATTATTTTTAACAAGAAACACCATTTCCGGCCTAGCAATTCCCCCTTGTTCGTCAAGTTCGAAAGCATTACTTTGCTGCTGTTGCTGAGTATTAATGTTGTTGTAGATAGTATTACTGGTGTTATTAATGTTTTCTATTGTTATTTCATTCATATCATTTTTTAAGTTTTGTTAATGGCTAGAAAATTAAAAAAAAATTTAGATTTGCTTCTAATTTTTTTGAAAAATTTTTAGGACTTAAAAACATTGTTTGCTTTTGAACTAAAACATTACTTAAAACATCTTATAACCATGTTTTTAAATTTAAAAACACAAACAGTTCTTTTAAAACATAGTCAAAAGAAACATATTCCGGAAAACATCTAAACATGTTTTTCTAGTCTATATTCTCTTAACTGTTTAACGAACATTTGTATGTTTGACGAACATTTCCGGAAAATGTTTTGATGAACATTTTCCGGAAGTAATTAATATGCTTCCGGAAAATGTTTCTTTTGTTTAAAAGAAATGTTTGGGGCTTTTAATTCTTTTTTCGGAAAATAATCTTTTCCTTTCGGAAAAACATTTGAAATGTTTGTATTTTTATAAATTTAAATGTTCATTTTATTCTGGTTGAATAAAAATAGGCATGTTTTTAATTAAAGTTTTAATCTGTTTTTCTAGTGTTGTATTTTTATTAAACATTTTTATTAAACAAAACAATAAAAATATTTATTCTATGGGCGTGAGAATAAAAAAATAATTAAAGTTTGACAATGTGTGGGGTTGCTTTTATTGTTCTTCCTTATTTATGCCTTTGGCGTTAAACAGCTTTTTATTTCTTTAAGTAAAAAATGTTTTTGAAAGTAACCAAAAATATTAATATTTTTTTTATAATTTTTATGAGGGGTGTGAGAGAAAATTTTAAAATAAATTGTGTTTAAATGTTCTGGGGGTGGTCTGTTCGCACAGTTTTTTATAAATAAAATAAGACTGGGAGAGAGAGAAAATATGGCATTTTGGAAGTAAATGAAGCCTTAATATGGTATTATTTGAAAAATGAAATTTTAATTTAAGAAATTTTCTTAAGAATTAATTAAAATAAGACAGACAAAAAATTTAAAAAAGGCATTCAAATGTTAATGTCTTAATAAAATGTTTTGTTTGCCATATATTCTTTCCGGAAACCTAAAAAAGAAATGGAGGATTAATCAAAACTTTTTTTAAAACAAGTAAGTTTTTATGTTGTTTTAATATTTTCCGTAATGTTTAGACAAATATTTTCTTGGGAAAACAAAGCAAAAAACAATCTAAAAATGTTTTAAGGAAAATGTTTTGGAAAATGTTTGGATGTTCCGGAAAATGTTTTAAGGAAAATGTTTTGGAGAATGTTCCGGAAAATGTTTTAAGGAAAATGTTTTTAAAAATGTTTTGATGGAAATAAAAAAAACATTTTGTTTAATCTTCATCAAAACATTTTCCGGAAAGAACATTAGTACTAAAAACATTTGTTGGAAATATTGATATAAAACATTTTCCTGAAAACATTATAAAAGTATCCGAATAAAAAAGAATAATACAAGTACTAAATTGAGAAGCGGACATAAAATAAAATTTAAAAGAAACATTTAAAATTTTCTACCACGTATTAAAAATAAAAAAAATAAATAAAAAGATTATATAAAATGAGTATTTACGTGTATAAATTTCTTTTTATGGAAAATAAAGGGAATTTTAAGGCTTTACAGTTTATTTAAACAACAGTTGTTTTATGAAGCCTTTTTTGGGATTAACGAAAGATTAAATAAAAGTGAGATTAAAATTTTGAAATTCGTATAGTAAATATATACCTAATTAAATATTTTTAGAAAAATTTTTTGTGTAGTCTTCCTAGAAAAAAATAATTTTATCTCTCACTCTCGATCGTCTACGCAACATTATATAACAACACTATTAGTTTTTCCGGAAACTTTTTCCGGATTATGTTTTTAGTTTATTCTTTAAGTGTTTTTAAGTGTTTCTAAACAATAATTTCGGAAATAATGTTTTCCGGAAAAAATTCTGGAAACAATGTTTTTAACAAAACGTTTTCTGATGTTTTGCGAACAATGTTTTGACGAACATTTTCCGGAAAGAAACAAACATTTTAAAATACAGATATGCCTGTGTTCGTTTTATTAACAAAGAAAACATCGTATGTTTTTATGAAATGTTTCAGATAATACAAAGTTTGTGTACATGTTTCTATTGTTAATAATTATTATTATGTTTTGCTCTTATTGCAGTCAAGTGTAAACTTTATCATGCTTGGGGGATTTTTGCTTTTTAATTTTAGAATAGCATATAAAATGAATTTTAGATTAAGTTGATTATTGAGATATTGTATTTTTATAATTTAAAAATGAAAATTCAAAAAACTACGGATTTTTTTCTAATTTCAATGCGGCCTAAAATTTAAAAATTACGTGGAGGAATGAGATAGACTTACTCAAAAAAATTTTTTTATTTTTTAAAAAATTTCTAAAAATGTTTTTTTAATAATAGAGTATATATTTTATTAGATGACAAATTTTCTGCTATATTTTATTTATATTTTTAATCTTCCTATTTTTAAAAATAAACTTTATTTTTATTGAGTCGTCTTCTACTTACTAAATACTAATAATAATTCCTCCTTCTTCCAATTTTTTTTCCCATTTTATCCATTAAAAAAGCAGCGTGTGTGGCATTTAAAAAAGGCTAAAAAGCCTTATGAAAAATGTGGTAAATATGGAATGGGTGGAAAGAGCAATTAAGCTAAGTTTAGACACACTTGAGCTATGGGGTTTGGCTTTAGAATAAATTAGCTAATTGAGTTTATTTTTTTTATTTTTGGATAGAGGAAAAAATTTTGTTTAGAAAAAAATTAAAAATAAAAATATTAAAGTGAAAAAATGAAAAATAAGAGGAAGAAGGAAAGGTCTCTAGAGAAAATTGTCAAGTTTCGCATAGTTTTTAGACCCTAACTTTTTTGTTTGGCCAAAGAAAATTTATATTTAAAGTGTATTTTATGGCAAATTTAATTCTCTATTAAATGACATCAAAACAATTTTTGTCAATTTTTTGGTTGAAAAGTTAATAATTTTAGCGTGAAGATTGTCACACACTCCATAAACTTTCAAACTTCGCTTAGTTTTTTGCCCATAACTTTTTTTCTAGGCCAAAGAAAAATTTGATTTTGAATGTATTTTGTAGAGAATTTAATTCCCTATTTAATGATATCAAAATCATTTCTTAAAATTTATTGGGTGAAAAGTTATAAATTTAGGCGTTAGGATATCACGGACTCCGTAAACTTAAGGTAATGTTAGATTTTCGTTTTTAACTAATCTTGTATAAACTATAAAATTTCTAGCTTTGATTGTATTTTGTAGAGAATTAAATTCTCTTTTTAATAACATCAAAGATCTTTAATAAAAAATTTTTTTCACCTGTTCTAGAATTTTTTAAAGGGTAGAAAGCAGCTGATAATGGTACAAAATAGTTTAAAAAAGTAGAAATTTTTTAATTTTGGAAAAATAATGGAAATAAAAATAAGTAAATAACATCACTCTAAGATTAATTTGCAAGTAAAAAATGGAAAGAAAAGGTTTGGACGAATATTTAATTAAGTAGAGCAAAAACCACGAAGCTTATATTTGGAAGAATTTGCTTAAATGAGAGAGGATTATTTTTTATAAAGTTCAAAACATAAAAGATCAAAATTTAGTTCAAAAACATTATTTAAAATGATTTTTCCTTATATACATAGATGTTTCCTTAGTCAGTTTTATGTAGAGCCCGGACCGTACCGTACTACGGCCGTATTTTTCGGTATTTATCGGTATTCCGTATCGGTAGTACGATACGGAATACCGACCGATAAAATTTTGAAGTTGATCGGTATTTATCGGTATCGGTATTTTTCGGTATTCCGTATCGGTAATACGGTACGGTAAAATTTTGAGATTCATCGGTATTTATCGGTATCGGTATTATACGGTAGTACGGTACGGAATACGGTACGGTACGAAATTCCGGGCTCTAGTTTTATATTTGTAGAAGAACGTAGAAGTTTGCTGATGTTTTGTTATTCTCGGAAAACTTACGAAACACATGTTTTTGGAAACATTTAAGAAACATATTTGTTGGAAGGAATGTTGGAAACTTTTGTTTATAAAAACTTTTCCGGAAAACATATTTGTAGTTTTTCTTCTGTCTAAAACATGATCCTTTATGTTTTATATAGATAATTGAGCAATATTTTTTGACTACAATATTTTAACTCCATTTTCTTAAAATTAGCTTTAATTTCCTCAAAAAATTTTTTTGAAACATTTGATGTAAAAGTGGTATAAATAAAATAAAATTTAAAAAAGGAAGAAAAAAAATCGGGGAGGATATTAAATAAAGGAAAAAGACGGCAACATTATTGAGGATATTTAATTAAACTCACTTCTCACTCAATTTGACAGACAGCAAATGAATAGTATTAATTAATATTGAAAAGTGTAAAAAGAGAATGTTTCTATTTATGGAATATTATAGATGTTTGAAACATTTTATTAAAAATGTTTGAAACATTCCTGTTGAAACATTTCCGGAGAATATATTAGATGTTCCTTGGAATTAATTAAAAATGTTTATGACATTATTTCCTGACAGGTTCTTGAAAGAATAGAATGTTTGTAAAACATGAATAATAAATAAAATATGAACAAAACATTAGTAAAAACATGTTGCAAAACATTAGTAAAACATCCTAGTAAAACATGTTTGTAAAACATTTCAGGAACAGAATACAACTTTCCGGAAAAAATAAAAGTTTATATGTGTTTGGATGTTTTAATATCTGGTTTAGTTTTAAATGTTTGGATTAAAGTTCTATAAAATATTCTGGATCTTATAATTTCTATTTTTGTTCTTTTAATTTACATTCAATTTGTAAATGCTAAAACAAAAAGAAAAATAAGGAAGTATATTTCTTCTAAATCTTTTATTTAATTTAATAGATAGTGCCAATTTAGGCTTTATAAAAATCCCTTAAATTAAATTTGCCCTTCTATTTTTAAATTTCTTAGTGCAAAAATTATAAAAAAAACAGAATAAAATAATAACAAAAACAAGTTAATTTTCTTAACCTTATTGTGATACTAAATCCGAAAATAACCGTTATTTTTAGACTCCAAAAAACTTATGTTTTTATGCTACTCAAACATTAAATTATTAAACATGAACACAACATTGTTAACAAACATTTAAGTTGTTGTTCAAAGTTTATTGAAACATGTTTATTAAAACACTTTCGGAAAACATTTTGTAAATTATTTCCGGAAAAACAAAAATCTTGTGTAAACTTAATAAAATGTTTGTGAGAAGAAAGCTTGCTCAAAACATGTCGGAAACCTGTTAGAAACATATTTATTAAAACATTCCCAGAAAACATTATGTTTTCCAACATTCGGAAACATGTTTGTATAAAATGTTTGCGATGTTGGGGACATGTTTATAAAAACTTTTCCGGAAAACATATTTGTAGCTTAATGTTTTAAACAAAAGTAATTTTCTGCTCTAACAAATGATGCTTTAAAACACATTAAAGTGTTTATTTATATTCTAAAAGGCCAAGGAACAAAGTTGTTTCATTTATCCATTAAAATAGTTTCTTATAAACATCTTTATACCCTTTCAGGAATTTTCCGGAAGTGTCTCAAATAAACATTTTAATACACTAAAAAGTATACTTTAGCGTTTGTGTTGCTTATTGCGTGATAAATAAATTTTAGTGGAAAAAATTTTCTAAAATTTTTGTTAATTTGATATGTGGGCATTTTAAGGACCTTTTAAAACACTTCTTTTTTACTATTTTTAATTGAAGCTTTTAAAATTTAAAATAAAAAATTTAAGTAAAAAAAGTAAATTTTTGTTGCCTTTGTTTTTATTTACAAAAAAAACTTTTTTTTTAAAATTTTCAAAATAGATAGACGATCAAATTTCTTATTTCTTAAGAAACTAAAATAAATTTAAAAAAAAATAATTAGATTTTCGAAGAGAGATTTTTAAATTGATGTCATGATAAAATTGTAGTTTCACCATGGTTCTTTGTGCCAAACTTGAATAATATTTTTCCAAAAATTCTCAAATTTTTACGAGTGTTAGATAAGACTCTTGGAGATGCCTGTGCAAAATTTCATATCTTCATCTTCGCTTCTGGCCGAGTTATAAAGCTACGCGCAAGCGACATTGAGCGTCTTCACGCCTATGTCACTCCAACATTTTCTTAATTTTTCTTCTTAATTAGATTTTCTCCAAAATTTCTCAAATTTTTAGAAGTGATAGATATGACTCTTATAGATGTCTTTGCAAAATTTCAAGAGACTACCTACACCTATGGCCGAGTTATAACGCTGCGCGCAAGTGTCATTCACGCCTATAACGCTCCTACCAATTTTATTATTATAATTTTCTTCCTTATTAGAATTTTTTAATTTTTATTTTCATTTAATATTTTTATTCTTCCTCTTATTCTCTTTTCTAATTTTCCACTTATTTTTCCTCATAATAAAATCCTAAAAACAATACAAAAAAAGACAATCAAAGCAATTAACCAAAACAACGGGAGGGAGAAGAACTGCAAACAAAAGCCCAAAAATAGCATAAATAAAAATAAATATAAAAAGTGTTGAAGAGGTATAAAAAGAGCAAAGTGAGGAGAAAATAGAAGAAATAAAAATAAGAATATACAAAAAAAAGACGGAACAGAAAAAATTTTTTGTAGGCGTTGAACAATAGGTAGAAGACAAGGGGGAACTGGCAGGAGTGAAAAGAGAAGGAAGGAGAGAGTAAAAACTGGTTTGGAAAGATGAACAAAAAAATAACAAGCAGTTGCAGTATATTTATATAAAAAAGCATTGTTTTGTATATTTTTGATGAAAATATGAGGGAGTTTTGGGAACAATTAAAGGAAAAATTTTTGGGTGCCCTGTAAGCACTCAAATACTTTATCTGTCTATTTCAGGCTTTAAAAGTCTAGATTATATTCTAATCTAGACTGTTTTGGCATGATTAAAATTATCTCTTCAGGCTGCGTCGAATGATATCAAAATCGTCTTCCTATGACATTTTTAGGTTGAGCTACGACGAGCTTTTTGGCACCACTTAAAGCAACATAAATTTACTAAGCTCCTCAAAATTTTTTGATACTTATTGTAAAATTTAGAGATATATCTCATTTTGTAGATAATTTAATTCACTATCTAATCATATCAAAATATTTCCAAAAAGTTTGCCCGTTCTAAAGATATCAGGCTTAGACTTAACCAATACCCATTTCTTCTTTTTGTTGTTTCTCTCCCTTTCTTTATTTGCCTCTCCCCCCAATTTTCTTCCTCAATTGTTTGCTTCCAGAAATAGTAGCTGAAACAAGTTTTTTAGTAAATTTTCTTCTTTTTTTCCTTCCCTCTTAAAAATTTTGCTTCGCTTTCGCTCATCATCGTTTGATCGCTGTTGAGAGAGAGAGAAACAAACATCCACCGCCTTTTTAAAAAATGTTGTTTAGCGAAAAACAGTGGAAAACTGGCCCTCTCACACCTGATATGTATTTAAATTATATATTTACTTCAAACACAGTGCAGAAAATTTTTTTTGATTAATCCAAAAGATCAAAAAATTTTGAGGAGCTTAGTAAATCTATGTTGCTTTAAGCGGTGCCAAAAAGCTCGTCCTAAGACAACTTTTTTCTCGATAACCCTGTAATCTTTTTATTAATATTTTTAATTCCCCAGTTTCCACTGCTTTTTGCAATAAAAAAAATTATTCAGAATTCAGAAAAAAATTTTTTTTGTTCGTTTAAATTGATTTGGTTTAAATTTTAATTTTTTTTTAAATTTAAATTTTAAACCAACCCAATTTGGTTCGTTTAAATTGACGGAAAATAATTTATAGATAATTTTCAAATAAAATTGTTATTAACCAAAAACTAAACTTCATTCTTAACGTGGAAATTTGCAAAAAAAATTTTTTTTAATTAGAAATTTTTTTTTGCTTTTTATGAACTGCTTCTCCACGTATTAAATGATGTGAATGATTATGATGCTGATTAATTTTCCAAAAAAAATTTTTTTTTAATTTTACACGTCTCAAAAATTTAATTTAAATAATGTCTCATTTTCCATCTTTTATGCTTCTAAATTTTAATTCCCTTCTTAAAGATAAGCAAGCTTTAATTTCGAGTCACTAATCTCCTGTACACCATTTCCTGATGTTTTAAGTTGTAATAGTAAATGTTTAGAATGTTTTAAACATAATGTTTTGTTCGTTTGGAATGTTTGTTAAAACAAGTTTTACAAAAGAGAAAAAGTTGTAATAAATGTTTAATGTTTTGTGAAGGAATGTTTAATGTTTTGTGAAGGAATGTTTAATGTTTTGTGAAGGAATGTTAGAGGTTGTAAAAAGTTGAAAAAAACAAACTTTTTTTCAAACTCCCAAATTCTCTCCCAAACATTTATTACAACATTTTCTCATTACAACTTACAAACTTGTTTCTAAACTTTGTTTGTTTGGAAGCAAATGTTTTAATAAATATTTGAACATGCGAGAATGTTTTTGGAAACTTTTTTTGAATGTTTTGATGTTCGAATGTTTCTAATATTTAAATGTTCTTGCTATTTGAATGTTTGGGAGGCTAAGTTTAAATCATTTATATCCAATGGAACGTGATATTCAGGGTTACCTTAAAAACAGTAGAAACAAACAACATTTTCTTCTTCTAACAACTAAATCCCCCTTGCTACTTTTTTTCTTTGTCATATCGTCCTTTTCACTTGAAATCAACAAAACAGAAAAACCGGTATTTTTATTTCTCCCCTCTTTTTTATCCCACAAACTTTTTCTCTCTTCTCCTCGCGTTTTGTTGTTGATATTATTTATAAAAATAAATTCCTGTTTTGTTGTTGTTGTGTTCTTCAATGACTGGTTTTGTTTTTATATATTTTTATATATTTATTTTTCCTTTTTATTTAACACACACAACACTTTTCAAACAAACACTTTACTTTTCTACTTTAACAACCAAAACAACAACATCCTCAAAAACATGTTTTTGAGAAAAATATTAATATAATTAAGTTGTGCGCAAAAACATCCTTCTGGGAGACTTTTAGGAGTTGATAGCGCTTGCGCGATCGCTTATAAAATTGTTAGTTGAAAAGTTAGTGACCTGAAATTTTGGAAGATTATCTCTAATAGTCTTATCTAGCATCTCTAAAAATTTCAGAATTTTTGGTTTATTATTTGTTAAGTTATGATTCATGGCTTTTTTGGGAGTATGACATTTTAGGGCTTGATAGCGCTTGCGGATCTCCTATAGAATTGTTGAATGAATACCTAGAGCTCTGAAATTTTGCAAGGATATCCCTAATTGCCTTAACTAACTTCTTTAAAAATTTCAGAATTTTTGGTTTATTTTTAGGAATGATATAGACGAAAATGTTTGTACAGTCCAAAATGTTTACCTCTTGCTGGTTTTTTACCCATAACTTTTGATATACTCAACCAAAAATTCCCAAATTTTTAAAAGACTTTGTTAACACTCTTTGGGGCATCCATACAAAATTTGAGAATTTTATCTTCTCATTTGGCATTTACAAGCAAAATGCTACAACGCAACTTTGAATATTTTTGGCGTTTCCTCATTAAACTTTTTATTTTTGCGCACATTTTCCTAAAGATAATTTCTAAACAAGAAACTTGTTTTTATCGGCCCAGAGGCAGCCTGCCAACACACATATAATAACAGCTGCTTATACATGATTATAACAAGCAGAAAAAAATGCTGAAAGGAGTAGTTAGCAAGCAGTCTCATCCAGCCCCTCATTTTCTCTCTCTCAATAAATAATAAAAATATTAATAAAGCTTGAATAGCGAAAGCTGTTTTGATTAATTTTTAGTTCATTTTTGGGGAATTTTTTTTGGATTTTTTTTATTAGAAATATTTTTATTTTCCCCTATACTAATTTAAATTATTTTTGTATTTTAAATTTTTATTTTTACGTCTCACTTAATTGCATATTTTTATTTTAATAATCAACGCAAACCTGTTAATTTATTTTTTACCTCATTTACCATTATTTTGGTTTGTTTTAAATGTTTGTTGGGTATGTATGTTTTGAAAAATTTTGTTTTGTATGCTTTAAATGTTTCTCTCAGTTGTATCCTTTCAAGAAACATGTTTAAATGATGCGCAAAACAAAAACATGCGCAAAACAAAACAAACAAAAACTTCGAAACAAAAACATTGAAACATTAAATTAGAATAACTTGTTTTGTTTAACTCAACATTTATTACAAATTTATTAAAACTTTTTCTTTTTTGTAAAACTTATTCTCCCAATAAAACATTTGAAAAACAATGTTTTAAGATTGTGATTTTTACCAACTTTTTTGCAAACTTCCAACACTCTATCACAAACATTTATTAAAACATTTTTTCTTTTGTAAAACTTATTCTTCCAAACATTCAAAACATGTTTTTTAAAATATTCAAAACATTCAAACAACTTACAAAACATGTTTATTTTTATTAATCTTACTTGCTCAAAACATTCCCTTTTTTTAAAAACATGTTTGATGTTTTGTTGAATGTTTTTCTCTCTGTTTCTCTCCCCCACAATGTTTTATTAATTTATTTTTCCTTTGTTTGTGTTTTGAATAGTTTTTATTAGTTTTCAAAACATCCACGTAAACTCCTAAATTCTTTGTTTTGTTGAGAAATTAAATAAACACCCTCCTTTCTTTCTCTTAGTAATCTTCCCAAAAAAATAAGGAAGAAAATTTATTTTTATTTACTGGTCACGATTTTTATTTTTTTATTTATTAAAAAGCTGTTTGAATTAGTCAAGAGAGATTTTGGATTGAAAAAATAAAGGGAAGAGATTTCCGTTGAATTTTGTGGAGAAGAGAAAGAACAACGCCCTTTTGGTTACACAACAATCTGCGCTAGTTTTGTGTGTTATTTTGACCTATACTTTGTGTGCTTCTTTCCTTAATCTCCGCACGTATTTTTTAAAAGGGATTTGATATATCCAAGAGGTCAACGTTTAAAACATCAATTAAAAAATATACTACGATAAGCTTCGAAGCATTCCGAAGTCCGAAGCAACAAAGTGCTTCTAAAAGTTGCTTCTGCTTCAAAAATTGCTTCAACAATTGAAAATTGATTCTGAAGCATGTTTCTTTAAGTTTAGTGTGTTCTGAAAGCTTCTATATTTCTAAGATTTGCTAAATATTTTTGAAGTATGCTTCTATAATTCTGAAACATACTCTTACACTTCTGAAGCATGCTTCTATACCTTTTTTAAGCTTCATTCTTGCTTCATTTTTACCTTGTCTTGCTTCAATTTTACATTTTTGCTTCACTTTTAATTTTGCTTCTGCTTCATTTTTAAAATATTTTTTGGGGATCTTGATCTTATGGGTAACACAATTTATCCTCTTATATAATTTTTGACGAGGAAGGGAAGATTTGCTTTTGATGGACAAAGAGAAGCAAATTTAAGGGGGGAAAGGGGGGGTGTTTATTTGGGTAGTTAGTAGTGCTAACTAAAAAAAAGAGGGTCATTCGTCAAAGCGAATCCAAAGAGAGAGAGAATCTTCTCTTTTTTCTCGTAACTAGCTACTTTTTGAAGATTGAAAAAAAAATTTTTTCAGAAAAAAAAAATTAAAATGACTGCCCCAATTTTTATCCCTCCGCGGCGCTCTGATGACCCAAATATTTTTTTTTCGGTTGCGCAAAAAGTTTTTTTTTAATTTTTTCTTGTGGGGCAATTGCCCTTATTTTTCGTTTATTAAAAAATTAAAATAAATGCCTTCAGAAAAAAAAACTGGTTGAAAATTTCTGTGCTTTTCTCATCTTTCATTTTATTTTTATATTTTTCTGTGTCATCCCTTTTTGGTAGAAAATTTATTTTTATACATAATTTTTATTTTTAGAAAAATTTTTAGTTGGAAATCTCTCTAAGTCATCCATCTCCTCTCAAGGCTCTTACGTCTCCTTACGTCCATTCCCAACGCCACACCTTTTCCAATCCCCCTCAAGGTCCCAATACTCTTTCTGGCATTCTTCTGTATCCCCTCCAACGTTAACGTCCTTTCAGTCAACTCCCCAATTACATCCCTCCTCGACGTCACTCTCTCCCTATTCCAAGCCCCCTCAATTCGGTCCCAATACTCTTTCTGGCCTTCTTCGGCATTCCCTCCTATGTTAGTTCCCCTCATATTGGAAGTTCTCTATTATAGCTTGGGAGAGTGAGCGCCTTAAAGAGAGCTTTCACTATGGAGCCATTAGTCCGTTCAACTCGGTCCGGTTGATGTTCTTGGTCTGCTTTGAAGTCCCAACATTTACGTCACTTTCCTTCGATCATAAAAATATAACTTTTTTCTCTTTTTATTATAATAGAAGGAGAGCAGTTGAGAACGTTTAGTACCAACAGGACAACTCGAAAATGGGTGACTTATTAAAATAAACTTTAAGGACCTTTTAAAATAATTCCTTTTTCTGATAAATTTAAAAGGTTATGTGGGGGTTATTTTAAATGTTGTGTTGATTGGGGGATTTTTTTGATTAAAAACACCTCAAGTAAATGACTAGTATTTTTTGTGTAGTCACTTACTTGAATCATTTAATTTTTTAAAAAATTTCAAAATTTATTTAAACAGCTGCAAAACCTTTATTTTATTTATTTTTTTAGTTTATTTTAAGGTTTGTACTTCTCTCCCCAACATCAATCCTTTTTTTTAAATTTTTTCCAACACCAATCATCATCATAATATTATGCCCCTTTAAAATTATAAAAATTTAGAAGAAAAAAATTTTTTGAGAAAAATCCAGTTCTCTGAAAAAATTTTTTTATTTTATTTTTCATTATTTTTCTTTAATTTAAGTAATTCTTTAATTTAATTGCAACTTACTTATATATTTTTTAATTTAGCAAAATTATTGGGAGAAGGGTTGCTTGTTTCTTCAGATATTTTTTTTATATTCCTAAAAATTTTTTTGAAGGTTCTATTCTGGACGTTTTGAAAAAATTTTTTGAGAGGTGTATACATTTTGAAAGATTTTTGACCTTTAGATATTTTGAAAAAATTTTTTTTTAATTTTTTTCTTGGGAGGAAATTAAAGGGGAAATTAAGGCGTATATGTATATATTAATTTTAAAAATTATATTATTTTTTAAAAATGTTCTACTTAAAAATCACTCTTTTTACTGTTCTTTAGACTTGTAAAAATACAACAAATAAATTAATAAATTTTTTTGGCGCAAAAATTTATTTAAAAAAATTATATTTTTTTGTTGGTTCGTGCCAGTCTCTACCGGGCCAGTTTTTCACCTTTTTTTTTAAATTTTTTTTCTCTCTTAATTTTCTCCTTTCCTCTTTTCTGTGACGCGACGACCTTCGCAATATTTTATAAAATATATATGTATTTAGTTGTGTAGCCCTACGAGAGCAACAAACACAAAATTTTTAACAACTACCTTTAAAGAGGCCTAGTCCAAAAGATCACCACGACAGTACACTTTATTTTAGTGGTGATCTTTTGGGTGGGGTCTTCTTTTGGCTGTTTTAGGGGTAAATTGTGTACATTTTAAAGGGGAAATTTTATGAAAATTGGAAAGGTTAAAAAGGCCTTTTAAAAAACTGGTTTTGAAAAAAATAATATTTTTAGAGAGAAAATGTTAGATTTTTTTGTTCTGTTCAAAAAGGAGTGTTGCAGCGGTAAAGTCTCTCTCCCTTTGGGGGAGTTAATGGAACAAACAAAGAGGAAAAAAAGTTTTTAAAGTTTTAAAAGGGAAAAACAGGTTTTGAACTTGTAGGAGAATTCAAAAAAGAAAAAAAAATTTTTTTTTAACCAGGCTGATAATTTTTGTGTTTATTTGGGTGTGATTTTTAGGCTGATTAATTAAGGGAAATTAAATTAAATAGGGAAGATTTGAAAAAAAAATTTTTTTTAATTGAAGGGCAGAATGGAGTTGCGATATTCTAATTGTCTATTAAATTATTTAAATATTTCCTGAAGAAAAAATAAAGGGGGGGAGGGGGAATGAGGGAAGGGAATGAATGATAAGGGAAATGAGGGGGTTGTTCTGATATTATGTAAAAATCGGAATTTTGAGGTCAGAATTTAAAAAATAGAAATCAGAATAATATGATCAGAACACAAGCCTAACATGAAATCAGAACAGCAGCACAAAAATCAGAATTCTGAGAGTCTGATGGCATTTGTGACCAAATGGGTGTTTTTCTCTTATGGGCATTTTGTCGTTTCTAGTTGATTTTCTTGTTAGTGATCTTTTGGGTTATTTTTTATAGACACCCAGGATAGGATTTTTTAAACAAGGATATAAGGTTTATAAAACTGTATACCTACTCGTTTCTATAATTAAATGAGAATTAATAAAATTAAAAAAAGTGAAGAGAAATGAAAAATATTTTCAATCTCGACCAGTTTTTCAAAAAAAAATTTTTTCGCCTTTATTTAAAAAATAAATTCATCTCTCTAATTTCCTCATTTTACAAAATTTCCAGTTTTAAAGAGACTAGAGAGGTGTTCGTTAAATAAAATTTAAAAAGAAATAATTTAATTTTCTGTTTATACCTAGTAGTTGGGGGCGTTGGGGAAGGAGAGAGAGACAACATTAGATCCCAACCTTATAAAATGGTCAAATTGAAACATAGAAACGTGAAATTTTGTAGGGATGTTGCCAAGAGAGTTAGTTACCTTGTCTAAAAATTTGAGAATTTCTGGTTTTGTATTTCTCAAGTTATGGCTGAAAAACTATCGAGAGGTCGAAAAACTATCGTTTTCTGACCTTCCAACGCCCACAACTTCTGAAATAATAAATCAAAAATTCTGAAATTTTTAGACAAGATAAATAACACTTTTGAGTATATCCTTGCAAAATTTCAAGGCTCTAGGTGCTCTTTTGGCTATTTTATAGACCCGCGCCGAAACGCTGCGCCTCTTAGATTTCCCTCTATAAATCCCTCAAAATTGCTTTTTTCTAAACAAAAAATTTTTTTCCTTAATTTATTCAAAATTTATACTATTTGCATTTTAATGCCTTAATTTAAGTGAGGGCCAAAATTATTTTTAAAAATATATTTTTATATTTGCAAAATGATTTGCCGGACAGAAGCACGAAAAATGCAAATTCAGTGAGAATACATTTTTATGTAAATAGTTTACTGTAAAAGGACCCAGAAGATCAACTAGAGATAGGAGCAAGGAAGGATTATTCTGGTTTAAGTCTGAATTTAAAACCAGAACAGAAATCAGAATTTAAAATCTGAATTTAAAAATCAGAATTTATAATCAGAATTTTTGGGTCAGAATTTAAAAATCAGAACAGAAACCAGAATATTCTGATATGACCAGAACACAAGCCTAACATAAAATCAGAATGTCAGAACAAAAATCAGAATACTGAGAAAGAGTCTGGGGGGTGTTTTTGACCAAATAAGTGTTTTTACTCTCGTGGGCATTTTGTCATTTCTAGTTGATCTTCTTTTTAATGATCTTTTGGATATACTAAAGACAATAGGTGACCTTTCATTATTTGATATTTAGGGTTCTTTAAAACTTAAACTACTTTGAGTGTTTGGGGGAGAGAGGCAAGTTGTTTTAGTATTGTTAAAAAAAGGTAGGGGGCCTTATGAATTATTCATGAGGTGACGGCGTTTTTCTTTTTTTCCTCTAAATTGCATATATTTTTAATATTCTCTCCCTCATATTCTCTCTCATTTTTTTTATTTTTAAAAAATTCCCGTCCAAAAAAATATTAATTATTCATTGGGCCTAGTGTTTGTATTTGTTGTTTTGTTGAGTGTAGTGTTGACTGACCGGGTGAATGAATAAAATGTGAGTGAATAAATAATGAGTGAATGACTGAGAGAGGCAAAAATTGTAGATATTATTGAATGCATTGTTGTATTAGCTGCTTTTTATAGCATTTTTGTTTTTAAAAGCGCTTTAAGCTATGAACATGTTTTTATGAAAAAATAAACTTGGAATTGCGAAATTGTAAAACAAAGTTTAATTTGTAAAAATAAACTTTAAATAAACTTGAATTATGAAATTAAACTTGAAATTGAAGTTTAATTGTGAAATAAACTTGAATTGTAGTAACAAACAAGTTTATTTAATTAATTAAGCCTTGTTTTACAATTAAAGTTTAATTATAAAAAATAAACTTGGATTTAATTGTAAAAACAAACTTTGATTGTAAAAATAAATTTTAAATAAACTTGAATTGTAAAACAAGTTTATTTTTTAATTAAACTTTGTTTTACAATTTAAGTTGTAACTAATTGTAAAAATAAACTTTAATTGTAAAAACATTATTTTTACCCTTATAAAATTCCAACTTGTTTTACAACAAATTAAACTTAATTGTAATCTAATTAATATTAATTCCAACACAAACTTTCTCATCGCAAAAATAAACCTTTTAATTGTAAAAACAACTTTAAATAAACTTTAATTTGTAAAATAAACTTGAATTGCAAAAATAAAGTTGTAATCAAAAACTACGTGATAATAAATAATTATTTTCCTTTTTTATTATTTATTTCATTTAAATTTTCCAATCTTTCTCTCTCCAAATTGGAATTAATGAGAAAAAACCCGTTCGCGCTCTCACTTGATTTTTCTCCTCGTCCCTTTCCGGCGTCCTTTACACATACCTAGTAGTTGAAGATCTTGATGCTTTTGCAATGATGACCTTGGTGCTTGTCTGCAGCTGGCTCCAACCCAGCATTTGAAAGAGTGACTGTGAGAAGTTCCACGCACTCTTTTGCACATTTTTTTACCCCATCCAAATGCCGCGCATCTTTTTTTTATTTTATGCACCAGGCCGGGCCGTTGAGATTCCTTTATTTTCCTATGTTTAAATTATTTTTGTGTATTCCAAGTTTATTTTATTTTTCAAGTTTATTTTTACATTCCAGGTTTAATTTTCTGTATTCCAAGTTTATTTTTATATTTCAAGTTTTCAAGTTTATTTGTATATTTTAAGTTTATTTTCTATATTTCCAAGTTTATTTTCTATATTTCTAAATTTATTTTTGTATTTTGATCTCTGGCGTTTCTATTGCCACGAAACTTTTTCTGGCGCACACTCTCCAATATTAAATATTTCCATGTACTTTTTTCTATTTTAAAATGCCCCTCCTATTTTTTTCCCTCATGATTTTCCTCATTTATCTTCTTGTTTACTTAAACTTTCTTTTTTTTAGATAAATCTATTTTCTTCAATTTAAGATTAATTAATACAACTACAAAAAGAAAAAAATGCAGTCAATTTCTGCAAATGAACTGGCTGCTCTAAACAACTTGCAGCAAGCTGCAGCAGTTGCCGCAGCAAATGTAGTTGGAGGGGTTTCTAATTCTGTTGTGTCTTCTCTTGGAGGGCCTCCTCCCGTTTCCAGTCAATCTGTTGGGGTTAATAAAAGAATCCCTGGAGGAGTCACTGGAGGGGTACCTTCTTCTGTCCACAACAACTACAACAACAACAACTTGCAGCAATTGAATGGAGGAGGAATTTCACTACCTCACCAACCCTCTACAGGCAACTTAGCAGCAGTATCATCTGCTACCAATTCTCTATTAATGCGTTTTACTAAAAGCAATTGTTTTCTCTGTGATTTGCCTAGAATGCCCTGGGCTATTGTGCATGATTATGCTGAGCCTGTATGCAGGGGATGTGTAAATTATGAAGGGGCTGAGAAGTGAGTTTGAAACGGTTCTGGGTATAGCTTGGGGAGTTAGCTCCAACCCCCTCCCTCCGACTAACATTCCTTCCAATGGACTCTGCATCGGAGTCGGGCCACTAAACATCCAATACCCAGCACTGGTTGAATACAGAGTGATTCCTTTAATCTTTTCTATTCTCTACAGAATCGAAGCTGTTATCGAAAGCGCCCGTCGTTTGAAACAAGTACATGCAGCTCTGTCTTCTGGCCTTATAAGTGGTGCCCCCTCTTCTAGCTCTACAACAGCCCCATCCCTTCCTTTGGAACTCTTAAATGCAACAAATATCCATCAAAACAAAACCTCAAACCAATCTAATGGCCATAACAACACTAATACAGCTACATCAACACCAACAGTTGCTTCAGCAGCTGCTAACGGATTAAACAATCGTTTTAGTCCTCGAAGTTTAAATGGTCCTCAACAACAACAAAATGTTCAAGTTCAACAAAATGGCACTTCCCCGTTAAATTTGGTTGCTGCACAATTAAATGGAAATAACAACAATATACCCGCAAATTTGTTAGAAAGCATTCAACAACAACAGCAACAGAGAACTTTGCTAAATGGGGGAAATGGAAGAGCTTTAATAGGACCAGTGTTGGATGAGGTAGTATAGCTAGAGAAAAATTAAACTTGAATTAAAAAAATAAACTTGGAATGCTGTAAAAATAAGGGAGCTATGAAAATAAACTTGAAGAATGTAAAAAAACCTGAATATAATATAATAAACTTGGAACACAAAAATAAACCTAGAATAGGAAAAAAATAAACTTAAAATACAATAAAATAAACTTGGAGTATATTAAATAAACTTGAAAAAGAAAAAATAAACTTGACAGAAGAAAAATAAACTTAGAATATAAAATACCTAAACTTGAACTACTAGAATAAACTTGGAAATACATTAATTAAACTTGAATTTAAAAATAAACTTGAATATAATATAATAAACAATTTTAGTTACAACTACACCAACTACGCGCAATTTACCCCTTTTTCAATGCCCATCAATTATTCCCAATGAATTCAGCAGCTGCCCTAACTGGATTAGCTGCAAGTTTATTACCTTCATCAAATCAAAATGGAGTTAGTTCAATAAATGGGCGTAAAAGAGAATTAGAAAATGAGGGGGCGAAAGAAACAGTTTCAAATAAAGTTCAAAGAGGGGATGCCCAAAGCAGCACTTCAATCTCCCCAACTTCAACTAACAGTCCTGAACAGACTTTACACCATCCACACCAACAGAACGAACATAACAGTAAACGTCGTTCCCTCTTTCAAGGAATAAATTCTTCAAATAATTCATTGGCTATGGCTGCAGCTCAACAAGCAGCTGCAGCTCAACTTGCCGCTGCTGCCCAACAACAACAGCAACAACAGACGTTGCGTTGTACGGGTTGCCAAGAACGACTGGAAGATACACACTTTGTTCAATGCCCGTCTGTTAATGGACACAAATTTTGCTTCCCATGTTCAAGGAAAAGCATTAAAAGGCAGTGGAATTCGCAGGTATGTTGGACGTTCTCAACTTTAGTTTAATTAAAAATATTAAGGATGTTCACTGCCCTTCTGGTGAAAAATGCCCTCTAGCCAACTCCAGTCAGCCTTGGACTTTTATGTTACAGGAGATACAAACGGTGTGTTTATATTTGTAAGGGACACGCCCACATTGTCGCGCGGCCACATTGTCGCAGAGCCATAACTTGCTAAAAAATTTCTGGCCCTTATCAATTTTGGTACCAATCTCTTTAGCTCGGTGAGAGGAATCGTTTAATACTAAATTTGGAAAGATTCGGAAATCTTAAAGCAAGTTATGGCTCGGCGACAATGTGGCCGTGCGACAATGTGGGCCCTATTTGTAAAATACAGGAAAATAAACTTGGCCTACAAAAAATAAACCTGAGCTATAGAAATAAACTTGGAATACAATAATTAAACTTTGTCCTTATATTCCAAGTTTATTTTTAATATTTCATGTTAAAGAATATAATAATTAAACTTTGGTATAATAATAAAACTTGGAAATATTAAATAAACTTGAAATACTAAAAATAAACTTGGACTATAAAAAACCTGAGCTATAAAAATAAACTTGGACTATGAAAAATAAACCTGAAATACAATAATTAAACTTGTATATTTATATTCTCAAGTTTATTTTTCCTTTTCCAAGTTTATTTTAGTATTTCAAGTTTATTTTTCTATATTCAAAGTTTATTTATTAGTATATTCCAAGGAAACACAATAATTAAACCTGTAATACATTAAAATAAAACTTTAAATTAAATTAGATATTGGGAAGCGATGAATACGATGCTTTTCAACAAGACCGAGAACGAATTGGTTTATTCACTCCTAATGTAAATTCTGTGGTAAAATCATTTTTATGAATATTTTTAAAATTAAATTTTATTTAAAGCCTGGAAGAGAAGCAAGTAATAATGGAGAAGCAAGTGGACAACAAAACTCTTCCGACATCCAAGTTGTAATAATTTAAATTTTTTGGGTGTGCGCAAATTTTTTGGCGTTTTATAAAAAAATTTAATTAAAAAAAAATTCTAAAATTAAAGATGAACGGCCCAAAGTGTGCAAAAGAACGATCACCAGCTAGTGAAGCTTCGCCTGGGGATAATAACACAAATAATATATCTGTTAATAATGGACTATGATAGGGGAGAAGAAAAATTGTTATTTTAAAAAGCAATATTTTTTTAAAAAATATTTTTAAACAAAAATATACCCAAAAATTAAGGGAAGTTTCCCAATTTTTGTACAAAAAATAATTAAATAGTGCCCCCTAAAATAATTAAATATTGGCCCAAAATTGGAAGGTTTTAAAGTCTTTTTTTCCCAAAAATTAATAAAATTTGTTGTCTATATTTAACACTAAAATTAAAAAAAATTTTTTTTTATTTCCTCCAAAATTCCAATTTTTAATATCCATATTGAATTTAAAAAAAATTAATTTACCTTAAAAAATAAATTTTGTTTGTTAAATTATTTTTTAAAATTATTAAAAATGTTAAATATGGCCACAGACATTTGCGAACAAAAATGACGGTCTTAATGGAATTGGAACGAATCTAGACTCTTCCCAATATCATCTAACTGTCAGCCCTCAAATAGAAGATAAATTCTATTTAAATTACCTAAATGTCTTATGATGAAACTGACTCCAGTGTCTGTCCGCAAATCTTTGTTCGCAAATGTCGCAACATTTTAAGGCAATGTTTTCCAAAAATTCGGATTTGCTTCCAGCCTTCTTTTAAAATTTGTATACCATTCAGTTACACTTTTAGCAGGAACATATTCCTCATATTGGGTAGTGTTGGGTTTGGGAAAGGAGACAGCAAAAGAATGCATAAAATTGACAAAGTTGCGCAACATTTTCTCTGGGAATAGAGCTAGGGAAGATAACTAGAAAAAGAAACTTGAATTATTTAAAAATAAACTTGAGCATAAAAATAGAAAAAATAAACTTGGAATATAGAATATAATAAACCTAGAAAAAATACAATAAATAAACTTGGAAAAAATACAGAAAAATACAAAACTTAAACTTAGAAAAACATAAAATAACCCCAAAAATAAACTTGGAAAAATACAAAAATAAAATAAACTTAGAGAAAACACAAAACTTAAACTTAGAAAAACATAAAAATACCCCACGAATAAAATAAACTTGGAAAAAATACAGAAAATACAAACTTAAAGTAAAATACAATTTAAATAGGAAAAATACAAACTTGTTCACTAGTTGAAGTTTCTTCATTTTCATTTCTTCTCAAAATTTCAATCATTGGTTCAACTTTAACGCCTAAAAATTTAAAACGAAATATTTAAAAAATTTTATTTTAATTTAAAAAACCTATTAATGCACTATGAACTGCCGAATTATTGAAAATGTTTGTATTTATATTGGAAGCATTAAAAGAAAAATTTTGAGGATTTTGTTGCTGAGTGTGTTTAGTTAGCTTAAAGAATTAATTTAATTAAAAAAAAAATTTTTTTTAATGACATTTGATCCCATCATCAAAAAATTTTTTTAACTTAATTTTAAAAAAAATAAAAAAAAATTTAAAACCTGTCCAATTTTAAATAAAGCACTAGGTTTCTCATTGCTGATGAATCCAAGATAATTCCACTGCCTTTCCCCTCCAATTGGTGTCCAACTCATGTAAACTTTTTAAAAAATTTTTTATAAATTAGCAAAATAAAATACAACTGACTGGATCCTCCATAATTGACTGGAAGAGGTGAAAGTCCGGTAAGGAATATTACAAGGTGGTTTATGCTGAAAAAAAAATTTTTGAAATTAAAAAAATTTTTTTGAGGATTTTTGGTCAGTTTACTGGATGTTTAAGATTTCGACATTTCGCTAGATTTTAACAGCTAGACTAGAAGAAGGTCGAAATAAAAAGTCAAATTCGTGATTGGCACCCTAAGAAACCCCTTGTTACTAATTTTTAGATTTAAAAAAAAATTTTTTGAAAGGGATGACATTTGATCCCAAACACGTTTTTTTAGACAAATGGACCCAAAATTGACTGAAATGCCAAATTTATGATTGTTGAATCCGAAAGGAACTCCTTCTTACTTATTTTCAGACTTTAAAAAAAATTTTTAATAGGTGACATTTGATCCCAAGTAGAAAAATTAAATTAAACACTAAAAAACCTCTCAGCATCCTGTATTTCAATCATATATTCCATTTCTTTAAGAGCTGTAAAATCAGTCTGAACCATTCTACCAGCTATAATAAGTCCAAAAACAGACATTTTGTTTTTTTTATTTTGGGAAATTTAAAAATAATTATTTTTAAAAATAATTCACATTCACGCTTGAGTAAAAAAAAGTAAAAAGAAACGTAAAAAGATAATGTGTTACAAGGAGAGCCAATTCCGGAACAGACAGAAATTAATTAAGTAAAGAGAAAATTTAACTGGAAAAATTACTCTCAGACTCTAAATGCCCTTCCATTTTCTAGATTTTTCCTGTTAATTTAGACATTCACAAAAATTAGAGTGTATGTGTTTTTAAGAGAGACATTTCCGGAACAGACAGTAAATTTAATTTCTTTGATTCTTTGCGTTTTTTTTCAAATTTTCCTCAAAATTTACACCCAATTTAAAATTTAATTTGGTTTTCTTTTAATTTTTAGAAAAATGGGAATAATAAATTCTCAGGGAAATGGATGTTTTTCATTGTTGGGTGATTCAAGGGTTTGGCTTATTTTTGGTTTTATTGTGTCGATTAAATTTATGTTGATCAACAGCTATCATTCTACTGATTTTGAGGTTTTTTTATTATCCTTTCGGTTGTTTTCCATACCCACAGAGCGCTTTTGAGTTTCCTGTGTTTTTCCCAGACCATGAACAGAATCAGAATTTTTGACTCTTGTAACTCATGTCAGTGGGTTGAGAATGCGAACGAGGTGCTCTTTTTTAGGATGACCTCTCAATACCTCTTACCTCCCAATATCTCAATTTCCTTGTAGGTAAGAGATTTTGGTTTTTGTCTACATGGGATCAAATGTCATCTCCACCCAAAAATAATTTTTTCACTTTCTTTTAAAGGTCCATCGTAATTGGATGTCTATAGTTTACAATTTACCTCTCGGTCATTGGTACCATTCACAAATTTCAAAATGGACGTTGGACTATCCTCCTTTCTTTGCTTATTTTGAATGGGTTTTGGCTAAACTTGCTTCTTTTATTGATCCAAATATTTTAACTCTTGGGAAGGAGGAATATTTTTCAACATCTACACTTTATTTTCAAAGAATTAGTGTTATAATGGCTGATTTTATTTATGTAAGAGGAGGTTTTTTAAATTATTATGAAAAAAATTTTTGCGAACTTTTTTGTTGTCCGCAAAATTTTTGCGAACTTTTTTGTTGTCCGCAAAATTTTTGCGGACTTTTTTGTATCCGCAAAACTTTTTTGCGGATTTTTTTTGTCTGCAACTTCTTTGCGGACTTTTTTGTGTCCGCAAATTTTTTGCGGGCTTTTCTGTGTCCGCAAATTTTTTGCGGACTTTTCTGTGTCCGCAAATTTTTTGCGGGCTTTTCTGTGTCCGCAAATTTTTTGCGGGCTTTTCTGTGTCCGCAAATTATTTTTCTGCAAATTATGCGGACAAAATTTTTTAACTGATTATCTTTACTTTTTTATTTTAAAAACAGTTTTTGGGTTGTGCTAGCGTTTCTTCTGCATTTGTTTCCACAGAATGGGCTGTCGGAGAGAAATTTATGGCTAGAGCAAAATTGTGTCTTTTTACTCTTTTAATGTTAAATCCGGTTAATTTTTTGCTTATATTTTAAATTTATTTTATTTTTAGGCTCTTATAATTTTGGATAATATTCATTTTCAATATAATGGATTTTTGTATGGTTTTCTTCTTTTATCGATTGGGGCAATTGCTAGAGGAGATTTTTTGAAGGTTTTGAATATTTTTTTGTTTATTTTTGGTGTTTCTGATTGTTTTATGTTGTCTTGAATTTTTCCATTTTTTTTGAAAATAGTTTTGGGACCTACCTAAAAATTGGAATTTGATGGGTAAGAACAGACTTACACTCATACAAGGGAGTGTTTTTTAGGCTGGGAAAAAGGATAGGAGGTACTTTTCTGTTTTGTGACCACACTTTAAAAATGTTTAAAAAGGGTCATGAATATGGACAAACTATATGTCATTTTGAACCTGTTTATCTGAGCCAAGATAAACAGGTTCAAAATGGTCAACATAAACCTATGCGATAGGTAAGTGCGATAGGTAAGTAGCTAATACAAATGATCATAACTTTATCCAATCTTGTTCGATCACGCTGATTTTTGTGCCATTCGACTCAGCTCGTCGAGCTATTTCAAATGACAAACATTTTGGTCATATTCATGATTTTTGACCATTTTGATCATTATAATTTTTGACCATTTCGAGCCCGTACCATTTCGAACCCCACAACATATAATTTGTCCATATTCGTGACCCTTTTTAAACATTTTTAAAGTGTGGTCACAAAACAAAAAAGTTCCGGATAGGATTTCCGGGAACTATATTCGGACCGGGTTTCGGATTCAGGGTCGGAAAAATTCGGATATCGGTCGGCAAGTGCGAAGCCAGGACTTGGAATAGGTCATGTGAACTTTCTAAATCGACTCAAAAATGTCTATAAAAAATTTTTTAAATTTAATTTTTTTTAATTCTTTAGGGTGCTCTATTTTACGCAATTCTATTAAACTTCAAACATTTATATTTATATTATGCCCCAGCATTTATTATTTTTTATTTGTCTTGGTATCTTTATTGGGAAGAATCTGGAGGGAGAGTATTTTCTTTAATGGCAATTTTGGTTGGAATTTGTTCACTTTCATTTGGCCCTTTTTTGATTGAAGGAATTTCTGCTTTTAATTTTAAAGGTTTGCGAGGAATTTTAATTTGAAAATTTTTTGGGGGTTTTTCTTCTCAGTTGGTCCATTTTTCATATGGGTCAACTGTTAAAAATGGTTGTAAAAAATTGAAAAAAATTTTCATTGGTTTTCGATGGCACTGGGTAAGGATAGTGAAATTTATTTTTGTCTGTTTGTAAACGGAAAAATTTATTGAGGGTATATTTTAAAATGTCAAATTTAGAAGGTTTCTGAGGGCTTTGAAAGTTTTTTTAAGGTATTGAAATGAGTTGGTTGTGTTAGTTTTACTATTTTTTGGTCTTAAGCGAGTCATAAAAATCTGTAACGATTTTTAGAATAAATTTGACAAAATGACATTTTCTTTAGGATAAAATTAAATTTATTATTTTTTAGATGGTATTCGTTCTTCAATAGGCCAAATATTATCACGTCTTTTTCCATTCAAAAGAGGATTGACACACGCAAATTGGGCACCAAACTTTTGGGCTTTATACAATTTTGTTGATGCTGGGTTGGCTAAAATTATTTTTTATTTTTCTGGCAAAGATTGTTCGGCTGGTATTGCTTCAATTTTACTTAAAAAGTGTCCGCCAACATCTGAATTTACAAAAGGAATTGTTGGGGTATTTTTTTTTGAAGATTTTTTTTATTTTAAAGGCAAGGGGGAGGTTGGGTAATAGAAGGACATTTTTAGTTTATAATGTTAAAAATGACATTTTTATTGACATTAAGACATTTTATGACATTTATCTGACAATTTTTGACATACTGAAATTTTTATGACACAAATGACATTTTTCAGTTAAAAATGTCAAAAATGACTTATTATAATTTTTTGTTTTTTGTTCCTATTTTCAGCTTGAGTCTAATGATTGTTTTGGGTTCCATAAAAATTAATTGTAGAGATTTTTGCGAAACTAGGTTTGGGGGGATTGGACTAGTTTTGGTTTATTTTTTTATGTAAGGATTGATTTTTAAAGTTAAGAAAAAGGTGAAGGGAAGGGAGGGTAGCAATGGGCTTACAAATGTTCCTAAAAACTTGTAGTTTTTTTTAGATAAAAATTTTTTTCTCTAAAGGAATATTCTCATTCAATTTTGCCTGATATTTCTCCATTAATTACATTAATTTTAATTTTTGTAATTTTAATTGCTTCGTTTTGCCGTTTTAAAGATATTGAGGTTTTTTTTAATTTTTTGTTAAATTTTAATTTTTTAAATTCTAATTTTAAAGGAATATTCCCATACAGATTTTTTATTAATTTCAATGTTATTGTCTGCCTACCCATTTTTTCTTTTTGGATGGCATGTACACGAAAAGGCTATTTTAATGTTATTTTTTCCGTTGGCCATACTTTCAATTAAGGTTTGTTTTTATTTTAATTTAATTATTTTTTGATTTAAAATTACAAAAAAAAATTTTTTTGTAATCTGGTAGAAATTTTTAAATTGTTTGCAACAATAAGAGTATTTTCCTAACTTTAGCCTATTTTCCTTTTATTATAGTAACATAAATTGAGTCTCATTAGTGTGTGAAGACGTATGGTGTTAAGGTTAGTGTTCTAGCCTACAAAGAGTTTTCCACGTAGGTTCGATTCCTCTCCATGTTAATTATTTTCTTCTATTTTTGCTATTTATTGAAAACTAATTCTAGTATTTTATAAGTTTAGTTTTGATGAGAAAAATTTTTTGAAAGTTTTTTTAAGAATTTTAAGTCCCCAAAAATATAAGACTGTTTTTTTTGAGAAAATAAAAAATTTTATCCCCAAGTTTTTGATTAAAATTGAATAAGTCCAAATTTATTTTCTTTTTTTTTAAAAAAGGATTCTCGTTTTATGGAGCCATTTTCATCAATGTTTTTAATTTCAACATTTGCTCAATTTAATTTGTTATTTACACCCCTAGAACATTATTTAATTAAAATTAGCTTTATTTTTGGAATTTTTGCTGTTGGAATATTTGTATTTAATTATTTGTGGCATATTAGTCCATCAGAATTAATTAGATGTCCAGTTGCTTTTTTGTTGTTTAGAATGGTTTTATTGGCTGAATTTTATTCTTTAATTGGTCATAAGGTTGGGAGATTTTTATTTCTGTCAATTTTGAATTTGCGGACAACTTTTTGCGGATTCACAAAATAATTTTTCAAGTATCATTTAATAGTTAACCACAATGTTGTCAGCTAAAGAAATTTTTTTGTTTGTCCGCAAAATAATTTGTCCGCAAATTCAAAAAATCAAATTCCAAAAAAATTCAATACCCTTCTATAAATTTTCGAATTTGCGGACAACTTTTGCGGGTTAACTGATATTTTTTGAATGTCCCTATATAAGTTTTCCAGGAATTATTTCCATATTTTCAACTAGAATCATTTAATAGTCGAAATTTGTTTATCCGCAAAAATCAATTTGTCCGCAAATTCTATTAAATTTTATATTCATTTTAAAGTGAATATAAAATTTTAAATCCTGCCCAGGATTTCTAATTTTTGTATTTAACAAAGCATTACTTTATTTAATTTTTAAATAGTTATTATTTTCCTCAACCGAATACAATTTTCTTCCAATTATGATTACTTCAGTAATTTGTTCTTTAGCGGTTATATACTCTTATGTTGGTATTTTACTTGCTGTTTTTGGAATTGATTTTGGTATAAAAATTGCTAAGAAGAAACTGTATAGAAAAGAGGTTTGTATTTTTTTAATTTAAAAATTTTTTGTCCGCAAAAGTTGTCCGCAAAAAAAATTAATTTTTGCGGACAACTTTTGCGGACAAAATCTCATTTTTACCTTTTATAGGCAAAAATTCTTTCTTTGCCTGAGACGACAGAATTTGATGAACGTTCAATAAGATACATTGCAGGTATTGATCTTTCTGCTTCTACAAATCACCCATCATTTGGGGTTGTTGGATTGACTGTTTTGGCTTATCCTAGTATGAAGGTTTTTATATTTTTTTTAGTTAAAGATATTAGTTAAAGTTTGGGAGAAAAAGTTTGGATTACCACCTAGCAGGTATCGAACTTGCTTTTCAATAATAATCCTTGAAGAATTTTTTGTCCGCAAAAGTTGTCCGCAAGTTAAAAATTTTTGCGGACATTTTTTGCGGATTTTCAAAATAATTTTTCTTTTATGGGAAAAATTTTTTTTTCAATTTAAAAGGTTGTTTATTGTGCAGATGAACCCGTTCTTTTAAGTGCATTAGGAGGTGTAATGCCTTATTTACCCGAATATTTTGCTATTAGAGAAGCAAAACCTTTACTTCGTGTAATTCGTCGTTATTTAAAAAATTGTCCAAAAATTGATTTGATTTTTGTTGATGCAAATGGAAAATGGCATTCTAGAGGTTTATTTTTTGTTATTATTTGTTTTAAATTTTTTATGTTTTTATTGGTTAATCCAAGAAAATTGACTTTGCTGACTTTTTTGTTTTGCGGATTTTTTTCTTATGCCACCATTTTTTGCGGATTTTTTCCTTTTCTTTTCCTTTAAGGAACAATTTTTGTTTTTTAATTTGTAAAGTAAACGCTCATCTCTGGTTATTTCCAATCAAATTCTAAAGAAAGATTTAACGAAAAAAATCCGCAAATATAGTCCGCAAAAACAACAATTAAAAAAATAAATTTTTTTATAAGGTTGTGGTTTGGCTTGGCATATTGGTTATGAATTGGGCATTCCTACAATTGGAGTAGCCAAAAAACTTAATGAAGCTCCACTTTTGTATTCTGGATATTGTACACGTGAGGATTTGGCAGAAATTAATTCGGTTAATTTTTAGTTTTTTGCGGATTTTCCCCCTTTATAAATAAGGTTTATTTGTGTTGGGTATGCTTCGCAACCTGTTTTTTAAAAGACGAAAGGCCGATCTTATACTCAATTATTTTTTTCCTATTTTTCGGTTTATCTTTTTTGTCCGCAAAAGTTGTCCGCAAAAAATTTTTTATCCACAAATTTTATTTTTTCAAAAATAAATTTTGTTTCAGGAAATTTATGACAAATGTGATGATTCGGAAGGATCAGCAACAATGTTCTACTTAAATTGGAATAAGAAAAATGAAAATAATGATTCAATAAAACTGCCAAGTTTAGCTGTTATCCACACAAAATCATCAAAAAAGGCTTTTTATGTTTCTGTTGGTTTTGGTATAGATTTTATTTCTGCATCAAAAATTGCTTTTAATTGTATTGGAAAGAATTCATATAATGTAAATCCAATTAGATTGGTTTGTTTTTATTTTTCTGGATTTTAATTACAAAATTAATGTCCGCAACATTTGTCCGTAAATAATTTTTCTGTAATCCCAGGGATGACTCTTTTAAATGTCCGCAAATTCTGTCCGAAGTTTTCACAATTTATTTTGATAGAAGTTGGTCTTGGGCTTCTCGTCCCCGTTCGTTTATATGGGGTTTTTTTCTATTCCCCGACCTCCCCCGTGCTCCGAATAATTCTCGATATCGAATAAAAGTTGCGGATTTTTTGATTGTTGTTAAAAATTATTTCCTTTTAATAAAATAATTACTATTTTTAATTAAGAGCGATCTTCGTTCGACTAAAAGAATTGGAGAAATTTTTGAACATTAAAAGAGAAAAAAAATTAGAAAGTGTGATTATTTTGTGTAATTATTATATAATTCTTTTTTTTCTTTTAAAAAATAAAAATTCTTTTTTACATTTTATCCGCAAATGTTTGTCCGCAAGATTTTATTTTTTTAAATCAAGTTTCTTTTAATTTTATTTTGCGAATTTATACTTGTAATGATCAGTGAAGACCAAGAAAACAACGATGATTTTGATCAACAACAATGTGTACCGTTATTTGTAGCTGCTCCAATGGTTCGATATTCTAAGTTTGTTGAATTTATTTATTTGATTTTTTGGGGTTTTAGGCTGTTAAAAAAAGAGATACGGAATTAATATGTCCGTACGGCAGTAATCAAGAGCGTAGCCAGAGGTTGCTACGGTCTTTGGCCTTTGGGTTTAGCTCGACTAGTAACACCACCCAGTCCGCAAAAAAATTTGCGGACAAAAAATTTTTTGCGGATAAATTTTGCAGATTTATTTTTTAATCAAAATTTTTTTAAAGATTGCCATTCAGACGACTTGTCAAAAACTATGGCTGTGACATTGTTTATACTCCAATGATTTATGCAGATTGTTTTATTAAATCAGAAAAGTGTAGAGCTGTTGAATTTGTACCAAGTGAAGGAGACATTCCAATTGTACAATTTGCTGCTAAAAATGCTGAAGATTTTGCTGGTGCTGCGGAATTAGTTTATGGGTTGGTTTATTCAAATTTGCTGTTAATTTATTTTAAAATTGTCCGCAAAAAATTTTTGTCCGCAAAACTTGTCCGCAGAAAATTTTTGTCCGCAAAAAATTTTTGTCCGCAAAAATCTTTTTGTCCGCAATACTTGTCCGCAAAAATTTTTTTCTTTCAATTAGTCATTGTCAAGGAATCGATTTAAATTGTGGTTGTCCAAAAAGAGATGTCCGATCAGAAGGTTTTGGTTCTAAACTTTTGGATGATCCCCAACTAATATTTGATATTGTTAGACAATGTAGAAGAAGAATATCTAATGAAAACTTTTCAATTTCAATAAAAATAAGATTAAAAAAATCGTTGGAAGAAACTGTGGATTTGTGTAGAAAGGTTTATTATTTTTTATTTTAGAAAGTGAAGCATGCTTCATGTTTTCTGAAACTTGCTTCAGGTTTTCTGAAACTTGCTTCAGGTTTTCTGAAACTTGCTTCAGGTTTTATGAAACTTGCTTCAGATTTATTGGAGCATCTTTCATAAAACTGCTTCCGATTTTTTAATGTTTCTGAATTAAAAATAATTTAATTTTAGGCAGAATATGCCGGTATTTCACACATTACCGTTCATGCTAGAACTGTTGAACAAAGAAATGAGCCACCCAATTATGATTCGATTGCAACAATTAAACAAGCGTTAAATATCCCGGTATTTGCTAATGGTATTTTTTAGTTTTTAAATGTAGAAATTGAAGCTTTCTTATCTTTTGAAGCATGCTTTAATTTTTTCGAAACTTGCTTCAGGTTTGCTGAAGCATGCTTCAAGATCTTTTGTGCAACTTGCTTCTGATTTTTTTGAAACATGCTTCAAGTTTTTTTGAAGCGTGCTTCAAGTTTTGAAGATGTTTCAATAAAATTTTTTGCTTCATGTTTCAGATTGTTTTTTTAATTTTTTAAAAATAATTTTAAGGTAACTGTAAAACACGTTTAGAAGCCTTAAACATATCAAAATTAACAAAAGCTGATGGTGTAATGGCCGCAAATGGTTTATTAGAAAATCCAGCTATGTTTGGTGGCTATTTAAAAACACCAAAACAATGTGTTTTAAGTTGGTTGGAAATGGAAAAGGAAGAAAATTTGTCTTTTGAATATTTTCATCAAATTTTGGTTTTTATGTTGAGGTTAGTGGGAGGGAATTTTTTGAAAATTTTTTTGAAGCATGCTTCAGATGTTTCATAAAACATGAAGCATGCTGCAAAAAATTTGAAACATGCTTCTGATTTTTTTGAAACTTGCTTCAGGTTTTCTGAAGCAGGTTTCAGATTTTTGAAGATGCTTAAAAAAAATTTTTTTTAATTAAAGGTCCTCATTACCCAAAGAAAAAAGAAATATTTTTAATTGTCTAAAAAATTCAAATGATGTCAGAAATTTTTTAAAAGAATTTTATTTTGATTAATATTTATTTGCTAATTGCTTCACCTTTTATTATTACAATGCAAAAACTTATGCACGGCTTAAACTTGATAGGTTTATTTTTAAAGTTTAATTTAATTCTTAATTCCGCCTGTTTTTATAATTAAGTTTTAGTTTATTACGCCTGTTTACCAAAACAAGTTTATTTCTATTTAATTCAAGTTTATTTTTTACAAATTCCGCCTGTTTTTATTCCGCCTGGTCATGTTATTCTAACAATAAGCTTTAATTAAAGTTTATTTTCTTTCAAGTTTTAAGTTTTATTTTTAAATTCCGCCTGTTTTTACCAAAACAAGTTTATTTTTTCTATATTCAAGTTTAATTTTTTTCTGATTTTTCAGAATATTATACAAACTTTATTTAAAGTTTATTTTTCTTTCTCTAATTCAAGTTTTATTTTTATTCTCTTTTATATTTTCTTTTGCTTCAAGTTTCTTTTTTACTCTTTCATCATCTCCATTGTTTTGTTATTATTTTTATTCTCTCCCATCATTTTTGTTGGCAGTTTTTCTCCAACAAATTTTTCATCATTTTTTGGCATCTTATTTTCTTCAATATTAGGTAAATGTGTTGGATGCATTCCTCCCATACCCTAAAAATTTCTTTTGATTTTTAAATTAAAGTTTAAGTATGCTTCAGATTTTTCTCGAAGCATTCTTTCATGTATAAGATTATTTCTAAAAATTTATAAAAAATCTGAAGCAAATTTTAAAGGTTAATTAACAGGTTTTGGAACATTTGAAGCATGCTTCATCTTATTTTTTATTAGTAACACATATTTCTAAAATTTAGAAACATGTTTTTAATTATTTTAAGGATGCTTCAACAATCAAAAAATTTTTTCTGTTAAACATGAAGCTGTTTTCTTTTTTAGTAAGCATGCTTTGAATCATGCTTCAGGTTTTCAATCGTTTTTTGGACCATAAGCACGTTTCACAAATCTGAAAGTATGTCTTACTTAACTTGAAACGTGCTTCTAAAAATTAGAGAGAAACATTTTTATTAAAACTGAAGTAAAATTTATAGTCTTGCTTCAATAAATCTGAAACATGTTTCTTTCTATTCAAACTTCTTACATTATTATTATTATTAAATTGTTCTTCACCACCACCCATTAACAACATTTCTTCTCCATTAATAAATAAAAAATTTATTAAAATAACAAATAAATAAATTGTTGGAGTAATTAAAAAAGCCATTCTTTTCTTTATATTTTTTGAAAATTATTATTTTTTTTTTGAATTTAAAACACGGAGAAAATAATTTTTTCTTTTATATAGGTCAAAAAATAATAATTTTTTTTTCAACTTTATTTGTTTTATAGGGCAATTATTTAATAATTATTTTCTTTTTAAAATATTTTTATATTATGTCACTTTTATTTACCTATGTACCTAGGATTTTATTAATGTCTTTTTTAATTTTTATTTTCTTTAAAAAAAATTTTTTTTTAAAGAAACCAAATTAAAATCCAAGAGACACATTTTTTAATTACTAATAGAATTTTTAAATTATTTTTTGTAATTATTTTTAATTTTTGGGGATTTTTAGATAATTAAATTGCAAATAAAAATCACACACAATTTTTAGATTCCCATAAAAAATTTTATTGCAAAAAAATTAAAATTGGGGGATTTTTTGTCCTTAATTTTTTGGGTTAAAATTTTTTTTAAATTTTATTAGCCTAAAAAATTTTTTCATTCCGATTTGTAGCAAATTTAATTTTGTTTTAAAAATATTTTTGATATTTTTGAGTTATTATATATTTGAACTAAACAACATATTTTCCCTCATTCTCTATTTTAATCAAAAAAATTTTTTTTTCTTTTTTTTTTAATATTTTTCTGATGAAATATTAATGAGAAAATGCCAATTTTGTTACAGTTTTTTAGCAAAAAAATTTTTTTCCAATTTCCATAACTTTTTTTTTGAATTTTTAATAAAAAAAAATGGAGTAATCTTCACTTTTAAACATTTGTGTTTTCTCCTAAAATAGTAATAAAAAATTTAAATATTTTTAGGATAGTTGGCAATCTGTTTTTAAATTTTTCCCTAAACAAAATTAATTTTTTTTTCAATTGTTAAAATTAATTTTTTTAATTTTTTAGATAAAACTTCTTTTCTAAATAAATATATATTGTGTGTTTTTATGGCATTGTTTAAAAATTAAAAATAAATTTTAAAAAATGTCTTCGAATGTATTTAAATTGTGAGGATTTTTATCTTTTTAGTTTAAAAGTCTTAAGGTGTTGAACAGCACAGGAAAAAATTTTTTTTGAATTCTTTTTGTTAGACTAGCTTAAGGACACTCTCATTAAGACCCTAAAGACTTGAAATATTTTTTAGTTCTAGGAAGGGCGCTCTGTCAGCCCTTCCTAGCACACGTAGTAGCGAATGCTCCTCTGGCAATAATTGTCATAAGGAAATTATAAAGTTCGGTGCTTTCCGGGGCTAAACTTACTTTGATAAATTCTTTTTTGGATTTAAAAAAAATTCTTTATTAAATACTTAATTAATTAAAAAAAATTTTTTTTTAATTTCACAGTTGTTATTTTTGTGTTTTTCTTCAATTTCTTGTAAATTTAATAATAATTCCCTCAATAAAATGTCAACAACAACAACAAAAATTTAAACAAAAATTTCTTTTAATTAATAAAAATAATTTTGAAACTTCTCCAGATAATATTTTTAAACTTGGAAAAGAATTAAAATATTCAACAGAATGGAAACGTAAAATGCAAATGCTTTTAAGAAGAAATTATTTAATTAAAAGTGCTAGAAAAATGAAAATTAGAGAAAATACGGTGAGTGAATAAAGGGAGGGGGGAGGGAAAAAATCAGAAATTATTTCAGAAACTAATCAGAATTTTTCAGAATTAATTCAGAAAATTTTCAGAATTTTTTAAATAAGAATTATTTTCGGGCTTAAATCAGAATAAAATCAGAGACATCAGAATTTATTCTGATTTAATTCTGAAATAATTCTGGTTTAAATCAGTTAGGTCAGAATTATTTCAGGATTAAATTAACTTGGTATTAAAGAAAATTAGAATAATTCTGATTTTTCCTTTTAAAGTAAATTAATCTAAAATTTTAGAATGATAAATACAATGAATCTCTAAAGGCTGCAATTAAGAAAATATTGATGGGAATTTATTATTAATTTTTTTTTAAATTAACACAACAAATAATAACAATTTTTAATTTTAATATTTTAATAAAATTTGGAGCATTTTTTGGATTATGAAAGTTTCCTAAATATCACCACACAAAATATCAAATAATAAGTCAACTCCCGACAATACGTCTCTCCCCCAATACTTCCACCATTTACGATACTTCCGTTAATATTTCGATTGTACATCACTAGAGGAGTCGTATTATCAAGATTCGACTGTGTCAAAGTATTTTATCAACTTCTGTCTCCCCTCTCAATTCAAATTCAAAAGTATCTCCACTTAAAGGCTTTGTTGGCCTCATTGTAGTTAATGGTTCTCCCCATTCTCTTGTAGCTGGGGGCGAGCTTGACAATATTAAAATTGTTCCAACAAGTAGAGTAGTTGAAAATATTATTAGTAGGAGTCTGTCGAGGACAAATGCAACATATGACCAATTTTCTGATACCTTTAAATATTTGACATTATGAAATTGGGCATTTTGAAGTTTACCTTATCGCGTTTTTGTTTTGCTCTAAAATAATCCGCAATAAAATGCACATTGTCCAACATTCTTCTAAGCACATCAGGGCCGAGCCCTCTCATCTGTGCAAGTTGTGAAAGCCTCAATTCTCCCTCAGGGATTGTAGAAGAAACAAAAAATGGACTTGGCCTTCTGGAACCGGCACAAAACGAAGGGGCTTGTGTGTCTGTATTTTTTGTATTTTATGTATTTTTGGTGTTTTTGTATTTTTCGGATTTTTTAAATTACCAGATATAGTAGTAGATTCGTCATTCTCTGACTGGGCATCTTCCTCCGGCGGATTCATTAACAGAAGTTTGGGTAATAGACGAATAAAAAGGCGATAAATCCATCGAGGCATTGTGTGGAGGGTTCCATCACTTTAAAATTTATTTAAAAAATTTTCTAAAAATAATTTAAAAATTATATACCGTCTATGAAAATTCAAAGTAACAACAGAAATTGCAATAGAAAAAGAAACTAGAAACATTGTAAAGAGTAAATAACGACCAATTAATGGAATAACCATTGAAGTTGGGGGAATTAATTCAATAAGAATAAGGTAAAATACAGTTAACGTAACCAATACAGAAACTAAAAATATATAGTAATTTATTCCGGAAAATATAAAAATGTATTTTTGTATTTTAGAAAAGAATATTAAATTTATGGAATGGGGGGAGAATTGTATTTTCCGGAAAACTAGTTAAATAAAAATACATATTACCTATTTTATGTATTTTCCGGAAAAATAATATTATACAGCGGAGAGAATATTTGTGTTTTCCGGAATTGTATTTTCCGGAAGTGTTTTCCGGAATAATTTGTATTTTCCGGAAGTGTTTTCCGGAATAATTTGTATTTTCCGGAAGTGTTTTCCGGAATAATAATTTGTATTTTTCCGAAATATAAACAAATTATTTTCCGGAATACTTTTGTATTTTATTTCCGGAATATTTTTTATATTGTATTCTCTGAAACCTTTAAATAAAATATAAATAAATAAACTCACTAGAATAAGTCATTTTGTGTTCACATGCAGGAATATAAAAAACAAAAACAGTTAAAATTGCTAAAAAAAAAATTTTTTTTATTTTTTTTAAGTCGTTAAAAAAAAATTTCTGACCAAGTAGCATACACGGAATAACTAAGTTAACAATAAAAAATAAAGTTTTGCGTCGAATAACAAGTCGAAAGGTTATGTCAATGTAAAAATCCTGGAAAATTGGGGAAAAATTTATTTTTTGTATTTCTTTAAATTTTAAATAAATTACCTGACCACAACAGCCCGGATAAAGTTGTTCATGTCTAATAAATAAATAAATACTTTTTGTATTTTTTTCCAGAAATTTTAATTATAATTTGTATTAAAAAAAATAATTTTTGTATTTTCCGAAAATAATTATTTTATTGCATTTTTTTTTTATATTTTTATGTAACCCATACCTGCTACTACTAACTGACATCAAATCCCATTCAAGACTTCTAAAATTACACTTTATTTTATTTTTTTTATTTTAATTTAAATTATACGGATGGTAAGCAGACAAATCCATCCCAATTTTAAGATATTTGTATTCTCTACCATCGGGGTAACTAAGTGCTTGGGGTTTGTCATCTGGGCCTACCTTTAAAATAAAAAAAAATATTTTTTTCAGAAGAAAATAAAATCAGTATTTTTCAGGAAAATTTTTTTAGGGAAAATGGTTTCCGGAAAATACAAAAGTTTCCGGAAAAATAATATTATTAAACTTCCGGAAAGATAGGAATATACATTTATTTGTATTTTCCGGAACGTTGTAATATTTAATAAGAATAATATATTTGTATTTTCCGGGAAATTTAATAACTGTATTTAATTTTTGTATTTTATTTTAAACCTTAAAATTAAAAAAATATTTTTTTCAAAAAACAAATTCAAATCGGTGTTTTTCCGGAAAAATACAGTTTACCGGGAAATATAAAATTTCCGGATACGTTCTCCGGAAAAACTATATGATTATTAAACTTCCAGAAATAGGTGAATAATATATTTGTATTTTCCGGAATGTTTTAATATATATTTGTGTTTTCCGGGAAATTTAATAACTGTATTTTTTATTTAATTTTTGTATTTTATTTTAAACCTTAAAAATTAAATTAATTTTTAATTTACAGGTATTTGTGATATATTCATCAAAAATCCATTATAAGTCCATCCCCCAAATTTCATTAAACATTCTTGTGTATCAAAAGGAAAATATTCAATTTCAATATTACAAAAAGATTTGTAAATGCTTGGGGGTTTCCAAACAACTAAACCATTAAAATAAATTATGGCGTCAGAAACAATTGAAATGTGAGGTTCTCCATCAGCATTATTATATAGAACTATATCTGGTATCCATATTAAATCTGATGGAATATGTAGCTTTTTTATTCCACTAAATTTTGATGGGTCCCTTTAAAAATGAAATTTTTAAAAAATCAAAGAAAAAAAAAATAAAAAAGAGAGAGGCGACACATTAAAGCCCACAGCCTTATGGCCATATTTTGAGCCATAACTTCTTAGATTTTTAACCTATACAAATAATTTCTATATCAATCGAAAGTTCTAAATGTGTACATTATTTTACTTAACAGGACTGATTTGATCTGACCATTTTAAAAAGAGTTGAGAAAATAAAGAGAAAAGGAGCCCTAAATCTCGAGGTCATACTTTTGGCCATAACTTTTTTTATTTCTGTCCGTTTTAAATATTTTTTATATCAATCGAAAGCGCTTGATGTGTGGATTATTTTAACTAACAGTTTAATTTAATCAGACAAATATACAAAAAGTTAAAGCGGAATAAAGATAGAAAATCACGATTGTACGTACTTACCGAAATGTAACATTTTGTAGGATGTTCTGATCAAATCGATCCTGTTAAATAAAATAATCCTTACATTTAGTCCTTTCGATTGATATTATAATTATTCAAATCGGTTAGGAACTAAAAAAGTTATGAGTCAAAATATGACCTAAAGATTTGAAACTTTTCTCCATCCTCCTATCTCCTATCCAAAAATTTGAAAAAATAAATAAACTTGCCAAACAAATTTGTAATCGTACCATTGCTAAAAAAACAAATTTTGTAAAGAATCAAAATAAATTAATTTTAATACCAATTCAAGCCACAAAGAGGTTGTTAATACTTGATTGACTTCATCCTAAAAATTAATTTAAAATTTATTTTTTTTTATTTTTTTATTATTTTATTTATCTTTAAAAATCAAAATTAATTAAAATCATTAATTTAAAATTTATTCGCTTTTTTCAACACCTTTTACTTTCCTTTACCAAAACTGGATTTTTAATATATATTTTATCCTTTAAAAATAAATTTTTAATTTCCTATCAGAAGAAAGGAAAAAAAGAATTTTTTTTTAATCTCGTTTCCTCCAAGAAAAAAATTTTTTAAAACACGTTCTAGCGTGTTAAAAAAATAAAAGGAAGAGATTAGAGAGCGAAAAAAGGTCAATTAATTAAAAAAAATATATAAAAGAACAGAGTCTATCTGATCACTAAACCACAAATCTCTAAAAATAATTTAATAAAAATGACACCAAAACAATGGGAATTTTTTCGAATTTTAGCAATTTCTTCATGTATTGCTTCATTAGCTAGTGTAATATTATTAGCTGTTTGTATTCCTTTAATTTATATACAAATTGAGGAAGAAAATGAATTTATTGGGTTAAAAGCAAAACAATTTAGAGTTAATTTTTAAATTAATTTATAAATTTAAAAAAAATTAATTTTTTTAAAGGAAAATTCAGAAAGAATATGGACTAATACTAATTACCAAAATTTGGGGAGAAATAGTGGTGAAAATGAGAGAAAGAAGCGAGCAGTGTTAAATGTTGGAGGAATTTGTTCAGGTAAAAATTATAGGAAAAATACAGAAAATACAAATTCCGGAAAGGGAAAAATACAAAAAAATACCAAATTCCGGAAAGGAAAAATACAGAAAATACAAATTCCGGAAAGGAAAAATACAGAAAATACAAATTCCGGAAAGGAAAAATACAGAAAATACAAATTCCGGAAAGGAAAATACAAGTCAGAAAAATACCAAATTCCGGAAAAGAAGTCATTAATAATAAATAGAATTTCCGGAAAGAAAAATACAAAAACTGCTTCCGGAAAATAAAATAATATTTTCCATAATGTGGAAAAATACAATTGTAAAAGAATCTATTAATAAAAGTAGAATAAAAAATAAAATTTACAGAAGGAGTTACTTCCTAAAAAAGAAAAAAATACCTTTCCGGAAAGGAAAATAAATTTAAAAACACACAAACAGGATGTAAGTCGTTGACATGCCCACCCGGCCCGATAGGTCTTCCAGGCCCAGCAGGAGAAGACAACCCTCCAGGGGAACCAGGAATGCCTGGCGAACCAGGAATTGATGGATATGATATTGAACTTGGGCCTGAACAAGAACAAAGCTGCGCAATCTGTCCAGCTGGACCGCCTGGGATGAGGTGAATTAAACGAAGATTTATTTTGATAATTTCGTTTAAAGAGGAAGTCAAGGCGAAAGAGGACAGACAGGAATTGTTGGAATGGTAGGGGAAAGTGGGACAGATGCTGAGGCAGGAAGAGAAGGCCCTAGAGGAGATGCAGGTCCTCCAGGCAAACAAGGCCCAAAAGGAAAGAATGGATACCCTGGAAGTATTGGAGATAACGTTATAGCAGGAATAGGGCAGAAGGGCCCAAAAGGTCCTCCTGGCCCTGCTGGTTCAATGGGAATGGTTGGAATGGCAGGAAAATCGAACATGCGACAAGGCTTTCCAGGCGTAGCAGGAAGTGTTGGTCAACAAGGGCCGCAGGGGCAAAGTGGTGCTGAAGGAGCACAAGGATTAATGGGACTTGTGGGGGAGCCGGGTGAGTATTTGGAGTCAAAAAATAATTTTAGAAAAAATTTTTTTGAAGGAATGCCTTCAATGTATTGTCCAACAGATTGTGGTGTTTCACACATAAAAGTACCAGAATTTGAAAAAACTGTTGGATATAATACAAAAGAAGAAATAAATAATAAAAATAATATTAAAAAGAAGACAACAAAAAAGAGAAATAATAATAAAGTTTTGGGGACAAACAACTACAAAATTGAAAAAAATGTGGGAAGAAAAAGAGTAAAAATAGTTGAAGAAAGGCATCCTAATGGAGGATATAATGCTCAACATGTTTAAGAGAAGAAAATACAGTTCCGGAAAGAGAAGAAAATACATTGTATTTTCCGGAAAATAAAATACAATTGAAGAAACTTTCCGGAAAATACACATTTCCGGAAAGTTAATTTTAAAAATACACATGTTCAAATCCGGAAAAATACATTTCCGGAAAATACAAGAAATAGAAATATCAAAGAAATACATTTTCAGAAAAATTTAGGAAATACAAAAACAGAGAATAAAAAATTTCCGGAAAAATACAATTAATCTTTAAATTAGCCCCACAATTGTGCAAAGAATAAAATCTTTTTTATTTTCCCCGGAAAACATTTAATAATTTTAAATTAATTTTAATTGACTAAAAAAAATTTAAAAAAACCCACCACATCAATAATACGAATTAAACTAGCACCAAATTTGACATCCAAAGGTTGAGTACTATTTTTAACAGGGCGCACATTTTTGTTGTAAAAATACCTAAAAAAAAGAATGAAATAAAGAATTAAAAAAAAAATTTTACATTAAATCCTCATAAAGTTGATAGTCGTAATTTACATTTCTACTGGTTAAGACGGGGGTAGAAAAAAATATAAAGAAAACTTAAAAAATTAAAAAAAAAATAATTTTATATTGAAATTAAAATTACCTAATAAAATGAAAAGCATGTTAATAATGTCTAAAGGAAAAATAATATTCCTGGAAAGTAAAATACAATTCAGGAAAATGGGGGGAAACTGAAAAAGACAATTCCGGAAAGGAAAAACACAAACATTTGACAATTCCGGAAAGGAAAAACACAATTAATAAAAATGTTTAAAAACACAGTATTTTCCGGAAATACATAAAATACAATTAATCTATCAAGAAATTAATACCCTAAACTAAAAGTGTATTATTGATCATAAATAAATTTAAAAAAATAATAGGAAACAGCTGTCGAAAATAATTTTTTTTCTTGATTTTATTTTAATTTACAGCCAATCTCTTTTTTTTTGATAAATGATTTTAAAAATAGGAGAAAGAGGAAAGAAAAGTCTTGCAAAAAAATTTTTTAAAAATTTTTTATATGAATTTTATTTCTCTAAAAATAGGAGAAAAAAAATATCAAAAAAGTGATATGTAAAAATTAAATATTAATTTTTAAAAAAATTTAAAAACCACACCTCGAATTATTCTCTAATTAATTAATTAATTAATTTTTAAAAAATACATAAATTTATTGCACAATTTATTTTTTTTTAATCAATTTCTTCTCCTTTATTTGATACATTTTCTGGGTTTGTTGTTTCTGCTTCTTCTTTGTCCATACAATCCTTTAAAAAAATTTTTCAAAAAAATTCCAGAAATTTTTTTTCAAATTTTACCGAAAGTCCAGAACAATATAAAAGCATAACTAAGGCTAAAGCTTGTAACCGGTTATCAACAATATCAAAATCTTCATCGTTTTTACAAGGTAAAGAACGCCTTTCACGAGTTACCCGTTCAATCATTGTTTGTACTCTATCAATCTTTTTAAATAAAATTTTAAATTTTAAAAGACCTTATTATAGGGTATCCCTTGGGAGTTAAAAAAAAATCGTCTCTCATAATGAGGGGCATGTTAAAGTGAGGGGGGTATCACTTTTTAAACACACACTTCCCCCCCTCCCCCCTCCCACATTCAGTAACCAACCAAAATTTTAAAAGCCTATCTTGAATCAAGGTACCATATATTTTTTTGTATTAGAACCTCATGGGGCTCTATTTTTCAACTATCCTTCAAAATGAAGCTTTATTACAGCGAGGGGCTCTAATACACAAAAATACAATAAATTTAATTTTTGGGAAGTAATTTATAATGAAGTTTTTAATTTAAAAATTTTTTCTTTTACCTGGGAATTAATTTTTAATTTTCTTTCACTAGCTGGTAAATCTCCAAAAACTAATTTTCCTTTAGTTTTAGTTTCACAAATAACTTGGGGATTGTAAGCATTTCCAGGTTCAAAACGTAATTCATCAATATTTATTTCTTTTGGAAAACCTTCCAATGAATTAAAAAATTCACGGTCAAGAACATCCTGAAAAAAAGTTTTAAAAATCAAAAAAATTTCAAAAAAAAAATATTACCGAAATAGCAATAAATATTTGAGATTCTCCTTGACTATTTTGTAAAGATTGGGATGATTGTGAGGGTGGTGGAGATTCTGGAGGTTCTGAAAAATTAATTAAAAAATTAAAATTATTTCTAGAATATGTAAATAGATTTCATCCATATTTATACATAAGTTGGTAATTCTTCGGTGTTTAGACCCCCTTCCCCCCCCCCCCCATCATTTTCCTGAATGCCTATGCGGCATCTGATATCTTGTTATGGATTATCTATCATTTCAAAGAGTTTTTCAAGCTGAGTTATTAAAAGCAAAAAAACAACATTTACCAGTAGACATTCTTGATGTTGATTCTATTTCCTCTCTAGATGGTGTTGTTGTAATTTCTGGAATATTATTATTACCTCCTCTTCTTTTTCTAATTCCCCCTCCAACTTGTTTTAAAGTAAACATTGTTGTTTGGAGTTTTTCTGCTATTCTTCTTCTTCTACATCCACTACCTAATTTATTATCTGTGTCAGGTAATATATTTGATGATTGTTGATTTAGTAGAGGATTTGTAGTTGTTAATGGAATTTTTTGTTCTTCTAAAAAATTAAATAAATTATAAATATTGTTTATAAAATCAAAAAGAATAACTAGGAAAATCAGGAAATATTACAGAAAATCAGAAAATAAATCAGAAGATGAAAAAATCAAAATTAACTAAAAAAAACAGAAACCAGAAAAAAAATCAAAAACAGGATCGAATAGATCAGAACAAGGAAAGTCACAAAAAAATCAAAACTAGATCAGAAAAAAAATTAGAATAAATTGAAAACAAAAATCAGAATAACACAGAAAATCAGAAGATGCAAGAAAAATAAGAATATTAAAAATCAGAATAACTCGAAAAATTCAAAAAAAAAATTCAAAAAAAAAAACTAAAGAGGTCAGAACGAGGAAAATCCCCAAAAACTCAAAATTAGATCACAAAAAAAATCAGGAAAAAAAATATAGAAAAAAATATAGAAAAAAAAATCAGAAATCAAGAAAAAATCTCAACTACCTGAACAATTTGTTGCCTCTTTTCTTGTAGGAGATTCACCATTAAAATCAACCAATTCTTCAAAAAGTTCATCATCATTAAAATTTGAAGGATTTATTATTTTAGTACATTCACAAGTTTTTGCTTTATCCAAACATTTATTATTTGTATGACAAATTATCAAACATTTTTCACAACGACTACCACCTTTTAACCAAATTTTGCCAGAACAAATAAAACAAGAAAAATGTAAACCTTTTTAAAAAAAAATTAAATTAAAATTAAACTTGTTTTTGTTGGGGGTAAATTGTAAAACTTTGTTGGGAGAAATTGTAAAAAAAACAAGTTGGAATTAATTTTACAATTTGTAAAAAAATTAAAAAAAAAATTTACAATTTGTAAAAAAAAAAGTTTGGGACGCGTTAATAAAACTTGTTTTTACAACTTCCATTATAACGGTTAGAAACCTTTGATTTGTAAAACTTGTTTGACTAAATTAAATGAAAACTACAAAACAAGTTTTTTACTGAGGAAGTTTTACAACTGTTCCCTACAAAAGCATAAACCCAACATTTAATTAAATAGCTTAATTTTACAAATGTTAGAAAACTTAATTGTAAAACCTATTCAATTATAAATTGTAAAAAATAACACAAGTTTTCCAACAAAAAAAATTATTATTACCATGTTTAGGTTGTAAATTAATCCATTTATGTTCATTATTCAACAAATTTTGTTGTTGTTGATTTAAATTTTCTTTTTGTTGTTTTTGCTCTTCTTTATTATTTTCTTCTTCTTCTTCTTCCTTTTTTAATAAATCTTTTTGTTGAATTAATGAATTTGGAAGACCATCAGGGAAAAATCGAAAACCAAGAATTATATCTCCAAAACATAAACGTGGATCTTAAAAAAAAAAGATTTTTTAAAAATTTAATTAAAAAATATAAATTTATTCACATACCAAAACCATTATGTTTAGATAATTCTTCAAATTCTGTTGGAAAAATATTTTCTCTGAAAAAAAAATTTTTTTTTTAATTTAAAAATAAATTTTAATAAATTAAAATTAATTAATTGAATCTTCATTTAATTTTTAAAATTTTAATTTCTATTTTTTTAATTAAAAAAAAATATTTTTTCTTAATTCTAAAAAAAAACCTTTCTTTAGGTCCTTTCAAATAAAAACGTTCTCTATGACTATTTGAAAGAGTCAACTTTAAAAAATAAATTAAATTATTTAAAAATTAATTTAAAAAAAAATTAACCGTGCAATCATCAATAATTCGTGGGACATAAATACTTGTCTAAAAAAGATTTTTAAAATTAAAAAATAACAAAAAAACTTACAAAACCAACAAGTTCACAAGAATCTTTTTCATTTCCCTCAGCATCAGCACAAACCAACACATTTAAATATAATGACTCATTTTGTAAAGTAAAATGAAGAGATTGTCCCCATAAAGGATCCTTTTTTTAAAAAAAATTAAAGTTAAAAAAACTGATTAAGAAAATTTCAGACTAGAGATTGGACCGATATGTGATCTCGAATAAAAATCCTTTTTTTTTTGTAAAAAAAAGCTTTTTCGAAATATCCATCTAAATTTTTATACGACACTCCAAGTGCAATCTCTAATTTAGATTGTAACATTCAAAAATCTTATATTAAGACTTTAACGATGGTGATCGATTCAGAACCGAACCGAAAGAACGAGGATTTTCGTTCGTTTTTTCGGTCCAGTTTCTTTGTCCAAAGATTTTGTCAGACTCAAAAAAAAGAAAAAATAATTCTTTTAATTGATTCACCAAAATTATTTCCCACAATTAATACAAAAAAATTTAAAAAAAACCTTAGTTAAAGGTATTTGTTTTGTTTTTTGTATATTTACATCTTGAAGAAATGCTTCAGATTTTGTTGCTGTTGTCCCTCTCTTTTCTCCATCATCTAATACATTTTTACCACAAGAAGGGGAAGGAGACCTTTTTTAAAAAAATAAATTAAATTTTAAAAATTAAAAGATTTTTTAAAATTAATTTTAGAATTTCAAAATGTAAGACTTGAACGACTTTTTGAGAAAAAAAATTTCATAAATTTTTTTCTCCATTTTTCAAAGATTTTAAAATTAAAACGGCTCACTAAATTAAAAAGGTCTTCAAAAATTTTTTTAATTTTCTAAATTTTTTAAAATTAATACTAAAATTCAAAAATATGTCAGACTAAACGGCCCAGTGATTAAAAAAAACTTTTTAATTTTAAAAAATTTTTCTTATAAAATAAACCTCCTCACAATTTTTTCTTAAATAATTTATTCTCTTCTCTAGTAGGAGTACCCAACCTATCCACATTAAAATGTTCATTAATTTCCATATCATCGTTTACTTCTATAGCTAATTCTGAAGGTTTTCTTCTATTCCATAATTCATTAATTTTTAATCTACCCGCTTGCCAATGTTTTGCCATTTCATTTGCTTTTGCCTTTAAATTAACAAAAAAATTTATTCGGATGTTCCCTTCACACTACCCATAGTGCGAAAGGAACATAAATAAATTTTTCAAAGATTTTTTTCTTTTTTGGATGTTCTCTTCACACTACCCATAGAGTGTAAGGAACATGAAAAGGCCAAGAAAATGATAGAACAAAACGTGTAAACCCATTAATTAATTAGAAGGTCTCGCAGATTCACTCCTGCCCGATGGCTAAACTCTTACTTAAACGAAGAATTAAATAAAAAAAATCAAACAAACATGCAATCTTTCCCTTTTAGATTTCACATTTTCTGGTTTTCTACAACTTGTAATTGAACTTGTATCGTCTAAACAAACATCCAAACTTGTTTTACAAGTTGTATTGTCTTCGTTGTTTTGAACAACATTTTGTATAATCGTTGATGTTTTTCTTGAATTATTTGTTGTTGTTGTTGTTGTTGGGGTTGGTGACAAACTTGATTCAGATCTTGAACGTCTCAATGTTTTTTTCTTCTTTTTAATACTAGAAAGACGAAAACTTCCTTCATTTCTTTCAAGTTTTCCTCCAACTTGTTTTACAACACCTTCTTCTTGTTTTTCTTCATTTTTATTTAAAACTTGTTTTTCAACATTTTCTCCAACTCTCTCCCCAACTTGTTTTACAACTTGTTTTGCAACATCTTCACCAACTTGTTTCCCAACATTTTTTACAATTTCTTCTCCAACTTGTTTTACAACATTTTCTCCAACTTTCTCCTCAACATTTTTTACAACCTGTTCCCCTATTTTATTTCCAACTTGTTTCCCAACAATTTCCCCAACTTGTTTTGCATGTTGTTTAGCAACTTGTTTTACAATTTGATTTTCTTGTTCCTCAAACTTTTCTTTTTCCTCCTTGTTTAAATTAATGTTGGGACTTGAATAATCAACTGACCCCCTTTTTGTTTGTGAAGAAGGTAAAAGGAGTTCAATAGAGTCCGAGGCAGATTTAAACAAACATTCTAAAGAAAATTAAATATTTTTTTTAAAGTTAAAAAAATTCCTTCTCACTTCCAATATTTTTTTCCTCTTCCTCTTCTTTATTAAATTCAGGCAAATCCTCAGCTCTAAATTCTATAGGCTGTGCACCCAGCAAAATAAAATCATCAACAGATTTTGAAGGTTTTTGTAAAGAAGAACAATTATTATTTTTCTCTTCCAATTTTCTTTCCACTAAAATTAATAGATCGCTACATGTTCCAGATAATAATCGAATAGCTTGTCTTTCACTTCTAACAGCTATATTGTTTACAGCAATTAAAATATCTCCAATTCTAAAACCGCTTTTTTCTGCATTTGAATTGGTTTCGACTTTTTCAACAGAGACATCTTTTCCATTCTAAAAAAATTTAGTTATTTGCAAACTTTTTTTAGTTTTAGTTATTTGCAAAACTTTTTTTTTATTTATTTGTTATAAACTTTTTATTTGCAACTTTGCAAAACTTGTTTTACACACTGCATTCTATTAACTTGTAAAAACTTGTTTTTCCCAACTTGTCTTTTTTTCAAACTTTTTTTTTACAAAATGTTTTACAATTGCAAAACATCCTTTAAAATTTCAATACTAACCTTCATTCCCAACGTCAAACCAATTTTATCATTAATTCCTTTCCTTGAAAAAGACAACATTAAACTTTGTAAATGTAATTCTTCATTTGAGGATATTTGATTTGTACTAGTTCCTTTAAGTTTGTTAAATGAAGAGCAACCAAAAGGGCGTTTTTCTAAAGAGAAAATTTTTTTTAATTTTTAAGAAATTAGATTTAGGGGTTGCGAACAAAATTTGAAAAGTATTACTATTTAAATTGGAAATAAATCAGTATATCCAAAAGGCACGTAACCAAGAAAAAGAATTTTTAGAAGGAAGGTGGGAATTATTTTTAAAAATTTTGTAACTTATATTACGTTTTTTTCAAAAAGATTCTGAGAATTGAAAAAAAATTTTCTTTGAGAATTTTGGAAGGCTGTACATCCAACACAGCGAAAATGAATCCAAAAAATTGATTAAAAAAATTTTTTTTTCTAAAATATTCTTAGCGCTGTACCTGTTGGAAATGACCGTTTTTTCCTATTTTAACAATAAGAAGCTTTTCTATTTTGTCCGAATCCCTCCAAATTAAATTTTTTAATTAAAAAAATTTCCAAACCTAAAAATACTTTACAAAAAAGATGCTGTCCTCCATGACGAAGTGAAATATTTAAACGAGATGAGCATAGCACGGTAACTTCTAAACCCGATCCAGAAAAATGAATGTGATCAAGTGCTTCTGAAAAGAAATTTTTTTTAATTTTTTGAGAAAATTAAAAAAAATCCAAACCAATATTTGGAGAAATATTAAACAACGGATTTTGAAAAAATGGTCGAAAACGTATTTTGTAATTAGGCCAAACATGTTTAAGTTGAACAAGTTTACGAAAAGCTGTTGTGATTAAAGGGATTAAATGTCGAAGATTTCTGCCTTGAAACTTTAAAAATAATTTTTTGTGAAAAAATTTTTAAAAATTCAAAAAGAAACCTGAGAATCAATTTTTAAATTCATTTGAGGATTTTCTACAAAACAAATACTCCAATGAGCAAAAGGTTGTCGAGTTATTGTAAGTCTCGCTTTTCCTTTAAGTTCCAATAACTGAAAATTTTTTTAGAGTTTTCGATTGGTATAATTATTTAGAATGAATTGAAATTTAAAAAGTTATGGCTCATAATTTGTTGAAAATCACGATTGCGCGTACTTATCCAAATGTAACTTTTGACAGGATAGTCTTGTCAAATTGTCTCTATTAGATAAAATAATTCGTACGTTTAGAGATTTCGAATGATATAGTGATTATTTGAATCAGTTAAGAATCAAAAAAAAAGTTATGACCCAAATATGGCTTATGGACTGGAACAAAACGATTTTGTGCAACTAAATTACATAAATCTCAAAATAATTCTTTCACAAACCTTAACAGATAATTGTGCAAACTTTCCAAAAGCCATCAAAGCATCTACAGACATTTGAAAACCACCTTTATAATCCAAATTTAACATCAAAACCAATTCATCAAACATATCTGGATCAGACTCATTCAATTTAAATTCTGAGATTTTAATGTCTTTAATCATAGGTGGATGTGTTCCAATTTCCAAATCACGAATTTGAATGTCCTATGGAGAAAGGAAAAAATTTAGACAGGAAATTTCTAAATTTTTTTAACATAAATTCCAATTTTTGTTCTGATTTTTAAAATCAGTTGTCGAGTTATTGTAAGTCTCGCTTTTCCTTTAAGTTCCAACAACTGAAAAATTTTTTTAAAGATTTCAATGGGACAAGAATTATTTAGAACGGATGAAAATTATTATAAAAAAGTTATGACTCATAATTTGCTGAAAATCACGATTGCGCGTAATTACCCAAATGTAACTTTTGGAGGGATGATCTTATATAATCTCTCTATTAGATAAAATAATTCCTACATTTAGAGCTTCCGATTGATATAATGATTATTTGAATCGGCTAAGAATCTAAAAGTTATGAACCAAACCAAATATATATATATAGAAGACTGGAACAGAACAATTTTGTGTCATTTACCCGATTATAAATTACCTAGCCCTCAAAATAATCCTTAAAACAAACCTTAACAGATAATTGTGCAAACTTTCCAAAAGCCATTAAAGCATCTACAGACATTTGAAAACCTCCTTTATAATCCAAATTTAACATCAAAACCAATTCATCAAACATATCTGGATCAGACTCATTCAATTTAAATTCTGAGATTTTAATGTCTTTAATCATAGGGGGATGTGTTCCAATTTCCAAATCACGAATTTGAATCTCCTGTGAAGAAAAAAATTTTTTAACTAGAAAATTCCTGATTTTTATTGATTTTTAATAACAGAAATTCAGATTTGTTAAGGTAAAAATCTGCTAAGATCAGAAATTCTTCTGATTTTTCAAAACAAAAGTTTGATTTTTAGAATCAGAATTTCCGATTTTTCAAAACAGAAAAAAAAATTTTTTCTAAATTAAATAACAACCTGAATTATTCTCCCAGCAGTAGAACTTCTAGCTGTTGCATCGTTTAATTCTAATTGAAGTTTTTTGTATAGCCACCTTTTAAACAAAAATATTTTTTAATTGTGTAAAAAATTCTGGTCTTTTCTGATTTGTTCTGATTTTTAAAATTCTTATTAATTCTGGTTTTATTCTGATTTTTGATGAAATTCGTGCCTATTCTGATTATGAATTTCTGATTTATTAAACCAGAAATTCTGATTTTAATTTAGAATTCTGGCTTAGAAAATCAGAATTTGTTTTTAAAAATTCTGGTCTGTTCTGATTTTTAATCAAATTAATAACCTTCTAAACTGCCTTGTATCTTTAATTTCTTGAAATAAAAAGTGAAGGAGTAAACTAAATGAAGAACAAGATTCCCATTCTGAACCCCCATTTCCATCTTTTGAAGAATTCAAAAATGCTTTGATTTCCTAAAATATTTTTATCAAAAAGAATTTTGAAAAATTATCAGAATTTTAATTCTGATTTTTTGTTGTTTTTCTGTTCTGATTTTATTTTCTAATAGAAATTCTGATTTTTTTAAATCAGAATTTTATTTAACTTCTGATTTCACAATTCTGATTTTCTATTACAAGTTCTGTTAAGATTTTTGTTCTGGTTTTACATAAAAAATTCCGATTTTTCAAAATCAGAATTTCTGATTTTCTTAGGCGTTTTTCATTTAAATTCTGATTTTTCATAATTTATTTAAAAAAAGACCAAAACTTACAGGAGGAATTCTAGCTTTATCTGCTGCTTGTATTTGACAATTATTATTATTTAAATCTGTTTTTGTTGTTCTTCCAAATATATTAAAGAAATAAATTCCAAATAAAAATAAAATAAATAAAATTCCAAAAAAGAATCCACAAATAAAGAGAAAAATCATCTAAAAAAATTTTTTTTATTAATTTTTTAATAATTAAAAAGAGATAAAATGTTTATTAAAAAATACATTTTAAAAAATATAAAAAATAAATTTATTTTTATTCAGTAAATTTTAAAAAAATCAGAAATTTTCTGATTTTTTCAAATCGGAATTTCTGATTTTCAAAAAAATCTCTAAAATCAGAACAAAATAAGAATTATTTTCTGAAAGATAAGAAAAATAATCAGAAATTCTGATTTTAAAAAATCAGAAAAAAATCAGAAATTCTGATTTCAAAAAATCAGAAGATCTCGGAAATTCTGATTTTAAAAAATCAGAATTTCAAATTTATAAAAAAATTTTTAGATTCTTTTACGAGGAGAGATTCTTTTTTTTTAATTTAAGATGCTTCTAATTGTTCTGTTTGTTGATCAATTAAAGAAGTTGATGTAGTTGATGGAATTGTTTGCCTAACTAATTCTTCTAATCGACGTCGGGACCGTTGCTCTTGTTCAAGGCTTTTGGAAAGTTCGACAACTTGCTAAAAAATTAATTTTAAAAATCAATTTCTAAATCAGAATTCTGGTAGAGAAAAACAGAACTTATTTTAAGGATCAGAAATTCTCTTTAAAAAATCAGAAGTTCCGATTTTCTAGAACAGAATTCTGGTATTAGAGAATTAAAAACAGATGTTTTTAAAATCAGAATTTTGATCTGGAAAATCAGACCTTCTTTTAGAAATCAGAATTCTAATTTAGAAAATCATAAGTTCTGATTCTCCAGACCAGAATCTATAGTCAGAAAATCAGAAAATGTTATGAAAAATTAGAATTCTGGTTTTATAAAACCAGAACTTATTTGAAAAAACAGAAATTCTGATTTGAAAGTCAGAACTCCTGATTCCCCCCAGACGAAAATTCTGATACAAAAAAAAAAAACCAGAAAAAAATATTCTGAAAAATCAGAATTTAAAAAGAAAACCTTTGTTAATGCTGATAAATTGTCTTTTAACGTATACACAGTATCCACTAAACTTCTTTCTTTTAAAACAATTTGATCTCCTTCCATTTCTTCTACAAAAATTTTTTCATTTTCAGCAACAATTAATTGTGGTCTAGTTAATGTTGTTGTAGCCATTTCATTTTTGTCTGGATATGAAGCAGCTCTTCTAATTGGGCCTGTAAAAAATTAGAAATAAAATCAGAATTTCTGTTCCGAAAATCAAAAAAGAAATCAGAAATTCTGATCTTATTAAATCAGAATTTCTGATTTTTATTCTGATTTCTAAAACCAGAAATTATGATTTTTATTCTGATTTTTAAGACCAGAATTTATTGTGAAAAATCAGAATAAAAAAATCAGAAATTCTGATCCTAAAATCGAAATTGACTCAGAAATCAGAATAGAATCAGAATTTCTGGCCCTAAAAATCAGAATTGACTCAGAAATCAGAACAAAAAATATAATTCTGATTTTAGAAAATCAGAAAGAAACCAGAATTTCTAATCTTAAGAAATCAGAATAAAAAATCATAACTCCCACAAACCCCCTCAACACAAACCTCCTCCACAAGAATTATAGTTATGTTGAGATTCTACAGAATTTCTTTGTTTTTGACGATAATAATGAGGGCAACATTGTTGTTGTTGTTTGTGCTGATGATTATTAATTGAAGAAGTTGCCAAACAATTACTACTTAAACAATAACCTTCTACTATTTTTAATAATAAAGCATCTTCTTGTTCTTCTGGGGTTACTTTAAAAATAAAAAAATCAGAAAAAATCAGAATTCTGATGTTGAAATTAAAAATTCTCAATTTTTCAGAATTAGGAAAAAATTAGAATTTATCAGAAAAAAATCAAAAATTCACTATAAAAAATCAGAAATTTTTTTATTTTGAGGACTGAAGTTTGCGGACAATTTAAATCTTATAAGGGAAACAAACTAATTTTTGAATTATATTTAAATAAAATTTAAAAATAATACTACTAACATCCTTTTCTCAATTTAATTTGCTGTGAAGTATTGTTATTATTTGAAAACCATTCACTTCTTCTAGGAGGTAAAGGTCGTAAAGATAAACCAGAGAAAGGTCTGCTTTCACGATTTCCACAAACTGAAGAGCCTAAAAATTAAAAAAATTAATTTCAAAAATTCCTATTTTAAGTTGACATTGAAAAATTAATCGAAAGAAAAAAGTTTTTTCAGTCTTTTTAGAAAACTGGTTTTATGGTGGAAGAGGACAAAGGTTCGAATCCGCGTGGGGTTTTAAATTTTTTTAAATAAAGGATCCAAAATTAAGGGTTTGCCTAGATAATTTAACAATAAAAAATTTTAAGTCGTTTTTGTGGTTAAGTTGGTTTGTGCTATATAGATGATGAAGAGGACGAAGGTTCGAACCCGCCCGAAGTTTTCAATTAATTTTTAATTGAAAAATCCAATTTCAAAGTCTAAAATAATTTCTAACCCTTTAAAAGTTCCCAGAAAAATTTTAAAAAACCTGAAAAACAACCCCCATTATTAGACAAATTTTCTGATGTAGAAAGACCAGAAGTATATATTTTATTATTATTATTATAATTTTCATCATTATTAACATTATTATCAACATCATCAATTCCATCAGGATAAATCATTTCTAATTGATGATTAATTTTTAAATTATTATTTGAATAACTTAAATTTTGTTGATTTTGTTGATGGTCATTGTTGTTGTGCTGCTTATTTCCTTCCTCAATTTTTCTTCCATTTTCTTCAAAAGAAGAAAAATTATTATTATTTCTTGTCCTAAGTGTTTGATGAGCATTTTTTGTTGTATTTGTTGTTGAGTTTGTTGTTGTTATTATTTTAATATTAATTAAACGTAAAGAATTTAATAAATTGACAAAATCTTTGCTGCTAAAACATTGTAAAGTGAATAGATTTTCGCCTGAAAAATTTTTTTTATTATTTGAAATTTTTTAAAAATTATTTAAGAAAATTTTTGTCAAGTCGGCATTAGCCTCTAAACCTTTATTTAACACGTTTTATTATTAAAAAGCATCCTTTCCGAAAATTTTTTTTATAAAATTTAAAAAAAAAAGTGGGAAATAAAGATGCGTTAACGGATCCTTTAAAAAGGATATCAACATTTATCAAAAAATAAACTATCCACTAATCTAATATCCACATAAAAATAGACAAAAGATGACATCAAATACGTAATAAATCAAAGAGGAAAAAAGATTTTAGGTATATATTTGTTAACGTTGGTTGGAAAAGAAAGGGAAGAGAATCCGCGAACCCGCTTAGGGATTTTGAATTTTTTAAAAGGCTCGAAAAATTAATTAACACAAACCTTTTTTAAATAATTGTAAAGTATTTCTAACATCAGTTAATTGTGTTATATTTAAATTAATAATTGGAAAATTATAACAAAGAGAATATTGGCCAGAAGTTGTTTGCATATCCAATAAAAGTATATTATTTGAAAATATTACTATTGTTCTAAAAAAATTTAATTTTAAATTAAATATTTATAAAAAATGGAGTTTTATATAGAATTAGGAATTTTCAAAAAAAAAAAATTTTTTTGTGGTTAAGTTGGTTTGTGTTCTGTTTGGTGAAAAAGAGGACTAAGGTTCGAACACTCTTGGAGTTTTTTAATTATTTTCCAATAAAAAGATGCAAAAAAATTTCATAGAGAAATTAATCAAAAAAGGACTAAATTTATTGTTAGCAAATTAAATTTTGTGGTTAAGTTGGTTTGTATTGGGTTGAGTGAGGAAAATGACTAAGGTTCGAACCCGCTTAGGGTTTTTAAATTATTTTTAAATATAAAATCCAACTTAAAAGCTTTAAAAAAATTTCTAGAATATTTACAACATCCCAGGAATTTTTTATAACTTATTTTAAGCCTTAAACGCCTCAAAAATTTTTAAAATTAAAAACCTGTCCAACTCCACTGGTGAATTAATTCTTTCCTTTTCTTCCAAATTATTTTTATTATTTCCACCTTCTAAAGACAAGCTAACTTTTCCAATATATAACAATTTTCCCAATTTTGATGATTCATAATTATTTTTTCCTCCAAATTTTTCTTCAAAAAATTTTGTTTGTAAAAAATCTAATTGGGCTTCCCTTTGTTTTCTTAACATTTCACAATCTTCCTTTAAAATTTCTTTTTGAAAAATTAATAAAGTAATTAAAATTTACAAGCAAATCAGAATAGAAAAGAGCAGCTCTTTGCAAATTTCCACGGTCAGGATGATTTTCCTAGAAAAAAAATTTTTTAGGATCGATTCGAGACAAAAAACACAAACCAATGTATTCCTTTCAATTTCTTGTAAAGTACTTGAATATTTTTGAACATGTCGAAATACTAGACTTAACCCAAGAATAAGAGATTTTAAATCCATCTTTCCATTTTCGAGTAGTTTAGAGACTTTGACACTAAAAGTGAAAAAATTTTAAAAAGGAAAAAAATCAATTTTAGAGAAAGTCCTTTAACATTATCTACTAAAAAAAGAAAAAATGGACAGGAAACGGACCGGAAAAACGGACAGCTACAACCTCCCTCCCCCTGAAAGAAGAAGTATTGGTGCACACCCTATTCTAGCTACTCTGAAATTGACTCCCTGGTCGATTATAAAATTCCAAAAATTCCCAAAACCCCTCAAAAAATTCTTTCAAAAAACCTTTGTGTATTAATCTTTTCCAATAAATCACAATATTTTTCACAATAACAACGCAAAATCGAGCTTAAACCTGGGGCAACATTTAATAATAAATCTCCAATATATTGATTTGTTATTGGCTTTCTAAAGGGAAAAAAATTTTTTAAATTTATATTTTACTTAAAAAACCTCAATTCTTCTTCAAAACGTTTAAAAAAATTCTTTTTAAAATTTATAAATTCTGTCAATTTTAAAATTGAAAAATTGAATAAATCATCTGAAGAGCTTTAAAAAAATTAATGGATTATTAGAGAATCTTTTAAAAAGAAAAAAAATTTTTAAGGAAATATTTTGTGGACAAACACTTTCAATGTTTTTTTTTACTTTTTTTGTCATACTAACAGAATGGTAATTAAAGCTTCCTGGAACTAGACTAGAATATAACTAGATTGGGTTAATCCTGGAGTTTACCTATCAGGGATTCAGTAAATGTGAGGCCAATAACCCCAAAAATGCCAAGACATTATAAAAATAAATACACTATATATTGTAACTGGACTATGCCCCCAACATTCTCTCAACCATAATTCCATATCTCCAACTTTTCGACCAAGAACGGCCTGGATCCATTCGTATTTAATAGTAATCCCAAAAGTTCATTAACAAACCAAAAATTTTCCCCCAAAAAATTTCAAAAATAAAACCTCAGCTCTTAAAAAACTCACAATTCTTTCACTTCCTTCATTAAAAATTTAATTGTATCCAATGTCCTTTCAATTATTTCCAATTTTGAATTTTCTTTAATTAAAAATTCTTGTACCAATTGAACACGAAAAGAAGCTTTGCTTATTTCTAATTTTGATAAATCAATTTCTAAACGATTTTTGGTTGTTTTGGCAGATTTTTTGGCGTTTTGTTGGTCATCACAATTTTTGATTAAATTTACAAAATCTGTTGGGAACCAACCAACACGGCCATCTAAAGAGCCTTCCCACCTTTGAAAAAAAATTTTAAAAATTGGAAAAAAAAATTTTAAAACACAGAATTAATAAATAAACATAAAAACAGAAACTAAGAATTTAGAGACTTCAAATAAATCGCCGGACCTAAAAGGATTCGAACCCGACACCCTAACTTGGTCACTACCCAACTTAGCTACACTATAACTACAACCAAAACCAGATTAATTAACCTAAAATAAATTTTGCAAGAGGGCAAAAATCAAAGAAAAAATTAAACATAATCTCCTTGAGAATCAATTTAGGAAAATAATTTAAATATATAAATTAATAGATTATTTATTTGTAAAAATTAATTTATTTTATTTTGGTCCGATTTCTCTACCAAATTTTCAAAAAAAAATTTAAAAAAAAATTTTTTTAACCTACCAACCACCATCCAATTGTTGTGTAACTGTTATAATATCATTTTTAGAGAAGGAAAGCTTGAAGAAAAAAAGATTATTTTTTTAATTAAAAAAAAATTTAATTCTTTACTTCATCATTATTTCTTCCTTCAAATTTATATTTAGCTACAACTTGTATAGGAGACAATAAATTATTATTTGTATTATTCATTTTTATTGAAGAGAAGAATTATAGGCACTTCAATTTAGCTTAAAAATCAAAGAGAAGTCGAACAAAGCACCTGAGAAGAAAAAAAATTTTTTCTGAAAAAATAGACTCCAAAAATTCTTTAGATCTTTTGTCCTATTCTTAATAGTTGGTGTTTTCTAAATTTACCACTTTTTTTGTTGACACTTTGAAATTTCGTCTTAAAAATTTAAATGGACGTTTCATTGCCCATTTTTTTATTGCGACCATCTTCCTTCACTTTGTAGGTTTTTGGACCATAACTTTTTAGTTTTCGTCAGATTCGAATAATTCTTATATCATTCGAAAGGTATTGAAATTCTGCATCTTTTTTATAATTGGACCGTGTTGATCTGAACATTCTAAAAAAAGTTATGGTCCAAAAACTGATCCTTTGTATCAACCTCTAATCGTCCTCTACCCTAAATTTTTGTCCAAAAAATTTGGTTCAGTGGTTCCACCTGTAATCTTTTTTTTACTTACTAATTTTTACGTCATTATTTTTATTCAATTTAATTTTATGAGAACAGTTTCGGGAATGTAATAAATGATTAGAAAAATAACGTAGACTCGCTCTCTCTATTGTAGCCCTTTCCGGTCCTTTTTCCTTATTTTCGGTATTTTAATGCTATCTCGTGGGATTAATTCCAAAAACAACTAGAATTTTGGAAAATACAGAAAAATTGTCTTACGGGATATTCCTCCTCTCTATTTTTGGGTCTATATAAAAGTGGCTAGAATTTTTAGACTTTCCTACAGACTAGGACATGGATACTGATTTTTGTATCCGGATATTTACGGCGGATACAGACGGATATCCGCAGGCATTTTTTAATATCTGTATCCGTATCCATGTCCTAATCTGCTCTCCTAAGCTCTTATAATTCTTATATTGATCTCTTTAACACTTTACCCTCCTCTTTTTTAAATAAAATTTAATTTTATCTTTTTCATTTTCAGAGAGATTAATCTTACGTAAATTTTTTTTCTAACGCTCTAAAAAACCTAATATAATTCTACAAATATATAGGCATGAGTGATGCCAAATTACAGTTTGTTTTTTTTTTTGAAAAATCTTCAAAATTTTCAATTTTAAAGGAAAAAAGATGAAGTAAAAAGTGAAGAAAATATTCCTGTTGCGGTGACACCTAATGGGTCAACTTCTCAACAGATGGATGATGGTTACACCATACAGGTCTCTCAAGTTTTTTTTTATAATTTTCGGGGAAATTTTCGGGAACTTCTTGTAGAGTTTGGGCTTTTAATCCTTGATAAAAAAACTTAAAAAGTAGTTGGGTGCAACTGGATAAAAATTCAGTTTTCTCATTCATCCCCTCTAACTAACAATAAATAAAAAAAATTTTTTTCAAGTCAAATACCAATGAAGTCATTGAGTCTTTTGATAATATGAACCTTAAAGAACTTTTGCTTAGAGGAATATATTCTTTTGGATTTGAAAAGCCTTCAGCTATCCAACAACGTGCAATTGTTCCTTGTTGTACTGGAAGAGATGTTATTGCCCAAGCACAATCGGGAACTGGAAAAACTGCAACATTTTCTGTTTCAGTTCTTCAACGTGTTGATGATAAAGATCCAAATGTTCAGGCTTTGGTTATGGCACCGACTCGTGAATTGGCGCAACAGGTTTTTTTTGAAGGAATTTTTTGAAGGGGTTAAGTGGGGTAATAGTTCGGATGGTATACCCCATCATTTTTCCGGCCTCAAAATATATTTAAAAATGGTCAGTATATTATCAGATTATAGAACCCGTCGAGCTGTGTCGAATGACACCAAAATCAACCCCGGTCTTAACTTTGGGCCGAGATACAGACAAAAACCTTGCGCCAAGCGAAGGGTGCTGCACAAGCGTCTCCCCAACGTAAAAGGATTACTTTATGTCATAACTTTGTCAAATCTTTTTCAATTACGTTGATTTTGATGTCATTCAAATCAGCTCGATAGGCTCTTTCGAATGAGCAATTATTTGTTTAATTAAATTTTTAGACCAAAAAATAAGCTTGGTCCACCCTATTATTTTTCAATTTTCTGGGGTCTGTATCTCAGCCCAAAGTTAAGATCAATGGTTGATTTTGGTGTCATCCGACACAGCTCGACGGGTTTTATAATCTGAAAATATACTGACCATTTTTAAATATTTTGAAGCCGGAAAATGATGGGGTATACCATCCGAACCCCAAGAAACGGGTATTTTTATAAAATCATGCTTTTGTGGGGTTTAGCAAGGAATTTCCGACCGTTTCTTGTCTCAAAAACACGGCACGCCTGAGTATAATTTTTCAAAAAGGGTCGAAATTACGAAAGAACATTATAACTTAAAGATGAAATATGAATAGGAGTGGAAGCCTGAAAAATAAATTTAATTTTTTTAAAAAGATTATGCTTGTTATGCGCGCTTTGGGTGAATATTTGGATGTTAAATTTCATCTTTGTATTGGTGGGACTTCTGTTCAGGTTTTAGATTTTTTCTTTTATTTTTTTCACTATTTGACTTTTGAAAAAACCTGAGATTGAGGTTTTAACTAGTTGGGCTTGCCCTTTGGGTTTGGTTTAAAATCTGAGATTGACTTCGGTCTTGAAGTTCAACAAAAACAGTCCTGGAAAATCTCGTAAAGTTCAGAAAATGCTTGAATTCCAGGCAAAGAGATTAAGATCAAGTCTCACGAATCACAAACTCAAAACCAACTTCAAACCATTTCCAAAGCCGGCTCTAAGTAGAAAAAATATCTCAGGTTTTGTCCAGGCCCTGCAGCACCCTTTTCTTTTCCTATATTCCAACTTATGTATTTTAATAGGACGATCAACGCAAACTTCAAGGAGGAATTCAAGTCATTGTTGGAACACCTGGTCGTGTTAATGACATGATCCAACGAGAATCGCTAAGTAAACTTTAAAAAATGGTTTTTCAATTAAATTTTCTAACTTTAGAGACCAAAAGCATAAAAATGTTTGTTTTGGATGAGGCTGATGAAATGCTTTCTCGTGGTTTTAAGGATCAAATTTATGATGTTTTTAAGAGTTTGCCTAATGATGTTCAGGTTTTCTTATTTTTTTTTTTTGAGATGGGGTTTGGTTAATCCGTGATTGGAAAATTTAGGCATTTCCGAGAAAATGTTTTGTTGGTGTAGTGGAGAAATGTTTTGTCTTTGGTGTATAGAGGGTCGTAGTTTCGAACCCTTTTAGAGGAAAAATAAATGAATAGTCTTAGCGAACATTTAATTAGCGTTCTATGAACTTGCCACCTTTAACATTTTTTTAGAATTTTTTAAATAAAAATTTTCAGGTTGTTCTTTTGTCTGCCACCATGCCAAACGATGTTTTGGAAGTCACCAAAAAGTTTATGCGTAATCCAATCCAAATTTTGATTAAAAAAGAAGAACTTACACTTGAGGGAATTCGTCAGTTCTTTATTTATATTGAAAGAGAGGTTTTTTTGATAAAATTTTTTCGAAAATTTTCAAAAAAATTTAAAAGGAATGGAAGTTTGAGACTCTTTGTGACTTGTACGATACGGTGAATATAACCCAAGCTGTGATTTTTGCTAATACACGCAGAAAGGTTGAAGAGTTGGCTCGTAATATGACAAACAAGAAGTTTACTGTTTCTTTTATGGTTTGCAGAAAAATTTTTTTAAATATTTTTTTAAATATTTTCTACCATTTTTTCCTCCGAAACATTTAAGACCATCACCTAAGGTAAAGTCTAAGTGGGATTCGAAAAGAAAAGTTCTGGGCAAGCTGGCTTGTCAATGATGTTTGAGTTGTCGTAAAAAAGGGAGAACCTATTCACCTGTATTTTTCAATTTCTGGTGTAGTGGGATACCGTTTTTTGTGGATGGATTGAGGTCGTGGGTTCGAACCCTGTCGTGGAAAAAACTTTTTATTTTGGTAAAATAACCTAAAAGAATTTCTTTTTTTAAACTCTTGAAAAAAATATTTTTCAGCATGGAGAGATGGAGCAATCTGAACGAGATTTGATTATGCGCGAGTTCCGATCTGGCTCTTCCCGTGTATTAATTACTACCGATTTGTTGGCACGAGGAATTGATGTTCAACAAGTTTCTGTTGTGATAAACTATGATCTGCCTGGAAATCGAGAGAACTATATCCATCGGTATTTTTTTCTCATTTTTTTTGGCGTAGTGGGAAAATGTTTGGATTTGGTTGTAAAAGGTCAAGGGTTCGAACCCTTTTGGGGAAATCAATTTTTATTTTCGAAAAACTCACTTAAGTTATAAGAGGCAGTTCTCCTGTCTAACAAAAAATTATTTCAAGTCCTTAAAAATATTTTTTTCTCAGTATTGGTCGTTCTGGACGTTTCGGACGTAAAGGAGTTGCAATCAATTTCGTCACCAAAAGTGTGAGTCTTTTTGAAGAAAAAATTTTTTTCTAAAATTTTTTTAAAAATTTCCCCCCTCTTAATAGGATCAACAAATGCTTAAAGAACTTGAGTCATACTATTCAACCCAAATTGAAGAAATGCCGGCTGAAATTGGGGAGTTGATCTAAAAAATAATTAAGGAGGAAGAATATAAAAGAGAAGAGAATAAAAAATATAAAAATATATTTTTTGGTATAAGAGAAAAAAAGTGTTTTTTTCTATGTTTGGTGACTGTTCTATTGTTTTGTTGATTCAAGTTTGGAATAAAAAAATTATAAAAAAATTTTTTCCAAAAATTACTAAAATCTTTTGTTTTGCGGACTGTCCGCAAGTTAGAAAATTTCTTTGCTAACTTTCCGCATTATTTTTTTCCGAGAGGTTAATCCAACTAGGATGTCATTAAATTCAGTCTAGTCAATTTATTTTCGTCAGAAAACTTTTACAAAATTTTCAATTCAAAAATTTCCATTTAACAGCCTAAAGGCACACTTGCAAAAAATTATATTTTAATTACATATTAGGTAAAACAGCGAACATGGGAAAAATAAAAAAACAAGACCAAAGTCGCAAAAATGTTATAAATTGGCCTAATTTGCCGGAAATGGGGATTTAAATAAATTGCTAGAGGCTTTTTTATACGTAAAGATGGTCTGGTTTTTGGCCCACAAATATTTGAATTTAATTCATTAATAAAACAATTAAAATCAACACACTAAATATACATAAATACAACCCATAAGATTAATTCCAAAATAGAAAAACACATACTCAATTTTTCCGGAAAGAAAATAATATCAGAATGTGTTTTTAAAAAAGAAAACACATCAAGTTTATTGCACAGAATTAACAGAACAAAATCTGTAAAATTATATTCTTTCCGGAAAAAGTTTATTTTTCTGGAAAAAAATTCTGAAATTAAACTTTTTCCGGAAAAATACACATTCTGAAAATTAAATTCTGAAATTATATTTCTTCCGGAAAAATACACATTAAATAAATTCTGAAATTAAACTCTTTCCGGAAAAAGTTTATTTTTCTGAAAACACATTCTGAAATTATGTATACTCTTCCGGAAAACACACATTTCATTCCACAACATTTTCAAGCTTATTTTTCAGAAAACACAATTATTTTTATACTTAAAGCATTCTTTCCGGAAAAACACATATTCTACTTATTTAGTATTATCTTAAAATATACACGTAAACTATACTAATTTTGTATTTGCTTCATTAGCTTTTTTTTAAAAATTATTTTTATTTTATTTTTGTCTGCAAGAATAAAAAAATATTCGAGGAATAAAGTACTTTTTTTCTCTAGGCATTTTCTTCTTTAAAAAAAAAATTTTTTTTCAACCAAAAAAAATTTTTTTGTTTTTATCGGATGAATGATTTTTTTCTTGACGCTAAAGCACGTTTTGTTCATTTCCGGTAAATTTGCTCCTATTTCTTTATTTTTTTTATTAATGCCTGCAACGCCTTATTTTATAAATATACCCTTTACCTAAATTATAAAAATATAATTTTTTTGTTAAAAAAATTTTTTTTTCTTTCCTTCTTTTAACCACGCAACACAAGAAAAGAAAATTAAATCGCCATTTTAGGCCAATTAATAATGCTAGGATGCTCACAGAAAAATTTTTTTTCGGTGTTTAAAATTGTTCCTTATTTTGAGGCCTTATTTAGCCTTTATTTTTTTAATTTTTTGTGGGTTGAAAATGATGTGAGAAAAATAACATCTATAAAAAGGTTAAGGAATATTTTAAGTTTTTTTTCAGTTACAAAATTAACACACAAGAAAAACATTCCGGAATTGAAATAAACAAAAAATGTATTTTCTTCTGACTATAAAACATCATCATTTAAAACAAAAATACATACAGCTAAACTTTTTCCGGAATAACACACATTCTCAATTAAATAAAACACAAAAAAAAACACAATAAAATACAACCAGAATTAATTTAAAACACACACTTCTATATACTTTCCGGAAAGAACAAAAATATTTCTGAGTTATATTCTTTCCGGAAAACACACACCTTTTCAAGTTTATTTTTCTATTTAAATAAAATACATTCCTGAAAATTATATTCTTTCCGGAAAATTATAAATAATTTATTCTCCGGTTATAAAAACAAAAACACATTAACCCCTGTAGATGAGAAGCAAAAATATAACAACCATTAAATATTAACACTAGTTTTTTTTAAAAAATAATAAAACTAATTCAACTAATATATTATATTTGGGCAACTCCTCTTGGGAATTAATTTTTCCTTATTTTGTGGAATAAAAAGGGCATTTGCATCAATTATTATATAATACTTTTGTTTTTGTTTTTTTGACAGTGCCGTTCGTTATTATTCTCAGAAAAGGGCAAAAAACAGTCAAAACGTTTTTAACAAAAAAAATTTTTTCATAACTCATTACCAAAAAATTTTTTTCATTATTATTAATGTCATTTAATTAAATTTAAATAAAACACACAACCAGTACACAAATAAATTCATTCCGGAAAATATTAAAAAACACAAAAAACACAACAAAAACACAATCAGTATAATTTCCGGAATTTATAAAAATACATTCATTCCGGAATATTAATTTTATAAAAATACACACAATCAGAATTTATTTCGGAATTACATTAGAAATACATTCTTCCCAAAAAATAAATTGAAAACAACAAAAACACAATTGTTGACATTTTGGTTAAAAATACAAAAATATTGTTCCCAATTTCCGGTCATTCTTTTCCCCAATTCCTCTTATTTTTTGACATTTTCATTTTTTTAAAAATAATCCGTCAACAATTTTTTAATTTTAACACACTCCCTCAACCTTTTCTTTAATTTATCCACCGACCACCCCCATTATTTAAATATTTTTTGGCAAATTTCCCTAGGGTAATACTTCTCACTTTTCGTCAAATATTATCTCCTAATAGTCTGCGCAATAATATTATTTTTTAATCATAATTCTCTTTTTTAAATTAAAGGACATTTAAATTCATAATTTTTGACACTTTCTTGACACCCACATAAATACACATTTTTGACAAACACTTTTTTCTTTCTTATAACAGAATTCCGGAAAAATACATATCAAAAATACATATTTGACAGCTAAAAATATATAAATGTGTTTTTCCATTCCGGAAATATAACCTCCGGAAAATATTTATTAATTCCGGAAGAACTCTAAAATAAATTCTGCTCTTAATTATAACTTTCCGGAAAAAGTTTATTCTTGTTATAAATCCAGGAAGAACTATATAAAATAAATTCTGATTTTATTTTTTAATTATATAACTTTCCGGAAAACTTGTATTTTTCTTTAAATTCTGAAAAATAAAAGTATTTATTTCTCTTGCGATTTCGTTATGTATTTTTGCATTATTCTTATTTTATGCTCTATCAAACACTTAAAAATGTAGAAAACTAATCTACGTAATAAATTTCAATAACCAAAAATACAAAGGACAAATTTATTTTCAAAAAAAAAATTATTCAAAAATTTGTCTGTCAATTCCGGAAGGGATATGCATGAGTGGTGGTATCTTTTTCTAATTCCCTTTTCTCATTGTTTTGTTAAAAAGGAAGGAATATTTTTATTTTCACGCCTTTTAATAATCGCCACCTTACGTATAAATACCTGGCAAATTCTTTTACATTATTCTCATTTTTTGGCAGCCCAAAAAATATAATTTTTTGACACGCGAAAAATAATAGTTCCCTATTATAAATTTCTTAAAAATGTGTTTTACAAAAAATACATTCCGGAAAATAAAATACAATAAAAACACAATATTATAATAATATAATTTCCGGAATTTATAATTAAATATACACACAATTCAGAATGTGTTTTCCGGAATTTAATAAAATACATGTCAGATTAATAACACAAACAAAATTTACAAATAAATTTTTAATTAATTTTAAAGGGTCCTCCGCCGCCGACTCATTTTTTAGAGACAGTCAAAATAAAAATACAAATAATATACATATTATATTAAATACAATACACTTTCATTCACCTACAATAACACAATGACTTATTTAACAGAAAATTTTGGAATTTTTAGAATGTTTTCAAAAATAATGGTAAATTTAAATTAAAAATCAGAACAAACTCAGAAAAACAGAAAAAATCAGAACATCAGAAAATCAAAATAAAACCCAGAATATCTCAGAAAAACGCCTAAAATTTACTAACCCTTTTAAGATTTTATTTGCACTATGCTGTATTTGCCGGCTAGTAAATTGTAGCAACAACAACAACAACAATATTAACAGTGCCCAACACAATAATTTAAGAATTACACCTATACTTGTTGGAACAGAAAAAGGTAAGGGTCCAGAATAAATCAGAATATCGAAAAAAATCAGAAAATCAAAATCAGAATAGAAAACCAGAATATTTCAAAATAATAATTAGACCAGAAAAAATCAGAATAAAAATTCAGAATATCAGAATAACAAATCAGAATTTTTTAATTTTTTCAGAATTATCAACTTTCTTCAATTCCTTTCATCAACATCCAAAAAATACATTAATTAAAAGAGCTTTAGATATGTTAGAAGGAGATGATTTTATTGGAATGCAGAAGAGGAAAAGAGCTTTAGATTTAATGGAGGGAGATGGATTTGGAGGGGGTTTTGATAGAAAAAGAAGAGCTTTGGATATGATGGAAGGGGATGATTTTATTGGATTGAAGAAGAGATCAAATTTGTTAAGAAAAAGAGCTTTGGATATTTTAGAGGGAGATGATTTTGTTGGAATGCAAAAAAGGTAAATAAGAGAAAAAGAGGAAATAGAAAAAAAAAATTATTAAAAAAAATTAAAAAAAAATCAAAATCAAGAAAATTCTCAAAACAACTCTCAAATACAGTCGCGAATAAGATCAGAAAAATGACCAAAAACGGTTAAAAAATTCTATTTTTTTTATCAGAAAAAAGCGAAAACTTACCGCGAGCCCAACTCGTCGCAGAGCTATAACTTCGTTCAGAATTGTCGAATCCGGGGCGCCCTGGTATGGTTCGATTCAGCTCGTTGAGGCGCATCGAAACATACCAAGACGTACCGGATTCGACAATTCTGACCAAAGTTATAGCTCTGCGGTAAGTTGGGCTCGCGGTAAGTTGGCCTGCTCCCGAAAAAAACATATTCAAAAAAAAATTTTTTTTTAAAAGGGCGCTCTTAATGTAAAAATTACATCAATATGAACAACACACTCTATCACACACAAAAAAATTCACAACACACATACATTTTAATACTTTCAAAAATAAAATTAGAAAGTCTGATGATCTCTCTTTAAATATTAAAAATATTTAAAAGATTGTTTTGAATTTTCAAAAAAAATTTTTTTTTTCAAAAAGAGTTCAATTGTCCTAACAAAAAATATATTAATGTTATTATTATATGCTTGCACTTTTTAAAATAAATAATTTTTTTTTAAAAATTATCAAATAATTTTTAATTATTTTTATTAATCCAAAAAAACCCTTTAATTTACCTAATCAAAAAATTTTTTCCAAAAAAAATTTTGTAAAAAAAAAAAAAACAAAAAATTCCACAAAAATTTTTTAAACCCCCCCCCCCCCCAATTTTTTTCTCCTCCCCAAAAAATATTTTTTTTTTACAGATGAAACAAAAATTATTTTAATTAAAAGAAAATTAAAAATAAAAGCTACCGACAATTAAATTTTTTTTGCACAACAACACATACATAAACATATAATTTTTGATATATTTTTGAGAGCCATAGTACAAAAATTGAGTGTAAAATTTTCTTTTTTTTTTTGATTAATAAAACACAATTTATATTCTTATTGTAGATTTTTTTTGCTTCTTCCAGAGTTTTTTAAAAAGAAAAAAAAAGATTTTAATTAATTAATTGATATAATATTGGCTGTGAAAATATTATAATTATTGTCAAATAAAAATGCTGTAAAATACTAAAAAAAATAATAATCAGTTAAACTTCGGTTTTAAGTAACTCTCCCCCCTTTAAAGTTAAAAACATTGGGTATTTAAAATCGAAGGGATACTTTAAAATCGAAGTTTAAAAATTATTTTGAAATGGGGCTGCTTGAATTTCTTTGAACTTCAGTTTTTGAAATTCTGACACATTTTCGAGCAGTTCAATTTCGAATTTTTTGTACTGCTTGAACTTGTGTTTGTAAGAAAATTAAGTTGTGTAATGTGTAACAATATAACATTTGCGTACCTACATAGTTTTTATTTTTTGAAATAAAAATTTAAAAAAAAAAATTCAAGCATTCAAGAATTAATAAAAAATAGTAGTAGATATCAAAAAGATTTTATAAAACTGCAACAATTAATACGTTAATATATCAATTATTTTTTTTTGAAAAAAAAAATATAAAAAATGGCTGGAGAGATTTATAATTAAATTTTAAATTTATATAATAATTATAGCAAGAGGTTAGAAACAAAAAAAAATTTTTTTTGAAGAAAATTTAAAAAAAAAATCAACAAAAGCTTATATGAATTAAAATTAATTTTTAGTAGGCTTTAAGAAAAATGGACGTTAATTTCGTTTATTTAATTTATTTATTTTATTATTTTTTAAGATTATTTGTTAAAGTTGCGTTTTTTTTGTAAATTTATATATATAAAAAGGGCAGTTTAAAAACAAAATTTAGTTAGGAGATAAAATTAGAAAAAAAAAGAAAAGAGAGGTCAAATAAGAACAGAAAAAGAGTATAAAGTCTCTCAATCGCGCGTTACCCCCAACAAAATGCTAAAAAAAAATTTTTTTTTTAAATTTTAATAATAGAGTCGACTCATGTGTCAGCTTTTGTACTAAACATGAATAAAAATAATCTTGGACATGAATAAAAAATAAATATTTTTTTATCCGATAAAAAAAACGGATAAAAAAAAATTTTAGTCGCTAGTCGAAGAGAGCTATATCTTGAAAAAAAAAATATATATACATATAATAGAGAGTATCCCAAAGTAAATCTGGATACTTTTAGACTCTTAATTCCATTCTTAATTAACCTCTCCCCCTTCCTTAAGAACAACAAAACAACAAAACTCTCTTTTTTTAAGCAAGAAGTGTGTGCATATGAGAGAAAGTTTGTTTTTTTTAATCATAAAATTATTGTTTAAATTTTTTTAAATTTTATTTTGAAAAATGTAAAATATGTATTTAAGCCAAGATCACTGAAAAAAAAAATTTTTTTTTAAATCAAGTACATGGGAAATACCTCACAGATTTGGGAAATAACAGCAGGTAAAGGAAATGAAAAGTTAATGACCCTATTAAAAAAAAATTTTTTTATATGTATTGTAGAAAAGAACAAGACGTTTATTTGTATGGATGTAAGGGGGGCCTTTTTTTTTAGAAAATTTTAAGAAATTCTAAACCAAACCGAATCTCAATTACAAAAAAAAAAGAGGACGAGAATAATTATTTTTCTTTTTAAACAAGTGCTTGATTAAAAAAAAATTTTTTTTAAATAATTGAATAAAATGAAAGAAAATAAAAAAAAATTATTTAAAATAATAAAATGAGAATCCAGAACAACCAGAGAAAAAAATATTTAAATGACCATAAAAATGAAGATATATATATTGAAAAATAATAAAAATGGCAAAAAAATATTTATATTTCATATATCCTTACTTAAAAAATATTTTTTTTTTAATTTTTATAATTAAATAATGTAAAAAGTGAAAAAGATATAGCAGAAGAAAAAGAAAAATTATTCATTTTTTTTTGTAAAATTAAGCTAAAAAATAAAATGAAAGAACGAAAACTTATTTAAAAAGAATACTATTGGAGAGAACTTTTTAGAAAAATTGAAAAATTTAAAAAAAAATATAGAGAAGGAAAGAAGAAAATCCACTCGACTAGAGAGAGAGAATAAGATGGAAGAACAAAGATTGAATAAAGAAAATTTTTAATTATAAAAAATACTTCCCAAAAAAAACAAACTAAATGTTGTTGGTTGCTGTCCACATATTGAGAGAGAGAGTGTCTGTGTGTGTCAATCAAAAAATTATTTTCATAAAAAAATTTTTTTTCCCAAAATTTTGAATATCACGCAAAGTACATCACCTTTAAAAAAAAAGTTTTAATAAAAAATTTAAAAAAAAATCAAAAAAGAGAAAACCGAATTAGCATCAGGATGAACCTGTACAGCTCTAGCCATATTACTCAAAGTTGTATCTTCACTAGTTCCAGAAGGTTGACTTCCTTCACCGCTAGAAAGAAAAAGATTTTTTAAAAAAAAAATTAATGAAAAAAATAAAATACCCAAAAACAATGGAAAAATCTGAAAAAAAATTCCAAAAAAGGGAATTTTAAAAAATCGAATAAAAAAAGTTGGGAAAATAAATCTATTCAAATCTTGACGATTTAAAGGAACTCAGTAAAATACTCTTCACTGCCCAAACTATTAAAAATCCCCCTCTTCCTCTCCTCAATTCATTAAACTTTCAATCAAAAAACCTGTCATGTTCTCTATCAACCAAATGATAACGAGCTCTAAAAGCAACCAAATGAGCATAATAAGCAGGCGCCGGTACAGAAACTGAACGTGTACAGCGAACATAAGTATGGCAAAGTTGATAAGTAAGTTGTTGAAGTTCATCGGCAGAAAGATTATTGTCGTCCCAGAGAACATGATAATGTGAAGGACGTGAAGTTCCCTTTAAAAGAAAATAAAAAACTTTATAAAAGAATTTTTTCTGAGGAATTATGAAGTTCAATTTAAAAAGGAGAGAAGGGAAAAATTCTGAAAATAAAACTTTTTTGGTGTAGTTGGAAAGTGTTAGGTTCTCAATAGTAAAGACCATGGTTCGAACCTCATGGCGGAAATTATTTTTAATCTTAACCAAAAACAATCAAAATGCCCGTCAATGATAAAAAAATATATTTATTAATCAAAACAAATAAAATTCCATCCTTATAAAACAAATTAAGAGGGAATTTAAAAAAATTCCAAAAAAAATTGAAGGAAATAGACGAAAAAATCTTTTAAAAATAGAAAAAATGCCTAACACAATGTCTTTTCAATTTAAATAAAATAAACCTGAATTCCAGCATGAGAACACAAATAAAAATCAAATTCTGTTGGATGTGTAATACCAACATCAACAGTTGTACCGGGCGGAATATTGAAAGCTTTGCCGACTTGATCTTTTTTATCAACAGCAAAAAGTCTTTAAAAGAAATTTTTTCTTATTTTCCATAATTTCAAAAAAATAAACCTTGTATGATGCCGCTTTTGTAAAGCAATAAATGTTATTCCTGGTTGGTATCCTCTTTCAAGCATCATACAAGCTTCACGCATTGAACGAAGTTCACTTTGAAGAACCTTTTAAAAATAATTTTTTTAATGCTCAATTTTAGAAAAAACAGCTCCTCGAGTTTTGAATCACACTTTATCCAGTAAAAAAGAAAGGTAAAAAACAACTCTACCACCGACTCAAATGAAGTTTGGGGGGCTAAATTAGACCAAAAACGATCTGACTAAAAAAGGGCCAAAAAATTTTTAAAACAATTTTTACAGCTGGAATACCATCCAAAGAAGCTTCCAATAAAAATAAGACTAGATACCCGATAAGAAAAAAAATAAAAGAAAACAAACATTAAGAAATTGTCCTTCACTGACACCATCACGATAAACAATAATTCTAGTAGGTTTAAACCGAGTATTTCGATAAAATTGAATTAACAGTTCTCTAACCATAAATGTAAGTTCAGAAATTATTTCCTTAAAAAAATTAAAAAATTTTTTTTCAAAAAATCTTTTAAAAATCACAAACATGTCTGTGTTGTTGTACTCTAACTGTTGCAGCATAACGTGAAGGATGTGCATCCATACTTCCAACAACACCAGCAATTGAAGGCTTACGAGAATCCCCTGCAGGTGGATGTGTTATGTCAGCACCAAGAAATATTATTGGTTCATTAAAAATTCGTGGACGGACGGCAGGAAGTAAAATACTTTAAAAAATGACAAAAAATTATTTGAAAAAAATTTTCGGAAGTAGTGAAAATGACGGTGATAAAAATATTTTGTCATTCGATTTGTCTTGATGAGCGAAGTTCGAACGGACCCACCCACTATTTCAGAAAATGTTTTTGGACCGAGTTATAGGTCCCGAAAAATTAAAAAGCGTAGAGGGAGCCAACAAAATTCAAAAAAAATTTTTAACGTTTAAAAAAACCTGTTAACACCACCAAGTTTAACATTCATTTTTAGGCATAAATTTGAAAGAGTTTGTGGAGTTGTTTTTGTAACATTTTTTGCTTGAACACATTGTGTAGCTATACCCAAAACTGTGTCTCCAACACGTTTAACTTCAGCTGAAAGAAAAAAATTTTTTTTGAAAATTTTCGATAAAAAACCATAAACAGGAGTTTTGCCAGGAAGTACAACACAAACTAATTGTAATCCAGGAAAATTTTGTTTCAAGTATTTAAACATTGGTTCAACTTGATCAACACCTACAGCATATTTGCAAAAACAGGGTTGACCTTGAATTGGCATTCCTGCATCTGCGGAAATTTTTTGTAAATGGCCAGTGAAATTTCTGAAAAATAAGAAGAAATTTTTTATAACTCCAAAAGAAATTTGTTCTGGTCAAGGACATGACCAAGTAAATAATCTGTCAGATTATTAGTCCAAATAACAGAGGATTAGTCAACTCACACAAACCAGATATGAATTAGAGATGGGCGGGTATAGAAAAAAATCGAGTCTGATTTTGAATAAAAAGAAGTTCGGGATTCAAACATGAACTACCCCAGATCTATTTTCTCAATAATGTCATTGATATCTAACTTATCAGGAAAATTTTCGATCTTAAGCTTAGTTAGTTCATTCTTAGGGACTTTATAAATAAGAAAAAAAGACTGAATATGCGGTGAGTTACCAAACCATTACCACAAAGTTACCCAAACCAGATTTCTCCAATTCCCTAATTAATCACAAAATAATTTTTAAAGAAACCTGAGATCATTTTCTTTAACATGATTTTGTTGTGCAAAACAAGCAATTGCCCAAGTTTTAACTTCAATTCCTGTATGAAATTGTTTTCCACGCATATCCCAAACGCCTTGATTTGGTAATGCTGTAGCTTTTGTTCTTCCTCCATATAAAAGTTTTGGGGCATTTAAAACACGTCCTTTAACTTCTGTCATATTCTAGAAAAATAATAAAAAAAAATTTTTTTTATTAAAAAAGATTTTACAGAATTAATTGAAATTCCAAATTCTTGAGCAAACGGATCATGAACAATTTCAGCACGTCTAACAAGTGCAGAAATTTCTTTTTCTCTGTCAGGAGCATTACGTGCTGTGACCTGAAAAAAAATGTAAAAATTAATTTATAAATACATATATCAGAATTAATTTTAAAAAAATAAAAAAACAAAAATACAGCAAAAGAATACAAATTTTCTAAAAGAAAATACACTTAGTTCTGATTCAAAAACACAGAAAAATTCTGATTTGATTTTAAAAAATACTTAAAATTCTGACTTATTGTTGTATAGAAAAATACAAAATTCTGATTTTAAATTCTGATAAAAATACATCATAAAAAGAAAAATACAAAATTCTGATTTTAAATTCTGATAAAAATACATCATAAAAAGAAAAATACAAAATTCTGATTTTAAATTCTGATAAAAATACATCATAAAAAGAAAAATACAAAATTCTGATTTTAAATTCTGATAAAAATACATCATAAAAAGAAAAATACAAAATTCTGATTTTAAATTCTGATAAAAATACATCATAAAAAACACATAAAATTCTGATTTAACAAAAACACATTCTTCTACCAATTAAAAATTAATTGGTAGAAAAATACAAAGAAATACAAAATAATTCTGATTTTCTTTTAAAAAAATACAAATTCTGACTTAAAACAAAAACACACACACACAAACACAGAAAAATAAACAACAACCTTAATCATTGTAGACGTTTGAGTATCAGACAATTTTTTAATACAACGTTGTCCAGAAACAATTTCACAAACTTCCAAAGGTAAATAAGTATGTTTTTGTTCTTGGCCAACTTGTAAACAAGGAAGATGTGGATATTTTAATTGCATGTGATATTTGTCATTAAAATATTTGAGAACAGTACAGTCAATAGATAAACCATTTTCAAGTAATAAAGGGAATCTAAATAAAAAGAAAAAAATATTTTAATTTAAATTTTAAATAATTAAGCAACTAAAATGGCAAAAATGATGTCGAGTAAAACATGGGGACCTTAACCTTCCTCAATGTTGGAACCATATTTAAACGTTGTTGGGAAACAACACCTCTCCGTTGTTGGAACAAATTCGTTCAATTTATAAACCTATCTTTACCAGTTTGGTATTTCGAAAGTAAAGGCAGCAGAGGTGGGTCGAACAAAAGCCATTGGGTTGGGGTTTTCACAATTTTCTCTAGATCGGGTTTGGGACGAAAAAAAGGACAGAGCTTCGGGTAATCAATCCGAGATCACCCTCAAACTCTGTGGTTTGAAAGTGAGGATATACTTTTCAAGTCAACGTTTTCCTTTACTAAACCTATACCCAATAATATTAATCAAAAATAATTTAAAAAAAACAAACGTTTGTGATTGAGCTGGTTTTCTAGTAACATTACAAACTCGATATTTTCTTCTCATTTGTCCACAATGTGTAATTTCAATTTTAAGTCCTCTTATTTCTTTCGTAAATTTAACACGTTGAGGATCAGATAAATTTCTTCTATCATTTAATGCCTGCATTGGTAATTCCAAAACTTCAGCCATAAAATTTATCACAGGCATTTTACGATAAAAGGCAGTTGCAGAAACTTGAAAAATAATAATAAATTTTTATATGAGAAAAAAAAATAAAATTTAAAAATTGTGAAAAATAGGGAGAGGTCAGACAATTCTTTTTGTTAAAAAAAGGGCTGGCAGAGAATAAGGTCGGGTTTTTAATTTTTTGCTTCAGATCGAGGTTCGTGTCGAAAAAAGCTCTGGGCACGAGTTAGCCAGGCAAATAAAAAATGAAAGAATACACCCAACTTAAGGGCAAACTATAAGCGAATCCAACAGTATTTTTAAAAGAAAATTGCTTCCAAAAGTCCAAATAAATGAAATACTCGGAAGGGTGAGCCTAATAAACACACTCTCTCATTTTCCGACATAAAATTTTTTAAATTAAAATCAAACCATCAATATTGAGCATCATTTTCCATTGACTTGGGCGTACACTTTGGTGAAATCCAAACCAAACTTCTCTTCCACCGCCAAGTCCACCAAGTTTATCAACACCTTGAGAACCTCCTCCTCCGCCACCTCCACCGCCTCCTGGACCACCAGAGACGGTAATGTGTTGAGCGCCTAAAGCTACTGGAGGTGAAGAGAAAAATGAACGACCAACTAAAAAATTTTTTGAAAATTTCGCTAGAAAATTTTTTAAAAGAAAACCTGGAGTATATTTCATGCTTGGAAGATGTCGAAGAATAACATCCATCGCTTGAACTGATTCTGGTGGGATTTGTCTTATACGGCCAGCCATTGCATCTTCTAAAGCTTGTAATGAAACACGGCTTACTAACTGAAAAAGCAATATTTAAAAAAATTTTTAGACTCTTTACTCGATAGGGAGAATACATCATTAGACATTAGAGTGAGAAGAATGTCAATGAAAAACGAAATCCAATGATTCAGAAAAAGATTTATGGCCTAAACCTGAGGAAATCAAGAGTACAAAAATTCCTGCATTTATAAAAAATAGTTGTGACTGCTATAGCAGAGCCAGTCCTGCTTTTTCAAGGCTTATTTAAGACTAAAGTTCCCCACAGCCTCTTAGTGAAATTAATTAATGTCCCCCACATCCTCTTAATGAGCGTTGCTCTCGGGGGTTTTTTAAATTCATAACTTTACTCAACAAAATGACAAAGATGATCAGACATGAGAGAACCCGGATATGACATCTGGAAAAAAGATACGGATATGGGCGGATACGGGTGTGACGACCATACACAATTCATGATAACTAAAAATAGCAGGGAACATATGTCTGAGAACGTACCCATAAAAAATACTCTTAAAAACCATAAAGCGTCAGAAAAAAAATATTAAATAAAAAAACCTTTAAAGCAACTCTAAATTTTCTATCAACAGCAGAATCACCAGGCATAACAACATCCAATTCAACTCTTTCTTGTCCAAAAGGTAAAGCTTCTTTTGTATACAAATTCTTTTTTCCATCATATACAGGTTTGAAATTATTAAATAATTTACATGAATCAACCATTGTATTTATGATTTCTCTGTTGACTTTACGAGGACATTTGTCTGGTCTTTAAAAAAAATTTTTTACTATAATAAGAGACGACAATCAAAACAAAAAATTAAAGGCAATTTTTAGGAGCATTCTTTAGGTATAAAAATGACAGAAAAACGGTTCAGACTTTTCCTCAAATTTTTTAATTTAAAATAAAATATTATAAAAGAACAGTCAATCAAAATGCTTCTCATAAGGTTAAATCGCGGTTCAAAGCTCTAAATGTGGTTTGGTTTTTCCTTTGCTTAGAGTGAAAAAAAGAAAACTTTTTTTAAATTCCTGGTATCCCAGATCATTCTCCTTTGAGTCCTCATTCTCCTTTGAGTCCTTTTCTCAAAAATCACAACTCTAGTCCCAACCAGAAAAAAAATTAAAATAAAAAAAACAAACTGAATTTCAACAGCATAAAAATGAACATAACCACCAGAATTAGTAACTTTGAAGTGATTAGCACGCAAAAGAATTGGACGTCCTTCAGTTCCATGATTTGGACGTGGTGGACATTGAAATTGTATAGTTGATGGAGGTAAAGATAATTGACCCTAAAAATAGAAAAAAATCTTTTTTAAACATAACGAGGTATTTAAAAGCTCAGAAAATAATAATGTTAGGTCCCTAAAATCCAATACTCATTCCCTGCCCAACGATGAATTTTTATGCCATTCTTCAATCTCCGTCCTCATCCGACAATGATTTTTAGTTTGCCATGACCATGACCGTCCACACCCTTGTCCCAAAAAGTTCATTCCATGACAATCCATTTCCCCGAAGTTATCCACTATAGGTATCGGACCAACTCTAATTATAACAAAAAAATTTGCGCCAAGGTTTCTCAATTTTTTGGGCAACCTAGCAAAGCCAATTCCTTCTAATCTTCCCAGGATAAGTTTCAAAATAAAAAAATCAAAAAAATATTTATATTTACATGCTGCACTGGAACTAAAGATCTTTGTTGTTGCTGTTGTTGTCCTATTGGTGGTTGTTGTCCAGGAGGTGGATGATGAATTCCTCCTCCTCCCCCTCCACTTATTTCTGTTGTAGCAGCCATTGCGATTTGTTGTCCTTGTTGTGAAGATATTGTGGATGGTTGTTGCTGTGGTTGTTGTTGTTGCTGAGGCTGCTGTGGTTGACGTTCATAAAGCATCGGAGTTGTAGCACTAGTAAATGCAGAACCTCCTCCGCTACTTATTCCACCACTACCATGGACCATTTGACTTCCTGAGGATAGAAGGTGTGGTGGCATGAAAAATGACGATTCAGGATACTGAAAAATGGTAAAGAAAATTAAAAATTCCTAGTCCTCCTCCACTTATATCGGTCGAAGTATCCTATTATTTGTGGTCTTCCGTTATTTTACCCTTGTGTTGGGGGAGGGGGGGGGGGGGGGAAGAAACCTGAGCCTTCACCCTCTTTTATAACAAAGACTCCATATTAATGACATGTAGTTGCACCCACATTTAATCTCCACAATTATGATAGGTTTCAGATTTTCTACATGGAAACCTAACAAATAAGCTCCTCGAACATACAAAGGAAAATGGGAGAATAACAAAAGGAAGGCCCCAACAAACTTCAAAAAATTCCCAAAAATTTTATAAAACAGACCTGAGGTGGCTGCTGTGAAAATGGTGGAGCACCTTGTTGCATTGATTGTGATCCCATAGAAAATTGGGAAGAAACTCCTCCAGTAATGCCTCCACCAAAAGGCCCACCACCAATCATTCCAGTCATTTGTGGGACAAATGCAGGTGGCATTCCACCAGATTCATTAACCGTTAAGGCTTCTAAAATTATATAATAAAAATAAAGAAAGGACGAAAATTAATATAATTGATCTAAAATAGGAGCGGGTTCGAACCCACGACCTCAAATAACTGTGAAAGAAGCAATAAAACATCAATAAAAAAATAAGGAGAAACCAAGAAGTAATATAATTGGTCAAAAACTTGGAATTATGACCATATTTGATTATTAAAAAAATACATTTCCCCAAGCGGGGTCGAACCCACGACCTCAAATAACTGTGAAAGAAGCAATAAAACATCAATAAAAAAATAAGGAGAAACCAAGAAGTAATATAATTGGTCAAAAACTTGGAATTATGACCATATTTGATTATTAAAAAAATACATTTCCCCAAGCGGGGTCGAACCCACGACCTCAAATAACTGTGAAAGAAGCAATAAAACATCAATAAAAAAATAAGGAGAAACCAAAAAGTAATATAATTGGTCAAAAACTTGGAATTATGCCCATTTTTGATTATTAAAAAATACATTTCCCCAAGCGGGGTCGAACCCACGACTCACACATCTCAAGCATAAAAACCCCAAAAACAAAAAATTAAACCTAATATACTCAAAACTGCTTGCTGATCAATAGAAGTCATTTGCTGTTGTTGTTGTTGTTGCTGTGGAATTTGCATTGTTTGGTGTTGTTGGTGTTGATATGACGAAACTTGTTGTTGCTGAGGTTGTTGTTGGTGTTGTTGTGAACCGCTTATAAATTGTTGAAAAGGATGCTGTGAATATTGTTGTTGTTGGCCTCCTTGTGGCGGAGCTTGAGGCGGCTGCCTATGCTGTTGAGGATCCAGCTTGGCAAACTTTTTTTAAAAAAATAGAAAATAGGCAAAACACCTCAAAATGATCAAAACAATAAAGGAGCGAAATTAAGAGTCAAAGCTTAAAGGTATGGATCTACCAAGTAAATACGGTGAGGAACAGGAGACGGAGGAGAGGGAAGGGGAGGGGTAGTAGATCAATTCAAGTTCACCGACGCTAACCCTCCGCCCATAACCCCGACCCGATTTCTTCGTCTACTTTTTAACGGTAAACCGTATATCAAAAAAGGGTCCGGCGAACTGATGCCCTCCTATTTTGGAACTAAAGGAATCGAAGGGTCCAATCAATTTTAGAAAAAAAAAACAATCCTCAAAATTCTTCCTAGACTCTAAAGTAATTAAATAACGATCAATAGGATTTAAATAAAAAATTTTTTTGGTTGACCAAGGGAAAGGATTTGCAGTCGAAGCTCGACAAAATAAGTCACCTTCCAAAACAGACCTGGTCAACAGACATTTTTAATGAAAGAGATGTCTTATCTATGGTCAAATCTTGTTAAAAACACCTCCTTACGGACTGATTTGAGAAGGGACGTATTGAGGAGTGTCCTGCCAACGGGGCGAAGTATAAATCAAGCTCCGACTGTAACACCCAAATATAGAAAGGATTTTTGACTTTACTTATCCGCTTCCTATTAAATAACAAAAAATAAAAAAAAAATACTTGAAAGAAATCGGCGAAAACTGGGACGGTTGACTCGTCGTCGTCGTCGTAATAGTAGGAGGTAGCAGCAAGTTTTGCAGTAAAACTGTTGATGTTATTGTTTTGATTTAATTCAATTATGACGACAAAAAGAAGTAAATATTCTGTTGATGATTAATAAAAACAAATTGAACAAAAATTGCAAAAATCCAAAAAGTTTTGGTAGTATTTAAACCTCTCTAGAAAATAATTATTAAAAAATAAGATTAAAAAAAATTACAAAAAATAAATGCCGGCAAAACCCAAAAAGAAAAATAAAAGCATTTAAACGTAAAGGAAAAATTACCCATAAAATCACCTCTTATTTAAATAAAGTGACCATTAGAGTATGAAAATATAAGGGGGAAAACATTGTCTCTCCACAAAAATGAGACTCTAACAGTCTTTTAAATCTTCTAGTAGAAGACGCCATTTAATAACACAACGATAGACATCAATAAATAAAACGTCAGACATTTTTAAATGTTAGACACACATACACAAATACAGAAAAGGTCAGCCATTAAAATTAGAGAAAAGAAAAAGAGTATAGAGAAGGAAGAGAGAGAATTATTTACTGCAGTAAACTGTCTAACAAAGTTGCAAAAAAATAAAAAAGGGGATTAATGCAATATTAATGTAGCAAGTAAGCAGCATTTTTCTTACCTTTATTTTTTCCACATCCATTTTTGGATGGAAAATAGTTAAGTAAGTAACAAGAGAAATTAAAAGGGGATTAATTCTAAATAAAGGCATTTTTGAATATTTTTTCTTTGACATTTTAATGTGTTCAAAGATGAGTATTAAACAAAAAAAAATTTTTTTAAATAAAAAAATTCATCCAAGTCCTTGTTTCTTTAAACAAAAAAAAATTTTTTTAATCATTAAAATCATCTAAAAAAATTTAAAAACCAAAATCTCCCCTATATTCATTTTAATTCATTTTACACCAAAAGGCATCGAACTTTCCCCTATTTTTTGAAAAATTGTTTCTTCTGGCTGCGCCCTAAACCATTAGGTCACACATGCTATATTCAACAAAATCAAAACTTTTCACTAAATTCTTAAGGGAATCAAAAGATTAAAAGAAAAACCCTATATATAAACAAAAAGCTCATATTACGCCTCGGATTTCTCAAAATAAATTTTTAAAAATTTCTAAGTCTCTTTAAAAATACCTAAAAAAAACTCAAACAATTTTTAAACACTTTTTATTTTTTTTAAATTTTATTTTATTCCTTTTTTTAACCAACGAGTCCAAAGGTGACGGCAAAAAATAAAAGACAAACATTATATAAAATGGCTTTTTTATTTTTTAAAAATTTTTTTATTTTAAAGCCAAGAGAGAAAAATTTAAAAAATTTAGAAGAGTGACGAAAATTCGAAAATAATTTTTTTTTCAAAAATTTTTCAAAAAATTTAAAAAAATTTGAAAATTTTATGGATATTTTTTTAAACATTTTTCTCTTCGAAAACATTATATCCAAACAAAAAAAAATTTTTTTTAATAGGAGAGAGACATAAGGAGGGATACATTTTTTTAGAAAAAAATAATAGAGAGATGGGGGGTCATCGAGAAAATTTTAATTTTTTTATACTTTCTTGCTCTTCTTCTTTTTTTATTATTAAATTTTCCCTCTTTTTTGTTTTCCAACCATTTTTTCTTTTTTTCTTCCTCCTTTTCCTCTTTTGCGCTTAGAAGCATTTACGGTGAACAATAGATGGACCAGATTCGTCATACTCTTGCTTGCTGATCCACCTTGAAAATTGAAAAAAAATTTTCTTAAGACCCTTAAAAATTTCTCTCGCTTACATTTGCTGGAAGGTAGACAATGAAGCAAGGATAGATCCTCCAATCCAAACAGAGTATTTACGCTCAGGAGGTGCAATAATCTTAATCTTCATTGTTGATGGTGCCAAAGCAGTAATTTCCTTCTGCATACGATCAGCAATGCCTGGATACATGGTTGTACCTCCAGAAAGGACAGTGTTGGCGTAAAGGTCTGAAAAAAGGAAGAACATTTGAAAAGTTAAAAGGATTATTGAAGAGAATTGAATAGAGAAAAGCCTAGGCTAAAGGATTGATCCGTTTACTGGGACCTGACTTAGGGTATTCAAACGGCCTTCGCGAAGAAAACAATTCTTCCAAAGCTTCTACCCCCTTATGATTACATGACCCAGAATTTTGCCCAAAAGAGAGCCTTTCAAGCCAAAGAGCACCCAAGCCAAATTATCAAAAAATTCCTTTTTTATACCTTTACGGATGTCAATGTCGCACTTCATGATCGAGTTGTAAGAAGTCTCATGAATACCAGCAGATTCCATCCCCAAGAAAGATGGCTAAAATTGAAAATTTCATTTGAGAGGGAAGAGGTCAAAGCTTAATAAAAACCTGGAAGAGAGATTCTGGGCAACGGAAGCGCTCGTTTCCAACAGTGATGACTTGACCGTCAGGCAATTCATAGCTCTTTTCCAAAGAAGAAGACGAAGCAGCTGTAGCCATCTCTTGCTCAAAGTCCAAAGCAACATAGCAAAGCTTCTCCTTGATGTCACGGACAATCTCACGTTCGGCGGTTGTGGTGAAAGAATAACCACGTTCAGTGAGGATCTAAAATGAACAAATTTTCAGAATTATCCTCAAAAAGATGTTCAACAAACCTTCATCAAGTAGTCGGTCAAATCACGTCCTGCCAAGTCAAGACGCAAGATTGCGTGTGGCAAAGCATAACCTTCATAAATTGGAACTGTGTGCGTAACACCTGAAAGAAAAAGAAAATTTTTCAAAGGCTTTTAAAAGTTTAAATTGTTTTTACCATCTCCAGAGTCAAGAACAATTCCAGTAGTACGTCCAGAAGCATACAAAGAAAGAACGGCTTGGATGGCAACATACCTGGAAAAGAATTAAAAGATTGAAAAAAAATCTTTTTCTTTTAAACATACATGGCAGGCGTGTTGAATGTCTCAAACATGATTTGAGTCATCTTTTCACGGTTAGCCTTTGGGTTGAGAGGTGCCTCTGTAAGGAGAACTGGATGTTCTTCAGGAGCAACACGCAACTCATTGTAGAACGTATGATGCCAAATCTTCTCCATGTCGTCCCAGTTTGTTACAATTCCGTGCTCAATCGGGTATTTCAAAGTCAAGATACCTCTTTTGCTTTGAGCTTCATCTCCCACATACGAATCCTTTTGACCCATTCCAACCATAACTCCTTGATGTCGAGGACGACCGACAATACTTGGAAAAACGGCACGAGGAGCATCATCACCCGCAAATCCAGCCTTTAAAGAACAACAGAACTTTTAATCGAAAAATGGCATTTTTAACTAACCTTGCACATGCCTGAGCCATTATCAACAACAAGAGCAGCTACTTCTTCGTCCATTGCGATGTTTTATTGATCGTTTGTTTGAAGAAAAATAAAAATATTTAATAAGAGTTATCTCTAAAAAACAAAAAATTGTTAAAGATTTAAAGCACAAGTTGAAAAATGAACGCGAAACGAAAAATTGAGGAAAGGAAAAGATCGCAAAATGGGAGAAAAAGCGGAAAATTATGTACTAAAGAAGCAAAAGGCAATCTCAAAAATCAAGTAACAAGAGGTCTTTATAGTCAAAATCGGTTTGACTTTCTGAGATTCTAAACCAGCACAAATCACCCAACAGGTTTCAACCCACAACATTCCCCAAAACCAAAAATCAAAAAAAGTTGAGTTTAGAACGGTTAAACCCCCCAAAAAAGTAAAAAACAATAGTAAAACAACAAGGACGAATAAATAACAAAAATGTACGAAGAAAATGGTCGATAGAGTTGTTGTGTTGATAGAATTACAAGATAAAACTAGAAAAATCGGTCTTTAAATAGTATAAAATTACACTACAAAAATATAAAAATAGTGCAGTTTTGGTGTATAAACAATAAGAGAAAAAAGAAGTGACCAAAAGGAAAGAAAGAGAGAAATTGTATATTAAAAAATGTATTTTTCTCTAACTAAAAGTTATTTTAATGTTATTTTTCTCTATTTTTAATTGTTTGTTCTAGAACATTTTTTGTTGAAAACATTTCGCCAAAAATGGGGAAACATTCTAAAATTTAACCAATTTGAATGTTAGGCTTTGTTCTCTAATCCGGAAAATACACACTTTCCGGAATTGAATTAAATTCTCTATTCTTTTCCGGAAATTTTCTCTAATTATGATAGGCATTTAAACATTTAATCCTATATTTCCGGAAAAAGAGACAAATAAAATAAAACATACTCTTTTTCCGGAAAGTTCTGCTTATTTTTCTCTAATTATAAGGTAAATTAAATGAGACATTTAATCTTTTAATAAATGCATTTAGCCAAAAAAGGGAAGTCAAATTATTTTTTTAAAAAATGCTTGAAGAATATTAAAAATAAAACTTTTAGGTCAATTTCATTATTTTATTTTAGAACAATAAAGTTTTGGTAAAGTAATAATCTTATTTCTAATTGTGTTTATATATTTATACTGATGAGAGAGATGGGGGGGGGATGGGAGGGGTTGGCCAAAAAAGAAACGGATAAAATTAAAAGTAATACAAAAAAGCGATCTAAACCAAACACAACATTTGTTCTTTTTCTCCCCTTTTTTAAATGTTTTTAGCAAGTATTAAGAAGAAGATATTTTAGTTTATTAGTGAGAGAAAAATGAGAGGGCGGTTAAGTTAGTTGGTTGATTTGTTGTTTAGTTAGTGTTTAAAGGCGGGAAGATTTTAAAGACAACAGACACAAGCTTAAAGACACAAGCTTTTCTTTTATCTCTCCTATCTTTCTCTTTATTAAAAAAATTTTTTTCTTTTCACTTCTAAACATGTAAAAGCTAGGCTAAAATCTTTTTGCAATAAGAGTGATGATCCGGTTAGCTCATTTTCTCAGTATTTCCCCTATTTTTACCCAATCCACTAAGCTTTTCTCTCTTTGATTTTTTCCTCTTCTTAATCACACACACAAACATAAGTCCCGATACTCTCTTTCCCCCACTAATCTTAAAAATTCCAATCCTTTAGGCTTAAAACATTTTTTACTATTAGTACAGCACATAGTCAGTCTCCCTCTCTATTACAAGTCAGCAGCTGTCAATGATCTGACCCACAAATTTTCTTCCTCCTATTTCCTAGTAAAACTAACATAGAGATAGCTAAAGAAATAAATATATCAACTTTAAGAGTTTCGAAGAAAAGCCCCTCTTCACCAGAAAATCTTTTCTTCCTCCCCAAGCTTCTCTCTACTACAATTTTTTTTTAAAATTCCTCCTTTTCTTCGAAATACTTTTCTCTTCATCCACTTCACGGAACCAAAAAGTAAAAATATATACAAGACACACAAAAACAATAAAAACTAACTAAACACATGTCGCAAATTCTCAGTAGCTCTCTCCCTCTAAAGTTAGCACAATATATTCTCATTTTTAGTTTTTAAAGTGTACAACAATCTAAGCAAAGCAACAATTCAAAAGTGAAGAAAAAGAAAGAAAAAAAAAGCGGGGGATGAGATATAGAGAGAGATTAATGCATAAAATTATATATAGGATAAAGGGGAAGAAGATATATGAATTTGAAAATAAGGAAGAAGAAAGGAGATTTAAGAGAATAGAAAGGAACAATGCTAAAAAAATCAAAAAAAAAGATTGTTTTCAAGTGTGCGCCAAAAAACTTTTTCCGAAAATTAATTTTATTTTTTTTTGCGTTATTTTTTTTTCTTTTGGTGCGCACATCCTCCTTTACACCTTGAATTATAGAAACAAAAAAATATTTTTTTCTTCTTTAAGCACACACAAAACAAAAACAATACTACCCCTATTACCACCCCCTACTACTACTTACAAGATTTTCAACACGTAATTTTCATTTCCATTCATTCATTTTTTTTCTTTTGTTATACTAGAATAGTAGTAGAGCGATATTTTGACAAAATTGCCATACACAAAAATTTATATTTTTTTTTCTTCTTTTTTCAACAATGTATGTATTCATTCTCTCTCTCTCTCCCAAGAAATCCACGCAACAATAACAGGCAAAAACAAAAAATTTCTTGTTAAAAAATTTTTTTTTCTTTCTTCAAAAGACGGCTGTTGCCTAATCTTTTTTTTTTAATTTTATTTTTAGAGGATATTTCTTATAATAATTCAAGAGCTTTGGCGTTTTTTAGCTCACAGATCTGACTGAATTTTATAAAAGAAAAAGTGGAAGAAGAGAGAAAAAATTTTTTAAAAAAAGTGGATTTGATAAAACAATAAATACAAGGAAAAAGGAAAAAAAGACAGGGCAAGATGAAAGAAACAGTTGTGAGATGAGGGAAGGAGGAGGATAATAAATATATTTTTTAAGACAAAAAAAAAGTTGAGAAAAGAAAAAGAATTTTTTTTGGGGTGGATAAAAAAATGTGGGAGGAAAATGAAAGGAAAAATTAATTAGAAAAAAAAAGTGTCCGGATATTTTCAGAGTAATATTAATAAAATAAAAATAAATTTATATAAGAAATAATCAGAAAACGATCCGGAATATATTTTTTTTAAAAAAAGTGGGGGGAATAAGAAGGAGAAAAAAAATTTTTTTAAAGACGGTTAAAGACTTTTATGATAAGACGAGAAAAAAAATTTTTTTTTATCTTAATGCTGATGATGAAGACACCTCCAAGAATGTGTGCTTTTTGAGAGAAAAAGGGAGAGAAAATGGGGAAGAAGAAGAAGAAAAAATATATGAATAAAATATACCCTATATGTATATTGAATTTGAATGAAGGAAGAAAATTTCTTTTCTCGTCTTGTCTTGACTGTTTGTGAATATTTATTTATTGTATATTTATGTGTTTGCTTTTTTTGGCCTTTAAACATTTTTTTTTATTACACACACTCACCCTATAAGACTTTCATCATCGACAATTTTTAACTATGACTCATTGTGAACGAGAACGCATATTTTAATATATTAAAGATAAAAATTAGGTCCAGAAGATCAACATTTAAATGATATGAATTTGTTTTCCGGAAATTGTTTATTCTCCGGAAAAAATAAAACAAAAATACAAATATCAGAATTAACAGAAAAACACAAATATCAGAATTAACAGAAAAACACAAATAGCAGAATTAACAGAAAAACACAAATATCAGAATTAACAGAAAAACACAAATAGCAGAATTAACAGAAAGACACAGATATCAGAATTAACAGAAAAACACAAATAGCAGAAAAAACAGAAAAACACAAATATCAGAATTAAATACAAACACAAATATCAGAATTAAATACAAACAGAAAATACAAATTTCAGAATTTACGGAAAAATACAAATGTCAGAATTTAAAAATACAAAGATCAGAATATAGAAGATGACTAACAAATTCTGGAAAAATACGATTTCCGGAAACTAAAGAAGATTAATTATATTTTCCGGAAAACACATTATTATTTCAAAAATAAAATACTACTATATTCTGATTGATCTTTTGGATAGACTAAAATATATACAGTCAACAAAATCGCTGTTCATTCCTATCTTTTTCCTTTCTCTCCCAGGAATTTTACTGAATTGCTTTTAAAACATTATAGCAAAATATTAAGAGAGCTGATTAATCATTTTCTTTTAAAATTGAAAAACGCATCATTACAACACAAAATGTTTTAAAAAGAAAAGGTCAATGAAAATTTAAAAAATGAGAGGGGTAGATTTGTGTGTTTTGGACGAATTAAAAAAAATTTTTTTTGGCGTTTAGAATATTTAAAATATATTCCGGAAAACTTAAACGCTTAATTTTCCGGATAGTTAAAATAATTAATTTTCCGGAAACATAATATACAGTTAATATTTTTTCCGGAAAAATGTTATTAAAGCTGACTAATATTTTTTTGTTGGATGATTTAATTGCCTTTCAAAAAAATTAAAAAAAATAAATTTTAGATAAAACAAGAATATTAACTACTGTCAAAAGGATTTATAAAAAATAGGATTTTTAGGATTTTCACTAGTTTAAAAAAAAGTGTAAAATATTAGAGAATCCATAACAACAACAAAAAATCTTTTCAAACAGAATTTTAGATAATCCGAGTGTCAATTTGCTTGATTAGGATTTAAAATTGTTAATAAGCCTCTCCTATATTTTTAAAATAATGTTCATATTAAATAGCCCAAAAGATCAACATTAAATAATAAATACATTTTATAACAAATATTATTTTCCGGAAAACACAAATGTTGGAAAAAATAAATATATCCGTAGGAGTTATAGTTTCCGGAAAATACAGAATTTACAACATTTCGGAGAGACCAGAATTTAAAATTAAATATCAGAAAAATACGGAAAGAAATTAAAAGTTTTCCGGAAAATTTTGTATTTTAGGAAAATACAGAAAAACACAAAAATAAAGAGAATATCAGAATTTCCGGAAAAGTTGTATTTTCCGGAAAATTGATACTACAATATATTCAGAAAATAATATAACAGCGAATAATCACAAATACATTAAAATAATTAATTCTAGACAGAACAAAAAATTTTTTTTGATTTTTAGTCTCTGCAAAACCTAGACTAACTACACTCCCCCAAACCAAAAAATATATATTTTAAAATGTGTTCAGTAAAAATAAAAATATTTTTACTACTTATTTGCGCAGTGGGGGATGTGTTTTTAATAAAAAGGATTGGAGGAAGAAATGAATATATTATTGGCTTAGAAAAGATGGTTTAAGCGACGCTAAAAGGGAAGAGGAAAATCGAAAATGATGCGCGCATAAAATATATGACACAACACAGTCAAAAACTGAAGGAAAAATAAAGGAAAAATGAAGGGAGGAAAATGGTCCCAGAGGAACAAAATGACTTTTAAAAAAAATTTTTGTGATGAATGGTTGAGATTTGAGAGGCCAAAAAGGAAAGGACAAAACGCGATATAAGAGAAGAATATAAATAAATGGACTTTGGTCGAAAAAGGGACATTGGGGCGCAAAAATAATTTAGGCGTAAAGCTTTATATCAAATTATTTACATTAAACAAATCAGAAGAGAAAACAGAATTTTTACTTATAAAAAAGAATTTCCGGAAAACACAAGAATTGAAACTCTAGAGAAACCAAAATTTTTAAATTATTGGATATAAATCAGAATTCTGAGGAAAAAAATTAAAGAAAGAACTTCCGGAAAAATAAAACAAGAAAATACCAGAATTAAAATCAGAAACACAAAAATACAAAATAAAAATAAACTTTTTCCGGAAAATTGGGAATTCTTTATTAAAGGGAAAACACAAATAAAATACCAGAATTTAATTTGTACTAAAAATCAGAAACACAAAAAAAAACACAAACTTTTTCCGGAAAATACAAAATCCGACAGTCGACTATAGTAGTATTTTCGATCTTTTGGATTACTTAATTAAATTAAATATTTATTATTTGCACTATGTTGGAGATTTTATATAATTTTATAAGAAAATAAAATATATGAAAATGAACGGGGAAATGAAGAAAAGAGACGGATTCTTGCTACAACGGAAGAAGAAAAAAATTTAGGTCAAGAACGATAAATAAAATTGGATGAATAAATGAATTGAAAAAAATTTTTTTTGGGTAGATGAAGGAATGCAAAAGAGAAATTGATGCCAAAATATTTGGAAGGAATTTAATAGAACCTGTGGTGAGGCAAGGTCATTTTTATACATATTGTTGTTTTGAGAGTAAAATTGAAGAAAAATAAAATTTTTCTGCCAAATTCTAATTTTTGCGGACAATTTTTTGCGGACAAAATTTTTAATTTAAACAGAACAGAAAAAAATTGGAAAAAATAATATGAAGCCTCGAAAAATATTTTTAATTCTAACAATAAGTTTAAATTTGTATGGTGGTCTGAAAAAAAAGAAAAGTGGAAAATTGAAGCAGCTTTGTTTATCTTCAAAATTTGGTACGTAAAAATTGACTGGAAAAACTAGAACATGAAAATATCGAAAAATTTTCTTTTTTACTCTGAAAATTATACTGAAAAAATGACATTGGCTCACCGCAGGAGGATTCTTAAAAACTTTCTTAAAAGTTCCAAGAGTTAATGCTCGTGTAGAGAAAATCAGGGAAGGACCAGCCACGATGTTAAAACAATTTTAGCCCGAACTCAAAAAAGATTATTTCCTAGGAAAACCTGAAGATGAAGACGTTCAAGCATTGCCACAGAAGCTTAAAATTAATAAAATAAATTTTGACTAAACTAAGAAAATAAAAGTTTAAAAAAAAATTTATAGAAAACATTTTATCCTATTTTAATGCTTATTGTTAAAGTAAGACATTAAGGAAAAGTTGTATGAATAATTATAGGAAAATGACTCCAAAATAATCTGACAAGAGTAGATAAAAATTTCCTAAAGAAAAGCAATTCGAAAAGTTTGAAAGCCTTGTCTACTAAAAGTGTAAGTAGGAAATCGACTGGGGGAGTAGGACCCGAATTGAGATCGATATCTCGTAGATCACGATAAACGAGATTTTTGTTCTAGATCTTGTCTCTAGTAACACTAGGAATGTCCAGACATTGTTTCAGCTGGATTAAAGCTGGAATTGAATTTTTTCTAGTTAGATGTTCGGAGTCTAGCTCAAGTCATCAATCGAAAGCGTATATGGAAAAATACACACCTCCCCAGGAATTATAACACCGAGTGGAGGAGAAAAATGTCTCAATTTAAAAACTTAAAAATAAATAGGAAACCTTTAAAACAAATTCCATCCAAACAGCTTCAATGGCTAGAACACTAAGCTCGCTTGAACGTCATTCATCTTCATTTTAAAAAATTCAGTGAAACTAAAAATCTTTAAAACTAGTAAAAATTTAATTTAAAAAATAAGAAAAAAAACGTAGAAATTATTAGTTGAATAAAATAAAGAAGTGAAATAGCCAAAAATAAGTGAAGACATCAAAGACGGAGAAAATCAGCACATCTTAAAAAATTTTTAGAGTTAAAACGCTCAGTGAAGAGGACGTGAAAATGTCATCTGAAACGAGAAGAATTAATCAATTTATCTGTAAAAATTAGCTAAAATCAAGGGACAAATTTTCGAAATTATAAGGCTTTGAGCCTCTTTGAGAAAGGACCCGAAAATACTCAAAAACAGCGTTCAACGGAAAATAATACTCTAATGACCAAATTTAAATTTACGCCTACAGTACTATTAATTTACTGCGCCAAACTTTGGCAAAGTGTTTATGCGCAACTTTGTCCCAACATGTTTTTTTCTTTCCGAAAATTTCTTCGAGCCTAAGGTGCACCTTGGTGTTTTTTCGTTTTTTTTTCGTTTTTCTTGTGTTTTTCTTGTTTCTTTATTCATTTCTTGTTCCTATCTCTTTCCCTCATTCAGCGCGCGGCGAAAAAATTAAATAAAAACTTTAAAAAATGAAATTTTGTTTTTCAAAATTTAACTGTTTTTTTCATTGTAGTTCCGTCGACTCTCTTCTACAGCTAGTACGGGAGCAGTTTAACCGTTTTTTTTATTATTTTTTAAAAAGTTTTTCAAATATAATTTGATTTTTTGTTTTTTGTAGCTGTTGTGCTCTACATGGTGGCCTGTTTATGGTGCTCTACTTGGTGGCCTGTTCAATATGCTTTGCTCTCCATGCTCCTCATGCTTGTGGATGCTTCAACTACTGTTGAGTATTTTTTCTGATTTTTTTTTCATTCGAACTTTTTTTAATTCAGTGTCGTCTGATGTGCTCTACATGGATGCTGGTGTGGTTTTGTTTTAAAAAAAATTTTGGGAGGCGGGAGGGCTTCCTCTTTTAAGATAGGTGCTGGTGGCTTCTGCTGCTGCAAATGCTCATGGTGGACAGCCGTGGATGCTTCAATTGCTGTTGAGTATTTTTTGAATTTTTCTGATTTAAAATTTTTCAACTTCAGGAAGTGCTCAACTCTGGATTGTTCAACATTGGACAATGGAAGGAAAATGCTTTTTGGTTGTGGTGTTGGGTGTGGTTTTAATTTTTTAAAAATTTTTTGGGAGGCGGGAGGGCTTCCCTTTTTAGTTCAGTGCTGGTGTGGTCTACTGGCTTTTTTGCTTTTGGTGTGGCCATGCTTCAGTTTGTTTAACCTTATGTTTTTTTAAAAAGAATTGTTCTCAGGTTTTTTTCGTTTCAGGTGTTGGGGCTCTTGTACTGCTGCTGGTGGCATGCTTCTTCTGGTTGTTTAAACTTATGTTTTTTTAAAAATAGAAGTTTCAACTCTTTTTTCATTTCAGATGATGCTCTACAAATGTTGCTGGCTTTGCTTCTGTTGGTGGTTTTGCTTCTTCAGTTTGTTTAGCTTTATGTTTTTTTAAAAAAGAATAGTCTACAGCTTTTTCTCTTTCAGGTACTGGCTCTCTACTCGACTACTTTTGGTGGACTTGGTGGTGGATCTCATTGCTCTTCATGGAAATAGTAAGTTTCCAAAAAATTGAAAAAATAAATAAAAATTGCACGCCAAAAATGCAAAGCGCGATCCTCCCTTCCCTCCTCTATTCTTACTCGTTTTCTCTTTGTTCGTTTTTTGTTTTCATTTTTCTAATCTTTTTTGGATTTTCTTTCAAGAACAGATTTTGTTTGGGCAGCATGGAACTGGAGTAGCTGGTGGAGAAACAACTGAATCAATGTGTGGAGCAGTGGTCAACAGAAAATTTGGTTAGCAAGGTTTTTTAACGATAAATAGCAAAAATAAGCCGGTAGGCTTTTAAAAATGTTTTTGACATTTTTCTAGGGTAGATGGGTTACGCTGGTCATATTTCCAAAATTTAAATTTTTGGCATAATGTTTTGATAAATGACAGTTTATCCCTACACTATTTCTTCCTAACAGAGAAAAATACAAATTAATGGAGACCTTAATTTTTTTGGTCAAGTGGAAAGATTTTTTGTTTCTCTTCTAAAAAGGACAAAGGTTCGAGTCCATTTGCGAAGAAATATTTTTTTCTAGGATTATTTCTTGATGAAATTTACTTTTTGATTTTCAATTATTTTATCTATTTTTTTTTAGATTCACAAGGCTATTTAAGTTACAAGGTCTTGTCATTTTTTGAACATCGTTGCCTCTTTTCGCTGCCTATTCTCTGTATATTTGCTGCCTATGGAAATATTTCAACAACTTCTCAATCTTTGGTACTGTGAAGGCGGAGTTTCTTCTTTTACTTTAAGGTTTATTTTTTTAAATATAGGGGAAGATGGTGGATAAATAGGTCCTTGGAATTGCTATTTTATAGATTTACCTTGTTTTGAATATAGTGATTTCAAACGTTTTTAGGGACTAGACATTCTTAACGGTTATCCGTGAAGTTTTAGCGACTTTTTTTTATTTCTTTCCTATCTTCACATAAAACGAATCTGGCAGTCAGATAATGCGTCAAACATCTCGTCGAGCCTTTAACTTCTTCGGAGAACCCTCCATCTAGAATTAATTACTCAAAGACGATTCTGTCTTTATTGTGGAGACCGAAGACTTTTCCTTTGGAATATTTAGTCGTTTTTACTTAACACTTATTTACAGTGATATAAAGAAGGGAAAAATAAGGGAATAAATTATTATCTCCCTGTAACAAAATAAAAATGTATTGGGATAGTCGTCTCCATGGGGAATTGCTGTTTAACCTCACAGCATTTAATGCAGATTTTTTCGTCCAAGAAGATATGAAAGAAATAAAAAGGAGAACCTCAAAGCTGCCCGTATAACCAATAAGAATATCTAATGTTTGGTTTCCATGGACTCAATTTGGTTTCTATAGTAATTTTGTGAAATGAGTGTCCACCCTCTTATTTCTTGCAAATGGAAAGAGCTTCTATTTTCGTTTAAAAATTTATTTTTAGTATATTAAACAACTCCAAATCTTCAAGTTTTATGTCTTTGGTCAAAAAACAAAAGTCTCCTCAAGGCTGGATCGAAACAGTACCGACAGCAGCAGCAACAACAGAAGAAAATGGAGAAGAGGAAGAAAAAGTAAAACGTCTTGAAGAACTTACTAGTAGTGATAAAAAAATAGAGCAGAGCATTCAGGTTTTTAATTTTTCCTTTTTTAATCTTATTAAGTATTCTAATCAACCTAGAACAGCTCCTTTTTTCAAAAGATTTAGGACTCGAGATTTTCTCGATAGCTATAGGGGAATAGTGTTGGTATTTTTACGCTCACACATTGACGCCCACACGTTGACACCCACACCTGTTTAGCTTCCTAATATCGGAGGGTTGCCATTTTTATCGGACCGGTCGAGTCATTTTTTCGGGCAAAATATCGAAGCCCAATTTGATCCTTCGAATCTAACTGGGCCGGCAACCCTGTTCGGAATAGAATAGGAAAAACAAAAAGCATGTTTCCCAAGTATATTCTTCTCCTAAATAAGGAAATGATGCTTCTCGCTTATTTTTTTTCTCCTACAAAATCTCCGTTTAATTTACAATCCTTGAATCCCCCAACTTTTATAAGAACAGAAAAGAAAAAAGAGGTCCCTTGTGTCCCATAAACTGCCTTTCCTTATTAAAAAATTTAAAAAAATTCCAGATTGGCACAAAATATGTCAATACTCAACTCCATTGGGAAAAACAATTAGAAGATGAAATTACTTCAACAACAGAATTTACAAAATTAAAAGATTATCAAAATAAAAGACACCTTTTAATTTTTACCCCAGCAATTCCAACAACTTTTAAAAATGTTGTTAAATTTAAAAAATTAATAAAATGGAAATGTTGTGACGAAAATAAATTTTTGACAACATTAAAAAATGATTTGGAAAGTGGGAAAAAAGAAGAGGTTTATTTAGTTTTGAAAAAAATTTTTTTAGGGAAGATTTTTTTTCGGGGGAATTTCTTCTTAGATTTTGTTACTTTGTTGCCTCAGTTGGTGTGAAAACAAGATTTGCTTAAATCCTGATTGAGAGAACAATCTTTTTTCCATCTTCCTATCTCTCGTTTTTAATGAAGTTTCTAGCTTTTCTCGACGAGTTTGTTTTGTTGACCAAGGTCTGTTGTTCAGATGATTCCACTCTCCGTTTTCTTAGACTTTGTTTACTTTAAATCGAAGATTCTGACACCTCTCATGACTTTGGCTTTGAATCATCTTTAGATCAGGTTTTTTTAGAATTTTTATCTTCTTAGTTTCTAGTTGAGATCATGTTTGATAAAAATAATTTGGGGCTGGACTTAGTGTTAGATATTTGATCAGTTGCCCCCTAACATGGCTTTTGGACCTGAAATTCCCTGGGGTTGGGTTTGGTTTATTCATCTAGGCCAGTTTCCTGTGAAATTCAGAAAAAACCCTCAGGAAACTCCAAAAATTACTGTAAAAATTACTGTTATTTACTGTAAAAAAACTACAGAATGCTCTGAACCGGCTCTATTCTTTAGTTTGTCACTTCCATTTCCACTCCAAAATATTAACGTCCTCGACGTTAATATTTTAATATTTTTAATATTTTTTAATAACGTTAATATTTTTCAATTTATTGTAAAGTTGCTTTAAAATATACGAGACTGCTAGTAATTATTGAGGATTAAAACAAGTTTAAAAAAAGTTTAGCCATAAATCGTGAACCCCCTCGAGATTTCGTTAAAAGTGCTAGCTTGGTCGTAGTCTACTTTGTGTCTTCATTTCCGTTCAATGACCTTTTTTCAGTCGTCTGACCTGAGGCTAACGTTGGTCGACACACAACTTTTTGCCCTCTTTTCTCTTTTTATTTAAATGCTGCTTGCTATGTAGTTGAACCGTCCTGTTGAATCGATATTTTCCTTTACTTTTTCATCCCTACAATTTTTTACATTCCTCACATTTTTTATCTTCTTCATTTTCCCCCCTTCATTACTTCTCGAATATTTTTTTTTAAAATTTAAGGAGAACAAAATTCAAAATTTAATGGAGTATGGAAAAACTACAGCTGCATCATTAATTCTCAAAAATAATTTACTCCAACAAAATTTAAATAATAAAATAATTTGGAGAAATTCAGTAAAAAGTGATGAATGGTCAAAATTTAGTGAAAATAGGCTTTGGGCTAATAAACAGCCAACAGGGCTTTGGATTGATTTACAGGTTTTTTTTAAATAAATTATAGGATTAAGTATTCTTGTCTGTCAAGATTATGTATGGGTATAGCGTCCTCTTAGGAAGGTGCTGGTTACTCGAAACCTGGCCTAAAAGATTTTCGGAACTTTGCTAGAGACCCAATCTAACTCCTTTCAAACCAGACCTATCCTTCCTACAGACTTACCAGACTATCCCTCAATTATAGGAGTAAGTATTCTTGTCTCTTAAGTAGGTATGGGTAGAGCGTCCTCACTACTGATTAAGAAGGGGTGGGCTGCTCGAAACCTGGCCTAAAAGAAACTTGGCTGCTCGAAACCTGGCCTCGCTCCGACTTTTCTCAACCCATCCCATCTTTCATGTGTACCCTCAGGTTTAGGAATACCTTATAAACTAGAGACTGGACTGGAACGCGTTCTAATTGGTAGAGAACCTTAGGGAACTAAAGCAGGTTCGATGCCTGTCTGGTGGTATTGATTCCTGGGATCGATAGCATTTCGGGTCGAAAAAAGTCTGATTATAGGCTTCTAGTAACCCTTTCATTCCTTGGCATAACAGAGGAACGGCAACACTTGATTAGAATACTTAACCTTTTTAGAGGATCAAATTAAAAATTTTTTTGAAGGATCTAGAGTTTGATCATCATTGGCTTTTTACAAAATCAGAATCAGCAGAAAGAGAATTAGTTTCAGCTTATGATGCTTGGGTAGAAGTACATCAACAAGTTTTGAATTTAATCAAAAAATGGTTGCTGTTAAGAGAACAAAAAGACGAAGAAAGGGAAGAAATACTTGAAGAGACAACAAAGTAACCTTATTTTATTTTTTTCTCAAAAATTGTCTTGAAAAATTAGTATAAGGCATGGAGGTTAAGCTAACGTTTTAAACGCTTTATTGGGCATGGGTTTAGGATTTATAAAGAAAATGTGAAAGCAGCACTTCAATAAGTCTCTTTCAGTAGTCGATAGATTTTTAGTCAAAAATTCTGATTTATTAAAATCAAGAAATCATTAAGAATCTGAACTTTAAGAGAGAATTAGAATTCTTTGGGAAAATCAGAACCTACCTGTTGTTAAACTTTTTTATCTTATCTCCTTTTCGTGTCTAATATTGGGAAGTTTAATTAGGGTATGGGTGAAGTATGTACCCCGATTCTCCCTTCAAACCTGTCCAGACTTTTAATTAAAAAATTTCATTTTTTCTATAGAAGAGAGGAGGAACTTAAATTATTATTTAATCAAATTATTGAACGTCAAACAACATTAGAACGCTGTAGGTATAATTTTATTTTTTAATAATTTTTGCTTTCATTGAACGGACTATAGCTGTTGACTAACTTTCTTACACTAAGCAAAAGCCTGCCCAAACTCTCAATTAAAAAAATATTTTTTATTTCTATATACACAAAATAAATTAATATCAATTTTTATTAAAAGGCAACCAAGTTAAAATATTCCATTTTTCATACAAAACTCTGACTGCTAATTTGTGTAGACGATCGACCTTGAATAAAATAAAAAATTAGTTTGTATTTAAAAAACTTGTTCTGTTATTCCAGAGGGCGTGAATTGAATAAATCGTAAAAAGTTGTTGTATTCTTGCCTGCTATTGATTAAATTTAATATGCAGACCTCCCATATATTCGCAGATTATACTTTATATTTTTCCTTCATATCTAGGGAATAATTTAATTAAAACAAATACCTGTAATTGATAAATTTTTAAAAGAGCGGCGTTGGAAAGAGCTTGGGCTAATGCAGATCAAACTAGAGGACGTTTTTCTATGGAAAGAATTAAAGGAATTATGGAGGTTTTTGAGCAGTAAGTGATTTTTTATATCAGAATTAAATCAGAATTTTTAAAAAAAATCAGAATTTCTGAAAAAAGATAAAAACCAGAAGTTTGGAAAATCAGAATTTTTAAAAACCAGAATTTCTGAAAAATCAGAATTTATTTTTTTTCTATTCAAGAGATTCAAAAGACGAATTACCTCCACAATTGGGCATTTTCTTCCGTTCTCCACTTTTTGTGTTAAGTGAAAAAGAGGTGGATGAAGAAAAACAAGAAAAAGGAAAACTTCCTGAAATAGAGAGGCAAAGGCGCCAAGCTGTTTCTGATTGTCGTTATCAGGTTATCAGAATTATTTTTTAAAAAGTCGGAATTTTTCGGATAAATCAGAAAATTTTGGAAAATCAGAATTTTTGAATTTTCAAAAAAATTCTGATTTCAAAAGAATTCTGATTTTTTTTGAAAACCAGAATTTTCAAAAGATCAGAATTTTCTGGATAATCAGAATTTTTTGATTTCCAAAAAATCATAATTTTTGAAAAATCAGAATTTCTAAAAGAAATCAGAATTTCCCAAAAAATCAGAATTTTTTTAAAATCAGAATTAATTTGAATTTCCTTTTCAGGTTCAAATATTCTTCAACAATTTATTAGTTTGTTCTTCACAAGAACACAAATTAGACTGGCCATCATTTTCTGTTCCTTTTGGAGAAATTATTTCACTTCGTGTTTTTGAAAAGCCTAAACAATTGTCAATTTTATTAAAAGAAAAATTTGGAGGAGGAAATTGGCAATTATTAGCAGAAATTTTTATACCTTTACCTAAAATATTGGAAGGGGAGGAAGAAAATGTTTTGGAAGAGGATGAAGAAATTATTAAAAATAAATGGATGTCAAAAACTGGAATACAATTTGCTAGTACTATTGTTAGGGGAAGGTATTCTAAATTTTTTTTAATTCAGAATTTTTCATAATTTTTTTTTAAATATTTTTTAATAGGAAAAATTTGTAAAAATTTTTTTAAATATATCCTAGACTAGGGTTGTCGGTTCTGGACCCCGAACCGTTCCGAAGAACCAACGATTTTTCGATTTGGTGATTTTTCAAGAACCGATAACCTTATCCTAGAGGTTAAAGACTATGTAATTACAAACGAGTTGGATTTTGTACTGAGAGGGTTAGATAAGTAGTTAAACTAATTAAAGAAAAAAGGGGTACTTCAAAGGGCATTTTGCGATTTTAGGGTATTTGTAAGTGAAAGTATATTTGATTTAGGACAGACCTGGTCACGGATTGTTGGTATCCGTATCCGGATATTTACGGCGGATATCCGCAGGCATTTTGGTATTATCTGTATCCATATCCGTATCCATGACCAGGTCTGATTTAGGATATTTACAACTGATGAGATCTTTCTACTTATATATGTACTAGAAAAATTCTTTTTTTTTCTAGTTATAAAGGAAGTCTAGGTTGTGGACAAGGAGGAGGTTTACCATTTACTCAAGGACGTCTTTTTTGTTCATTAAAATGGAAAGGATTTGAAGAAGAGAATATTGGAGGGAAAAGAAATTTTCAAAAAATAATAAAAAGAAGAGGAAGAGCAACAACAACAAAATCTTCAATTTTATATCAACAATGTATTTTAAAAGAAAATTTACAAAAAGATGCAATACGTCTGTTGAAGTTGGAAAGGCGTTGGAATAAAGAAAGTAATGAAGGAGGAGGAGGAGGTTAAATTTATGTTAACATATAAAGAACAAAGGGGGGGTCCCAGAGATGGGTTAGAATTCCGAGTTTTGATTTTTGACCGTTCTCATTTTCAACCATTTCTGACTGACTTTTCTGATTTGTCTTTAAAAAAGAAAATGTCTGCATATTTTCCTATTTTTTAGAGAATTTTTTTCCTAAACGAAAAATTGGAATTTTCAGCTATTTTTAGGGGGGGGGGGTCCTCAATATTCTTTATGTGATAGATGCAAATTTAATTTTTATTTTCAGAAGAAATTAAAAGAATACAAATAAAATTTGAAAAAATGGATTTGAAGGAAGAAGAGGAGGAAGAAGAAGAAACTGATTTTACTAAATTGAGAGATGAAAGAAGAAGAAAAATGGAAGAAGAGGAGGAAGAAGAAAATGAATTGGAAAGACATTTGAGACTTGGGAAAGAATTTATTTTAAAATTGAGGTTTCTTTTTTTTATTTCAGAGGGGAGAGGAGTTGGTTAGAGAAAAGGTAAAATTCCCTAAAAGTCATCCTTAAAATCTTTAAATTTTTCTGAGTTTTTTTTTAATTCGGGACTTTTCTAGAAAATAATTATGAAAGAGTCCCAGGAAAGTTTTTTGCATGTTCCCGCTCGAAATGAATTTTTAAATTTGGGGATTATTTAGCCAATATTTAACGGTAGATTTTTGCGAACAGAAATTTGCGGACAAATTTTTTTTTCGGACAGACCTTTTACCTGTTCCCTGCTCATCTCTTATCCCTAACGTATGATGTCGTACTTAATACCAAAAGCCGTCGAAAATTTCAAAAAAAAAATTTTTTTTTAATTTTTTAAGAGAGAATTTGCGTCAAAGTGGTGAACAACAACGTAAATTAAAAGATTTGTCACAATTTGTAAAAGAAGAACCTTTACCAAAATTTTCATTTAGATTACTTACTTCTTTACTTAATGGCCGTCAAATTGATTTGAGTAGACGTTTAAAACCTTTTAGAGGAGGAGGGGGAGCAGGAGGAAATGTTGGTGTTGTGGAACGTGGCTTTAACGTAATGAATTTTTTTTTAATTTTTAAAGGGGTGATTAGGGGGGGGGGAGTTTAGGCTGGATAAAATTTGTGAAGACACACCCATCTAATTTTCAAAATTCCGAAAATTATAATTTTGTACAGGCCCGTAATCACGATTTTTTCAGGGGGGGGGGCCGAAGGGGGAGGGAATTCTGTTCCCCCCTACCCCTGGTTACTAGAATTTCATGATTCCAATTAGAATTATTTTTTTAAAAATTTAGCAGGATAAAAAATCTTTAAATTGGACAAAAATTTTACTTAATATACAAAGTGCAAATGCTGTGCCTCAACGTATAAATGGCGAACCAATGCAAATTTATTTGACTTGTTCATTAAAGGTTGGTTATCGGTGGAGCACTCGTTTCGGTGTGTGATTAGATTTTTCAGAAATTAGAGTAAAAAATCAGAATTTTTATCAGAATTTATGACACAACTTTCAGAATTTAACTCGGAAATTTCTGAATAAATCAGAATTCTTATCAGAATTAAATTTCAGAAAAAATCAGAATTTTTATAATTAAAATCAGAATTTAACTTTAAAAATCAGAATTTTAATTTCTTAAAGGGTCAAACCCAAATAACTTCTATAAGTGATGGGCATCAACCTAATTGGCATGAAACCTTAATTTTTGATTTTCAATTAAATAATGAAGAAGAAGAAGCATTTCTGACAGTTGAATTATTTGATAGAGTAATAAAACCTTTTGAGGGGGATGATAGACAACTAGATATAAGGTGCTTTTTAATTTGTTAAAATCAGAATATGTTCTGATATTTTTTGATTTAATCAGAATTTCTGATTTTATTTTTCTGGGATTATTCTTATTTTTTTATCCCTAAATTCTGGTTTTTACTATCAGAATTTTCTGATTTAACAAAAATTCTGATTTTTTAAACTTTATTTTTATTAAAGGCACGAACGTGTAGAGAATAGATGGCTCGGGTTTGGACAAATTTTATTAAATTCCAAAGCCCTCAGCTATTGGACAAGCACAAAGTTGGACGGATATTTATCTTTACAAACACCTCTTTTTTATACTGGATTTAAGTGAGAAATTTTATTTAAAAAATTTTTGATTTTTTTTAAAAATAGAATTCTGAAAAAAAATTTTTTTTAAGTTTGTCATCAAATGAAGAAGGACTTCCTACAACACTTCGTATACGTTTAAGTGTTGAAAGTCCATCAATTATTACTCGATTAAGTGCTTCTGAACAACTACAAGAAGAAACGCTTGAAACTGATGTTTGTATATTTTAATAAAATCAGAGTAAAATTTTTAGAAAAATTCTGGCTGATCAGAATTTTATTTGTAACAGAATAAACCAGAAAACAGAATAAAAATTCTGTTTTTAATTGAAATCAGAATTTTGTTCCAAATCAGAACAGAATTTTCTGATTCTGGTTTGAATCTGAAAATCAGAATTCTGGTTTGAATCTGAAAATAATACCAGAATAATTTTTAAAAATTCTGAATAAAAATCAGAATTCTGATATTTAAAAATATTCATTTTCAGATAATTACAACCGAATCCCTCAAATTAGAATCAAAATTACGTCAACGTTTCCCAAATAGAAGAATTATTTCGTTAGCTATTAATTCTAGCGGGAAAAGAATTTTAATATGTAAATATTTGAGGGAAATAAATCCACCAATTCAAATAATTAATTTATTTAATTCTGGACAAAATAAAAAAGCTGTTAAATTGGCTTGTAAGATGGTTGCCTTAATTCCGGTAATTAATGAAAGGATGGAGAAATTAAAAGAATTTGTATTACCTATTTGGTTAACTGTTGAAGAGGTAAAGCAGAATGAATCAGAATTTAATATTAATCAGAATTTATATTCAGAATTTTTTAAAAATGAAATCAGAACAAAATTGAGAGGATCAGAATTTTATAAGAAAGTATCAGAATTCTGATTTAAAAAAATCATAATTTAAAAAAATCAGAATTCTGATTTGTATCTTTTCTGGATCAGAATTATTTTGTTTCAAAATTCTGATTTAAATAAAAACCAAAATCAGAATAAATTAAAAAATTATTTATTATTAAATAACCAGAATTCTGATTTATATAATATGTGAAGATTTTTTTCATTCGACAGGCGATTCGTATTGGTTTTGCCTGTGCAGATGAATTAGCAATAATTTTATGTTGTTGGCTTTTAGGCCTTAAATTAAATTGTTATATTATACTTGGATCAACATTATCTAATGGACCCAACAGTGCTTTTGTATTTATTAGCTTTAGTGATGGAGAACAGTGGATAATTGATCCAACTACTGGTCTGATTTATGAATATTTAGAAGAACCAGTATCAGAAAATTTTAGAAAATTCTGATTTTTAAAAAACGAGAATTTTTAATTAAATAAAGCAGAATCAGAAGAAACAAAAATTTAATCAGAAAATTTTTTTTGAGATATAATTTTCAAAAAAAAATTTTGTTGCAAAGGAAATTGGAATTCTGTTTAATCAAACGATAAAAAATCGGAATTCTGATTTATTTTTTTTAATATAGGTCACCATTATTCTCCAACAAATCCCAACTGTCCACAATTATCAATTGGTACAATATTCAACAATAAAAATATATTTTTTAATATACAAAATGATGAACATCCTTCTCAATTAAATTTTGATTTTACAAAGAAAAATAATTGGGAAAATATTTTTTGTTTTGAAAAATTGTCAACTACAACTACTAGTCAAGTATTGGCTTCTATTCAAGTAAAAAAAATTTTAATTAAAAAAAAAAAGAATTCTTTTTTCAAGTCAGAATATTTACAATATGAACCTTTGAAAGAAATTAGCTCAAGTTTTTTATTGGAATTGAGAACAAGTTTAGAAAGAGAATTACGCTTAGCATTTGATGAAACAAGGCCTTTTGCTATCCCTCAGTGGAATTTGTTGGCTTCTAGGTAAGGGAGAAAGAGAATGTGTGTTTCATAAATTAAAAATCAGAATTATTTTGTGTTTTTTATTTTTTAATAATCAGAATTTATAAAAACACAGAATAAACTTTTTAGTCAGAAAAATACAGACACTAAAAATCAGACTTAGTACAAATAAATTTTTGTATTTTTAGAAATTAAAGTCAGAATATTTTTTGTATTTTATTTTTCAGAATTTATATTTAAAAAAATACAAAATTTCAAAATCAGAATTTGTGTTTTTATTAATTTTAAAAATCAGAATTTAAAATAAAACAAATCAGAATTATTTTAAATCAGAAAATCAGAATTTCCACTTGTATTTTACAAATGATATTCTTTTGTATTTTACAAATCAGAATTATTTTAAAAATACAAAACTTTAAAAATCAGAATTGAAAATACAGTTCTATTGGATAAAAATCAGAATTTAATTGTGTTTTTAAAAATAAATAAAATCAGAATTTCCATTTTTAATTTCTCTTTATTTTGAAGAAATCTTCGGGAATTTTTGTCTGATTTGTTTGCATCTAATTTTTTTGATGAAGAAAATATTCAACAACAACAACAAAAATTATCAGAAAATTATTTAATTGAACAACATTTAAAACCTCTTCTTTCATCTTTTAAAATTTGTTTAATTTCATTTTGCCTTCCTTTTATTAACAAAAAACAAATAATAGAATCGTTATTACGTCTAAAATTACAACAAAATTCTCATTCTAAAACACAATTTGCTTTGGCAGTTTATTTAAAGCCTTTAATGGGAAGTATTATTAGTTGTTCTGTTGTTATTTGTACATTAATTCCTATTGTATAAAATGTAATAAAAAATATTTTTTTTAAAGGTTGTTTTTTGATTCAAGATTTCCTTCTTGCATATGTATTTGTGAGTACATTCTTGAACCTGGAGAAAGCTTCAAAGAGATTTTTCCTTCTAAGAGTTGTACAAATTATAAAGGATAGAAGCATGAATTGTACCAGGCACGATAATCAGGGGAGTCCTTTTGCCTCATTTGGGAGGCATGTGCCCCCTTTTGTGTTGTGTATGGGCGTCAGCCCTTAAAGTATTTAGTATAAAAGCCAGTGAAAGCGTCAGTCTATTGGGATCATACTAGCGGGGCTAGTCACTGATCTCCTTCGTCTGTCCCATTCCCTTCGCCTACACATTGTTTATTTCTATAAGTGATAAAGTGTTATTATTGTGCTCGTTGACATTAGTTGAACCTCGGACACCTCGGGTCGTAACATTTTGTGACCTTCTCGCCCCCTTTTCCACATTGTCCCCTTTTTGTTCAGTTCTAAAAAAGAAAGAAGGTCTGCTGGTCTTCCAAAATTCTCAAAATTTTCGCCTGCAGCGCTGAAAATAAGTTAAAATCGTTCAAACAGGAGTTTGTCCAAAAATCTCTGATGCAAGGTTATTGTTGAACTGCTCAACCCCATTCTTAACCTTCATGTTGTAGTAAAGCAGCTGAGCTATAGCTATATCTCTCCTTTAACTAGTGCAAAAGGTTATTCGGTGGCTGGGTAAAAGGTTACTCGGCATCTTCAGTAGACCGGACTGATGTGTTAGCCATTGCACCACGCCGCCTACTGCGTAGCCTAAGGAATTAAATAGCTATATGCTTTACATTGTCAAATAAATCCCGATTTAATTCATTTTTCTATTTTCCAATTAAATATTTTAATTTTGCCTGTTAATTGCAACAAAATCACATTCAGTAATAGTTTTTAAAAAAATTTTTTTGGTTGAGTAACTCAAGTGAGATTAACCCTTGTAAGTTTAGGAAATTAGCATTGTTGGGAGAGACAGGATATTCTTTTTAATATTTGAATTTCTGCGGTAAAATATTACATTTTGGCGTTCTGTCTTTTTTGTTAAATTTTACTATAAAAGCCTAAGGGAAATAGTACACTTTTTCCGAAACCTTTTCTTCTTGCCTCTTCTCAAACCTTTTCTTCAGCAGGGTGGTGGTGGTGGTGGAGGAGGAACAACAATTTTGACAACAACAACACAGCATCTTTATTAGTATCTTAAAAAATTATTTTGGGAAGGGTTGGGAAAGCTTGATGTAGTCTTCCTCCTTAGTTATAAGTAGAGATTAGAATGGGAGTGTCTTACGAGAATTGAGATTGATATCTCAAAAAATCTTGATTCTCGATAACCGCAACACATTGAAAAGAGGAGAGGGACTTTTTCTCCAAAAAGGAGTATAGGACTTTTCTTTCTTATAAGTCACTTGAGGGTGCACTCAAACGTAAGGGAAAAGTTACTGGGAAGGTTTTTTTAAACAATAGTACAAGTTGTTCCCCAATCCTCTTTCCGCGCTGTTGTAGTACGACCCAAAACGGCGCGCAGCCGTAGCGGCGCAAAGCCACAAATAGCTGGGAAATTTCTGGCCCTTATCAGTTTTGGAATCAATCTCTTTAGCTCGATGAGTAGGTTTGTTTAATACTAAATTTGGTAAGATTCTGAAATCTTGAAGCAATTTATGGCTTTGCGCCGTTATGGCCGCGCGCCGTTTTGGGCGTATCCAGTCTAATGGTCGAGACTATAATGTGTCTTGATCAAGTAGAGTCTGAAATTTTTTAGAATTTGTTCTTTTAGTAACTCTCGTGTCTCTTTGCAAACTTTGGAAGATGTGGTGGCTGCCCGTATAAGACAAATTCCACCAGAATCGGTTCAAGCAATGGATGTCATTCTTCGACATCTTCCCAGCATGAAATATACTCCAGGTTTTCTTTTATAATTTTTTGGGAGAAATTTTCAAAAAAATTTTTTTAGTTGGTCCACTCAACCCAAAGGCTAACCGTGAAAAGATGACTCAAATCATGTTTGAGACATTCAACACGCCTGCCATGTATGTTTAAAAGAAAAAGATTTTTTTCAATCTTTTAATTCTTTTCCAGGTATGTTTTTATCCAAGCCGTTCTTTCTTTGTATGCTTCTGGACGTACTACTGGAATTGTTCTTGACTCTGGAGATGGTAAAAACAATTTAAACTTTTAAAAGCCTTTGAAAAATTTTCTTTTTCTTTTAGGTGTTACGCACACAGTTCCAATTTATGAAGGTTATGCTTTGCCACACGCAATCTTGCGTCTTGACTTGGCAGGACGTGATTTGACCGACTACTTGATGAAGGTTTGTTGAACATCTTTTTGAGGATAATTCTGAAAATTTGTTCATTTTAGATCCTCACTGAACGTGGTTATTCTTTCACCACAACCGCCGAACGTGAGATTGTCCGTGACATCAAGGAGAAGCTTTGCTATGTTGCTTTGGACTTTGAGCAAGAGATGGCTACAGCTGCTTCGTCTTCTTCTTTGGAAAAGAGCTATGAATTGCCTTCGCAAAAAGAAGAAAAGAAGGATTTTAAAGTTTTTTTAAATTTGACAAATTTTTGGTATTTTTTTTAAGAAATTTAAATTAAGGAACTTTAAATTTTTTCTTGGGGATTACTCCACTTGGGTTTGATGGTTATATACCATCTTCTAAGTTGATTAGGTTATCGTAAAATGGTTAAATGTGGATTGAATTGAGGAAAATTGAAAAAACCGAACCCATGGATCTTTTAGATATTTTACCTGAAATCTCTTTCAAAGATTTTATAAACAAAAATACCAAAAACAGCAGTTTTGGCTGGATTAATCGTATAATCACTGTACAAATTATCCACCCTAAAATAATATAACGCGAACTCTTTTCACGACAACCCAACTTGGGGAAAAAGAATATCCAGGGGTGGAATTGTTGGGATCTCCTAAAAACACATTTAATTCATGAATTAAAAATTTTTGGCATACGTCATAAAAATTGTCAACAGTGGATGAAGAGGACAATATTTATCTACCAAAGAATTGTCAAAATATTTGAAAATAGAACACACAATCTTGAAGTTTGAATTTTATTTTATAAAAAATCATAACTTCATTTTTAAGGGTGGAAATAATCATAATAATAATAACAATGAAGATGAGAGTGATGCGGAACTGGAAAAGGTAAATGCAGTTTTTTTTTATTTTTCATAAAAACTGCATTTACCTTTTCCAGTTCCGCATCACTCTCATCTTCATTGTTATTATTATTATTATTATTTCCACCCTTAAAAATGAAGTTATGATTTTTTATAAAATAAAATTCAAACTTCAAGATTGTGTGTTCTATTTGACAATTCAAATATTTTGACAATTCTTTGGTAGATAAATATTGTCCTCTTCATCCACTGTTGACAATTTTTATGACGTATGCCAAAAATTTTTAATTCATGAATTAAATGTGTTTTTAGGAGATCCCAACAATTCCACCCCTGGATATTCTTTTTCCCCAAGTTGGGTTGTCGTGAAAAGAATTCGCGTTATACTATTTTGGGGTGGATAATTTGTACAGTGATTATACGATTAATCCAGCCAAAACTGCTGTTTTTGGTATTTTTGTTTATAAAATCTTTGAAAGATTTATTAACTTCAGAAAAATCAATTTAGCCATGTAATTTTTTGAGCTTTTCTATTTAATTTAAATTTCTTCAATAAAAAAATTTTTTTCGGTAAATTTTTTTTGATAAATTTACATTTTTTATTAAATTTTTGTTTAATTTGTTAATTAACTATATTTTTATTTTTTATTTCTTTTCATTTTCTCTTTATTTTTCATTTAGAGAGTGGACACTTGGGGAGTAGGCCTTTTCCTCCTCCTTGAAATTTATAAATTAATCGAAACACGGCAAATTTTTGGACTAATTGTCACCTACTCCTCAAGTGTCTAACCCTTAATTTTGTTTTATAGCCTTTTCTAAAAAAATTATGTTGATGAAAATTTTATTCAAAAATTGCCAAAGAAATTTTAACAACAATATTTTTTTTCGTGGATTATCAACATTAAAAGAAAAAGTTAATGTGCCTAAATCAGAAGATTTGTATGAACCAAGGTTGTTTTTGAAAAAAATTTTTGAAAATTTTTTTTGATTTTTTTTCAAAGGTTTGAGATCAAGCGCCATTACCCGGATCTACAATTGATTAATGTCAAATTGAAGGCGTATGATTTTCAATGTTTGGAAAAATTTCAATCTTTTGTACATTGGACAGCTGAAAATTTTGGTTTTGATGTTGTTGAATGGTTTTTTTTATTTTAATTTTTGGGAAAAATTTGATTTATGGGTTACAAGTTAGATATGTTGTTTTTCCCATTTTTATCCGAATTCCATTTTAAATTCTTCTGTCTTTGTTTTTTTTTCAAAAGACGATTTGCTCATCCCATATTTTTTTAATTTTGGAAAATTAAATATGCCGAGATTAGAGATCGGAACGGGTCCGGGTCCCTTTTCCCGGTTTTTTGAAGCAACCGGGATGAAACCGTGAACGGGAATTCCGGATCCCTCCCGGTCAACCGTCAGAACCCGGTTCCCGGACTCGGGTTTTTCAAAATTCCGATCTCTAGCAGAGATATGTTTTTTCAACATATTTTTCTTTCGGATAGTTTTTTCGGTCCATTTAGACTGACAATGAATTTTTTGTTCCAATTTTATTTTTATTTTAGACTCGATCTGAAAAAAATTTAAGATTAAACCCAATCTGAAACCTGGCCCGACATTTTCTTTCTCACATGAACCTCTGCCCCATCTCTTCTAACCTTCTTCAATAATATTTTAGCTCCTCAATTTTTATTTTATTTTCTAGTTATCCATTGGCTCATAAATGTGAAAAAATAAAGGAATTTAAAGAAAACTCAGTTACAATTTCTACTGAATATGAACTCAAAACATATGCAAGAGTTGTTAGAATTGGGCCTGTTCCAGCAATACAACTTCCTTTATTTGTTATGATGGTTCAAGCAAATGCTCCTGTTGGTGTACAAATAACTATTAAAGAACATGAAGCTAGTGATGAAGTTGAACGGTTTTTTTTAAATTCTTTTGGAAAGTGAATTTTTAAGGGAAATAAATAGGGGTAAAAAAATGGGGGTTAGGACCTATTCCGTTTACACCGATAATTTTTGTAAATGAGTGGTAATTAGATTAAATCGATATTTTTTAGATTAAATCGATACCCCAAGATTAAATCCATATTTAACATAAACTACTCTAAAACTGTTTTTTTAACTTGGGATTACCCTACATCCGAGAGTGTATAGTTTAATAACTGGTCGCCAACAACTTTAGAGAAGTAAAACTGATTTATCCTGGAGTTTCTGTTTTTTTTGTTTTTTTCTTCACTTTAAGAATTTTTAGGAAATGCCTAAAAACAATTTTATGTCAAATTTGATTTGTTTTCCTTTTATAAAGGTATATACCTGATCCTCAATTGGAAGATTTTAAAGAAACTCTTCGTAATCTTGATGATCCTGTTGTTAGAAAATTTTTGGGATGGGAAGCTTAATTTTTTGGATTTTTTTCGTTTGTTTCTGTTTTTAAGATATAAAATAAGCACTCTCATCTATAACTATAACTGAAACCTAGTGGATGGTGAAAAAGGGTTTAATTTAGATTTAATATATTATTTAATTATAAAGTTTTTTCTCTCCTATTATTTTTAAAAAATTTTAGACTTTCTACTTCCTATTTTCAACCATGGATGGAGAATGGGCAATAATTTATTTTTTCCCTTATTATGGTCAGTTGATTAGTTAAGTAATGAAGATAAGAGAAAATTCTTCAGCGAGAGTTTTTCTCAATCATCTCATTGTTAGCTTTTTAGTTCCTTACTGCTATTAGTTTTTAATTTACATTTTTTTCAGTTGATTAATTTGTTTTATTTATCAAAAAATGTGGCATTTAAATGAGTTTTTTTCTTTTTCATTTAATCCTTTTTTTCAGACAAATTTATTTTTTGCGCATTTAATAAAATGAATTCAATTTGGAAGTTAGAAGCAACTTTTCATGATGTCGACTCATATGTTAATTGGTGGATAAATCTGAGAAATTACCAAAAATGGGGCTACATTTACGAACAATATGAGAACCACGATACCGAAATAAATATTTTTTATAAATGTGAAGAACATCGCGAATGTGACCAGAAAATGAAGAAAATTTTTTATTTAAATCAATTTATGATCGAAATCTATGTTCTGCGAAAAGTGCCACACAGCAACAAAGTATTTTAATATGTTAATACATTTGCTATACTTTTGCCGCTGTCTTGTTATACCTAGTGAAAAAAGGTAAAAAATTAGCTAATATAATATTATATATACTCTAGCCGATGGCTTGTATCAGTCTTTCGAAAATTGAAAGAATTGAAAACTATGGGGGGGGGGGCCAAGCTAGTTTTCGGAGTCAGAAATTCAAACGTGCAAAGATTAGCCCACTAGGTATAACAAGACAGCGGCAAAAGTATAGCAAATGTATTAACATATTAAAATACTTTGTTGCTGTGTGGCACTTTTCGCAGAACATAGATTTCGATCATAAATTGATTTAAATAAAAAATTTTCTTCATTTTCTGGTCACATTCGCGATGTTCTTCACATTTATAAAAAATATTTATTTCGGTATCGTGGTTCTCATATTGTTCGTAAATGTAGCCCCATTTTTGGTAATTTCTCAGATTTATCCACCAATTAACATATGAGTCGACATCATGAAAAGTTGCTTCTAACTTCCAAATTGAATTCATTTTATTAAATGCGCAAAAAATAAATTTGTCTGAAAAAAAGGATTAAATGAAAAAGAAAAAAACTCATTTAAATGCCACATTTTTTGATAAATAAAACAAATTAATCAACTGAAAAAAATGTAAATTAAAAACTAATAGCAGTAAGGAACTAAAAAGCTAACAATGAGATGATTGAGAAAAACTCTCGCTGAAGAATTTTCTCTTATCTTCATTACTTAACTAATCAACTGACCATAATAAGGGAAAAAATAAATTATTGCCCATTCTCCATCCATGGTTGAAAATAGGAAGTAGAAAGTCTAAAATTTTTTAAAAATAATAGGAGAGAAAAAACTTTATAATTAAATAATATATGATAATTTCGGTTTTTTCTGTTATAGTTAAATTCTTTGAATATCTAGTCATAATGATTAAGATGCTTTGCTGAGTTTTTTAGGATGAGAGGACTAATTCTTTGTTTTTTTGTTTATTTTTTGAACGTGAAATAAAATTTTTATTATAATTAAAAAATTTTTTTTGATAAATATTCGTTTTATAATCGTTTTCATATTTTTTATTAATTTAATTTTTTAGTTTTCAGTTTTTTTAGATAAAAATGCTATTTAATAATAATTTATTATCTACTGTTTCAATTGATAAAGCTTCAAAAATTAATTTTGTACTTGTTTGTGTTTCAATTGCTGGGACTTGGTTTGTTATTTACCTTCATGAATTGACTACTCGTTCTCCGAAGCCGTTGATTAAGAGGTTTTTTTTAATTTTTTGGAATTTGATTTTACTGATTTTTTAAACCAGAATTTTAAGATTTTTAATGATTCTGATTTTTGTCTAAATTTTTATTTTTTTGGTCTAGCTAAGATTTTTGTTCCTTATTTTGATCAGAATTTTTATGTAGCGAAATTTTATAAACGGCGAATACTATAGTTTACTATGACTTTTGATTATTATAAATTATTTGGAGTCCAAATTTTGGACTCACTGTTGATCGGTATTTACCTTTAATTTTATCGATAGAAAAATGTGCTTAGTTTTGATCACTCCAGCTACATCTAAAATTATTTTTACATCCATTGTTTTTCTATTGTTTATTTTTATTTTGGGTGTTATTTAAGGAAATTAGGTGGGAAATTATTTTTAAAATTTGTGTTTTATTGGGAGGGGACAGTTTTGGTGATAGACAATTTGTATTAAAATTCTGGTTGTTTTCTGTTTAATTTATTTGTTAATTTTTCACAAAATTTTTTTCTATTTTTTTTAATTTTCAAGATTCAAAGCTTCGTGTTTCTCAATTTTACGCAAATTTGTTCCAAGTATTAACAAACAAATTGAAGAAGCTTTAAATAAAACAAAAGAAGAACTTATACATTCAATTCATCAATATGATAAAGGATTAGATTTTATTAGAGAAATGCCTTTGAAAGCAATAAATCATGAATCTTTATTTAAACGAATTGAATATTATCAAGAAATGGAAGGAACTTTTGATTATATTAAGGTTTGATGTTTTTTGAAGGGGATGTTTTTCGAGGATCTTTGATTCTAAGTTTTGGAGGGAAAAGTTGTTTGTTAATCGTCAAAACTTTGACGATTAACAAAAGTTTGACGATTAATAAACAACTTTTCCCTCCAAAACTTAGAATCAAAGTTTCTGGAACAGTTGGCGTCAGTTACTTGGGCGGTCAGATGGCGATCATTTACTCGAACCGATAACCTGGTGTCCAAACCCGATTATAACCGAAAACAGGCGATGTCGGTTAATAATCGTTTCCCAACACCTCCTAGTCATAACCCTGCTGCCAATTTTTGACTTTTTTGGTATTTATCTTGAAATTGAAAATTTATAGTTCTTTTGTTCTTACGACTGTTTTAAGAAAACTTTGAGGCCCTTTAACATTTTTTAATTTCTAAAAATCTAATTTAAACCTTTACAATGTGTTTTATGTCTTTATTCTTTTGTTGTTTTTTCATACAAAATAATTTTCAAGGGAAGAGTTTCTGGAACAGTTTACACAAATATTGACCCAAACCATATGGCAATACTTGGAGAAGTTTTTCACAAATTTGCTTATTCAAATCCTTTACATCCAGGTTTTTTTAAATTTTTTTTTCGATAATAAAATAAATTTTAAAGATGTCTTCCCTGCGGTAAGAAAAATGGAAGCAGAAATTATTAAAATCGTGGTGTCTTTGTTTCATGGTCCTGAAGATGCTGTTGGAACGGTTTTTGTTTTTTAAATATTTTTGGGTATTTTAAGGGCATTTTCGGGTCTTTTAAGGTCTTTTGTCAATTTTTGGCTTTTTTATTGCTGACTTCATAATTGAAAATTATATAATTTAAGTTATATGGATTCAAGATAACTACCCGAAACTGACTTCGCAAAGAAAAAAAGCCAAAAAACGTACAAAATTAATGCTTGTATAGTACGAGTAGTTTCCGTGTTTGTTCTTGAGACTATTATTAGGGATTTTGGAAGGGACTCATTATCTTCAGGCTTGAAACTTTTGGGTTTATTGAGGACCAAAAAAAGTCAAAAAATTAGTAAAAGAATTTTTAATTTTAAAGGTAACAACTGGTGGAACTGAATCAATTATTTTGGCTTGTTTAGCTGCCAGAAATTTTGCTTTTTCAAAAGGAATTAATGATCCAATAATTATAGTTCCTGTAACAGCTCATGCAGCTTTTGATAAAGCTTGTTCTCTTCTTCGTATCGGAATTCAACACATTCCTTGTGATCCAATTACTATGCGGGTTGATTTAAAAGCTATGAAACGTGCAATAAATAGAAGAACTTGTTTGGTTTGTTTTTTGTTAATTTTGTATATTTTCTCCTTTCACTCCTATATAACCATTCCTTACATGGAAGGATCAGGCCACAAATCTGATTTTTTTAGGTTTGTGGGTTACTTTTTTGGGTTAATCTGTGAGATAAGGACAGAATTCTCAGGTTTTCAACAACATTTGGTCGTCTTGGGGGTTTTAGGAATTAAATTTTTTGCGATTGTGGATCTGGATCCGATCTTTTCAAAAGCTTTGATCTTGGTTACTTCCAAAATTAAGCTCCAGGAATTGGCCTGGGTGCAGGATTTGTAGTGAAGTCGGCCGAAGCTGCTCTTGTTGTCATACTCAAAGCATTATTTTAAGAATCCTATTTAAATTTTACTTTTTTAAAGTTAGTTGGATCTGCTCCAAACTTTCCTTATGGCACTATAGATGATATTCCTTCAATTGCTCAATTGGGTTTGGATTATTCTATACCTGTACATGTTGATGCTTGTCTTGGTGGTTTTGTAATTGCATTCTCACAAGATTCTCCAGCTTTGTCACACGTTCCAATTTTTGATTTTCGTCTTCCTGGAGTTACTTCAATTTCATGTGATACTCATAAGGTTTTTATTTTAATGTTTCTATGATTTGCCAAACCCTAATTTGACAATAAGGGCAAAAACCACGTTTTATCGACAAGCTTTTAGGCAAAAAGTATTTTTAGCCCTATTGACAAAGTATGAGGTTGCCTTTATTTTTTATTTAAAAAATTTTTTTTCAAGTATGGCTGTGCACCTAAAGGAACTTCAACAATAATATATCGTTCAACAGAGCTTTTGCATCATCAATACTTTGCTGTAACTGAGTGGCCTGGTGGAATTTATGCAACTCCTACTTTGCCTGGTTTTTATTTTGAATAAAATTTTTGTTTTAATTTGGGTTTAATAATTGAACTGGGGTGTCTACGGGTTGTAGAGCTCAGTGATTTTTTATTTTATTTGTTTGATTTGAACATTTACCACCTATTGGGTGGTAAATGATTTTTCTTTTGATTATAATGATTTGGCAATAGAAAAAATTTTGAAAATTTTTTTTAATTGAAAAAATTTTTTCTGCAGGAAGTCGTGCTGGATTAAATATTGCATTAACATGGTCAACCTTATTATATTTTGGACGTCAAGGTTATATTGAAAGGGCAAATTTAATTGCGACTAGAACTGCACAATTAGCAGATGGTTTATATAAGGTTTTTTTAAATTTATTTTATTTTGATAATATTTTTGAAAACTATTATAGATTCCTGGATTGTTTATTGTTGGAAAACCAGACGTTTCTGTAGTTAGTTTTTTTTATTTTTTTTATATTAGTGTTAAAAAGGGATAGAGAGGGATTGGTGAACTAACAGGGACCCTCCCAAACTTTGTTTATGTTAGTAATCTAATTGTTTTTTGGTCTTATTTTGTGGTCACTTGCCTATTATATACAATGGGCTTTTTCTCTACGGAGCTTGGCATTTTTGGAGTGATTAGGTGTAGAAGTATAGCTTTTACGGGACTCAAAAATTTGAACTGTTCCTAGGATTAATATTAGGATCATAGGGCTTTCCTGACTAGTTTTTTACTTCCTTGATTAATTGAACCTCTATTATAATTTATTTGAACTGGAATTTTAAATAAAAAAATTTAATTTTTTTTATTTAGGTAGCATTTTCTTCTAAAAAATTCAACATTTTTGCAGTTGGTGACCTGCTAAATAAACTTGGTTGGAATTTAAATTCATTACATTTACCTGATGCGTTAGTTTTTTTTTAATTTTTAAATTTTTAAAATATAAAGGGATTGAAAGGTTTAAAGAAATTGAACGTAGCTCTAAGGACGTAATTTCAGCTAAATTTCATTTAAAAAAAGGCTTACTAGGTGGGGGTTTAAGATTTATTTTAAAAGAAAGAGGGTGGGCTCTATCGGTAAAGCACTAGTATACTTTGTGGTGAGCTTTTACATATTTTATTCCTGTATGGGAAGGCTACAAGAAAGCACTTTTGAGGTTGAATTATTTTGATAAAAAAATTTTTTTTGGAAAAAATATCTAAAAAGAATATTCACCAGTCTTATTTTTTTCTTTCACAGTATTCACTTTTGTCTGACATATAATCAATCGAAAGGTGACGTAATTATTAAATTTTTGAATGATTTGCGTGAATGTTGTAAACAAGTTTGTCAACTTCCGGATAAAGGCAAAAACTCAAAAACGGCAGCACTTTATGGAATGGCTGCACAAATACCTGATAAAACAATTGTTGAAGATGTTGCTCATCTATATTTGGATGCTTGTTATTCTATGCCTACTAAAGCTTAGAAAAGGAGAGGGTATATTTTCTTTTAAAAAATAGAAATTTAATTAAAAAAAAAATTTTTTTTTGATTTTTGCATTTGCTCAATATTATTCCAAAAATTTTTTTGTTTACCTTCCAAATTTGAAATGGATTCCGACGTTTGTCATGAGATGGTTCCAGTCTTTTCTAGTGTTAGGCAAATGGATTTTTTCGGTACCGATATCGATGAGTGCCTAAATTTTACAAAGTCATCGTTACGGTAAAGACCCTTCCAGGTATTTTACTGTCATTATAGGAAGGATAAATGGGTGTTTCAATAGACTCATTTGGCTTAAGTGCAAGAATTAATTGGGAAAGTTTCTCAAATCGAAGTTAATTTTGAAATATGTATATGGTGGTTTATTATTAAATCTTTAAAATTTAAACTTGATGAGAAATCAAAAATCGGAAGTATAAATGGGGGATTTCAATAGACTCATTTTTTAAATAATTTTTAGGAATCACCTAAATTTATTTACATTAAGTCCATATTAAGAGGGATTCAGTTTTGGGATATACCTTTACTTTTCATGTTGTATCTTCAGGCATTCATTTCCCTCATTTAATACGTGATGGAAAGGGAAGAGAAAGGGACTCAAATACCAATTTTGCATGTTTAACAAATCCTTGTTAATAATCATAAAAACTGAATTTACCACTTCCAATTCAGCATCTGATTCATCCTCTTTATTATTATTACCTCCAACCTTAAAAAATGAAGTTATGATTTTTTATAAAATAAAATTCAAACTTCAAGATTGTGTGTTCTATTTGACAATTCAAATATTTTGACAATTCTTGGAAGATTATAAAATGTTTTCTTCATCCATTGTTCACATTTTTGGTGACGAATGCAAACATAAAATGCCGAAAGCTCGCCATTAACATCTTCCGGATACATATATTTCCAGTAAGCACGGTTCTTCATCCACCAGTTAACGAAATCAGTTGGCAAGTTTGGAAGAGTCAGAATCATCTTTTCGAACAAAATGCCAATTCATCGCGTTTGCAAACCAATAAATGACATAAGCCAGCGGATCGACAAACACATGGTGCACCACCCACATAAGAGAAGACGAAGTTCTATAATTAAGCAAGAATTGATTTTGAAAAGAAGTAAAAATGACACTAATAATCCTTTTATATGATATTAAATCCGCTCGACTCTCGATTTTTTTAGTCTCAACTCGCTATTGTATACCCTCTAAATTAGATTTAACAAACATAAATTACTTTTTTTAATTTGGTTGGCCACTGTTTTGTTAGATACACCTCTATTTAAGACACGTTTTAATATACAACTCATTATAAGATACAATTTGTGCAGCAAAAAAGTAACTAAAAAATTGGAAGTAAAGTACAAAAAGCAACAGAACAAGTAATTATATTTCCTAGTGTTGGTTTTAAATAAACGGCAAGAGCAAATTGGGTAAATTCTTTGCTTCGTTTACAACTACAAAAAAATTCTGATTGTTCAACCCAATTTGCTCTTGCCGTTTATTTAAAACCAACACTAGGAAATATAATTACTTGTTCTGTTGCTTTTTGTACTTTACTTCCAATTTTTTAGTTACTTTTTTGCTGCAAAAATTGTATCTTATAATGAGTTGTATATTAAAACGTGTCTTAAATAGAGGTGTATCTAACAAAACAGTGGCCAACCAAATTAAAAAAAGTAATTTATGTTTGTTAAATCTAATTTAGAGGGTATACAATAGCGAGTTGAGACTAAAAAAATCGAGAGTCGAGCGGATTTAATATCATATAAAAGGATTATTAGTGTCATTTTTTGCTTCTTTTCAAAATCAATTCTTGCTTAATTATAGAACTTCGTCTTCTCTTATGTGGGTGGTGCACCATGTGTTTGTCGATCCGCTGGCTTATGTCATTTATTGGTTTGCAAACGCGATGAATTGGCATTTTGTTCGAAAAGATGATTCTGACTCTTCCAAACTTGCCAACTGATTTCGTTAACTGGTGGATGAAGAACCGTGCTTACTGGAAATATATGTATCCGGAAGATGTTAATGGCGAGCTTTCGGCATTTTATGTTTGCATTCGTCACCAAAAATGTGAACAATGGATGAAGAAAACATTTTATAATCTTCCAAGAATTGTCAAAATATTTGAATTGTCAAATAGAACACACAATCTTGAAGTTTGAATTTTATTTTATAAAAAATCATAACTTCATTTTTTAAGGTTGGAGGTAATAATAATAAAGAGGATGAATCAGATGCTGAATTGGAAGTGGTAAATTCAGTTTTTATGATTATTAACAAGGATTTGTTAAACATGCAAAATTGGTATTTGAGTCCCTTTCTCTTCCCTTTCCATCACGTATTAAATGAGGGAAATGAATGCCTGAAGATACAACATGAAAAGTAAAGGTATATCCCAAAACTGAATCCCTCTTAATATGGACTTAATGTAAATAAATTTAGGTGATTCCTAAAAATTATTTTATATTAAAGAAATTTTTTTGGGGATTTTTTGCCGTTAGTTGTTTTGCCAACAATGAATAGAAATCGTAAAAAAATAACTAGTAACAATTACCCAAATAAATAGTGATGAAAATGCATTGAAAGAGACTTGAACTGTTTTACAATAAACGTAGTAAATCATTTTAAATTTGGAAGGTAAACAAAAAAAATTTAAATTTAGAACCACCAACTTAGTTGTTAAATTTTTTGAGTATTTTATTTAATTAAAAAAATTTTTTTTGATAAATTTTATAATTTTAATTTTTTGATTACTTATAAATTATTAATATACCAATTTAATTATTTTTTTACTTTTTTTTAAAATTTCTTTTTTCATCTTTCATTTTTAAATTAATTGGTTCTTAAATTTAAAAAATTATGTTATAAATTATATATTTTAAATTTGTTAAATTTTAACACAAAAATAATTTCCAATTTTTTGAATGAGAGAAAAATGGTTAACATGTGGCTAAATCAAAAAGTTCGTATGAACGAAAAAAAAATTTTTGAAAAGCATCTTAAATTGAAGATTTAAAAGCATTTTAAAATTAATTTTTAGGTTATGTAAAATTGAGGTTCTCAAATGTAAAAATTTATTAAATTATTTTAGTCCTTAAAAAGTGAGTAAAAATCTCTAAAATTAAGAATATTATAAAAAATATATTTATAATTTCGTGTGTATCTATAAAAATTTTTCCTTTGATCACTCTGAAATTGTCATCTTTTCATAAGATTTTATTTTTTTTTTAATTTTATTTTTCTATTCTCTGCGGGGATAAAAAAAGTTTTATTATATCCCGCAAGAGAGGAAAAAACTTGTCTAAAATATATCTTCTTTTTTTCAACCACCAAAAATTAATATATTTTTATATCTGGTTCTGACCCGATTGTACTACTAGTAGTGGAGAGATGAAGAAAAATGTACATTAATTTATTTTGTGTTTTTTCATCAAAACATTGTTCATCGATTCTGCTTTTAATTAAAGAAATACATATGTATTTTGTTGTGTTTTTATCCTGTATTTTGTGTTTTTAAATATTGCAGAAGTTTCAGAAATTTGATGCGTTTTCCGGAATATATTTTAAATTTAATTTTTGGGGAGATAAATCAGAATTTATTTTATTTGTATTTTCTAAATAAAAAATCAGAATTTATGTTAAATGTGTTTTCTGATATTTCTTGTGTTTTCTGAAAAATCAGAATTATTTGTATTTTTAGCATATGTATTTTGTTGTATTTTTGTCTGTTGGGAATCAGAATTTATGTGTGTGTTTATCTGTGTTTTTAGAAATGTCAGAATTTATTTTGTGTTTTCTTTTTGCAAATCAGAATTTATTTGTGTTTTCCGGATAAGTTTCTCTATTTCAGAATAATGAAAAATAATTTCGAATAAAATGCTTATTGTTTCCCTAATTTTCTCCCATTTAATATTTTTCTGTTTTATTAATCAAAATGAATGTGTAACCGGAAATGATTTACCAATAGAACAAGTAATTTTGTATAATTATTAAATTTAATTTTTCCTTTATATTTTTTAAAGGCTAGTGGACATGGGAGGGAGCCTGAAGCAAAATGCTCATTTCGAGTAAATTTTTTCTGTTAAAAAAATTTTTTTAATAAAAAAATATTTTTTTCCGGTACATGTGAAAGGGCCAACTGGTGCGGAAGTTAAAGGTGTTTGTTTAAAATTAAAAAAAAATTTTCAAAAATCTTGCAAAAATTAAAAAATTATTTTTTTAAGACGTGACGCTTGACCAAGAACTTTATTACAAAATAAGCTGTGAACCTGTTAAAGGATACTGTTTGAGAGTTAGTAACTGTTCTGTAACAACTGATGCTCCTAATCAAAAACCTTATTTAATTATTGATGGAAGAGGGTGTACAACAGAACCTTCCTTGTTTGAGCATGTTCAAGTGAGTTGAATGAACATTAATTGGGGGGAAAAAGTAAAGGCCAAGAAAGAGAGGGATCGCTTAAGTGGGAAATTGTCTCCAATATGATAGAAAAATGATCGATCATCGAGTTCGATTTTTCTTCAGGAATTGAGAGTTGGACCGAAAAACCTTGGCTAACGATATGAAAGCGCAGAGTTGAGTAGGGTTGGAGACGGGATTATAAAACAGCTGCAATTTAATGATTAAACATTTGTTCGAGTAATGTATGGGAATTTAAATTTTAGTAGTTTGTATAGTTCGGGGACATGTACTTAAAAAATCGGGTAGCACGCCATGGGATTGAAGACAGCCAAAAAATTTTTTTTAGTTATTTGCTTCCTCATAAATATTTCTTAATTAAACCCCTTTTGTTATTGGCCAAAGAAAAGTAAAAAATCGGGTAGCACAATTTAATGATTTAATCCAAAGAAAATTAAAAAATTTTTTTTCAAGTATGAAGACAACTTTACAGCAGGCATTTACAACCCTTATCCAATCCGTTTTCGAAATCAAAAATCTGCTGTACAATTTAATTGTGATACAAGTTTAGTATTACTTTCACAAGATGGAAAGGTATTTTAGAAAGAAAATTTATAGGGGATTCCTTAACACAAAAAAATTTTTTTAAAAGTGTCAACGTGAACGGTGTGTTTGGAATGAATACACAAAAGAAGCAAATGAACAACAACAACATACAAAATAAATAAATTTGAAAAAATTTTTTAAAATAGGGAAAGTTTGGGGGCAAAAAAAGGGGGAGGGGAAAAGTAACCTTTTGTTAAAAATTAAATTATTTTTTTCCTTTTTCTGTAAAAAATAAAAATTTTTATTAAAATAATCCTCAAATTCAGAGCTTTCGATTGATATAATAATTATTTTAATTGGTTAAGAATCAAAAAAGATATGGCCCAAAATATGCCCTCAAGTCTCTGAAAGGGCCTTTTACTCGGATTTTTTTGCTTTGGAAAAAATTTTTCTTTCAGGGGTAGATAGCAAAAAACCTAGGAAGGTCAGAAAATGCCTAGGCCTGCACTCTGGGTACAGGAAAAACCCCCAGGTCTAGGTCCAGACCCAGCTCGATCTCCAGTATGTAGATAGTGTTTTACATAATATTATATTTTTAATTATTTATTCAGAGTTTGAGCTATTTTTTAATTTAAAATACTATAAAATTTCCCATTATGGGAAAAATTGAAATAAAATATAAATTTATATATTATCTAGATATTTCCAAATTATTTTTTGAATAAGGCCTAAATGAAGGGGAAAGGTGAAACCAGTGATGATTGTTGTTGTTGTTATTATCGTTAATACTTGGACTTCCAATATTGACAACTTTTTTATTTGAAGGTGCAATCATTGAAAGTAGGTGGAATTGGACATTACTGAAAATTTGAGATTTTGAGTATTTGACATTTTTAAATGTGGCATTTTGTCAGTGGACGTTTTGAAAATTAGACATTTTGAAAAACGACATTTTGAAAGATTGGCGTTTTGGTAAATGGACGTTTTGAAATTTGACATTTTGTAAAATTGACATTTTGAAATTTTTCAGAATGACAACTTTCAAAATGTCAATTTCAAAATGTCAAATAATATTTCTTAAATTTTCTTTACCCACCCTTCAGCACACAAAACATTATTATCCATTTCCCCAAGCATGATCTGACGACTGTTTGAGTGATTTGTAAATGCTAATTTTGGATTTTTAACTAATTTGTGTCCAAATGAGTGAATACATTGGTGTTCTAATTCTGCTAAAAAATTTGGGGAAATTTTTTTTTGAATATTTTCTCCAAAAAACCTTCAATTTTTTCTTTTTGTAATTCTGTCCATTTCCATTCAAAGGCTATTTGTTGTGTTTTTTCATTAATTGTTTTGTTTGGGGATGATTCAGGAGAGGAGGAGGTGATAGAACAGGAAGGGGATGATTCAGCTGAACAAAATGCTGAATCTTCTTCTTCGTCTAATGAAGCTGTTGAAAAGCCTAAATTTTAAAGAAATTTTTGGGGCTTTGGGCGTTTTGACTTTTGGGCATTTTGACTTTTGGGCGTTTTGACTTTTGGGCGTTTTGACTTTTGGGCATTTTGACCTTTGGGCGTTTTGACTTTTGGGCGTTTTGACCTTTGGGCATTTTGACTTTTGGACATTTTGGACTTTGGGCGTTTTGACTTTTGGGCGTTTTGACTATTTTCTGCTAAAAATTTTTATAAGTTACTTTTCCGAAGACGTCCAACAATAGACAAAGGAGATGATGAAGGCACTGAAGGTCGTCGAGACAATTGTGTAAGCCCCTGTGGAAGAAAACGTCTAGTTGTTGTAGCTGCTGCAGCCCTTTGTCGTCTAATAACTAAATTATGTACTGAACCATGATTATGATGGGAATTATTTTTATTTCCGGAAATCGACCGGAAACTTTGTGTATAATTATTGCTATTGTTGTTATTTTTCTGTTTCTCTAATCCGTTTTCTTTTCCGTTTTCTTCTCCAACCTTTTTCTCTTTATTGTTGTATTTTCCGGAAGCTAACCGGAAACTTTGTTTATTATTATTTCTTTGCTTGTCTATTCCGTCGTTGTTTTCTTCCGGTTCTAAATCTCTTATATTCTCTTGATGTGTTATAAATTCCTTTCCGGAATCTGACCGGAAACTCTCGCCGTCTCTTTTATCCTCTGTAGTCTCTATTTCCTCGTTATCTCTATTTATTAATGAAAATGCAAAATTTGTATAATTAACACTGTTGTGTCGTTTGTTGCGTAGTAGTAATTCATTGTTAGTTGATGAGGAAAACGGTTTTAATTTAATGCTAAAACCAAAAAGCGATTTTCTTTTTTTGTCTGTGGTTGTGGTAAAATTGTTCATTAAAAAAATTTATTTTTAATCTAAAAATTGAGAAAAAATTTTTTTTATTTTCAGGTCAAAAATGACTAATTTTTTGATGTTTTTTGCCTACAGCTTTTTTATTTTTAAATCTAAAATTTTTATTTTTGTCTTATTTGTCTGTAGTTGTGGGTTATAAAGAGGGTTAGTTAAATAGGGGGTAAGACCTTTTAGGTAGCCCATCCACCCATCACACACAGGAAAGCCATCAAATTTAAAAATCTTGGGGGTATGTTAAAATGAGGCGTCTGATGTAGCTAAGATTTTTCTTTTTTTTTCTTCTTCAAAAAATTTTTTTTCACCCAAAAATAAAAAATTATTTAAAATTTTTTTCTGTCCAAAAATAAAAATAAGAATATTATTAAAAATATTTTTTGTTTACTCAACTGTTTTGTGAATTTTTAAAATTTTTTTGTTTGTTTATTTTTCAACAAAAATTTTTTTTATTAGTAATTCTTTAAAAGGACAAAAAAATGAAGGGAATGTTGTTTATTTTATTGTTCCGTTTTTGCATTCCGGAAAGATATATAAATAAATATTTTTGTATTAGTAATCGTTAATAGGGGGAATAAGGATTAAGGAACACGTGAAAAATAAAAATGTGTTGAAAAAAATATTTTTTTTTAAATAAGGAAAGAAAGCTGTGATCATTGGACAATGTGAAAATACTCGTGTTCTTTAAGATATAAAAAAAGATTTTTAAAAAAATGTGAGATTAAAGATGAGTTGTGGTAACTTGAACGACCAGTATCGGAAAAGAATTATTTTTTACGGAAAGAATATAACTCTGAGTTTATTTTTCCGGAACAGAATTATTTTTCCGGAACAGAATTTATTTATTTTTCCGGAACGATATAATTTATTATATTTTTGTGTTTTCCGGAAAATTTATTAAAATTATAAAAATCGTTCCTTTTTTCATTTAAAATAATAATTAAATCCAAAAAAAAATCCATGATTTTTTAATGCTATTTTTTATTTTTTAAAGGGTAGAGAAGCTGGTATTTTTTAAATAAAAAAGCCTTTATGACCCTCTCCACTTATGGAATTCCTTTGAATATTTTTTTTTATTATTTTTAAGCATTGGAATGAATAATAACAACACCTCTATGAATGTTGAATTGTGTAAAAAGGTGAAGGAATCGGATCAAAAACAAAACACCCATTTAATCAACACTTGTTTTAGAAAGGGTGTGCGCCAAATAGAGACGCCAAATTATTTTCAGGGTGAGCAAAGGGACATAACAGACAAAAGGGAACAAACGACAAAATGGTACACTTGCCAAAAGTGTACAAACGACAAAATGGTACACTTGCCAAAAGTGTGCAAACGACAGAATGGTACACCTGCCAAAAGTGTACAAACGACAGAATGGTACACCTGCCAAAAGGGTCCCAATTGGCCCACCAAATTTAAAAAAAAAGTAAATAAAATGAGAGGTCTATCTAGTATTTGGGTAGTTTATAAAATATATTTGCCGTAAAGAATGTTTTTAAAATGTATTCCTCAAAAGTTTTTATATAGAAAAATGCAACTAAAAAAATCAGAGATTAAAAGAGAGAAGGGAAATTTTGTGAGTGATTAAAAGGGAAGAGGAAAAAATTTTTTTTAATTGGAAAGAAATTTAAAAAAAATTATTTAAAAGGGGATTATAAGAGGTAAAATTTTCAAAAATGGAAAGGATTTGGACAAAAAACTTTGAAAAAAAAATATTTTAGCAAACAACAGAGATCAAAGATTTTTTGTTAGAGAAAAAGGACGTTTCCTTAAAAAGGAATGTGTGGAGGGAGAGGGGATCAGGGGCAACTAGCTAGGGAAGTTGCCTAAGCGATGGGAAGGATGGTAGGTTGTCAACCTCTCATTTTAAGGTACGTCTTTCTCTTAGTTTCCTCACTCATAATGTAACACTAGGTTAGAAAACTACTGTTTTTATAAACTAATTTTTGACAATTTTTATTTTACCCTCTATTTAAGAAACACTTCATTATAGTGACGAAGTTTTTCAGCTTCAAAGAGGGTATTAAAACAAGGAGGTTTGATTGTAAAATAAATTTTGTTTTTATCATCAAAATAATTTTTCTTTTTATTTTTTTATCAAGAAAACCCAGTCTTTTTCAACGGGAAAAGGAGGGAGAGAATAAAGAGGCAAGGTAAATAAATAGTTGGCCAAAATAATAATAAAAATAAATGTGCTTATTTGTCTTTTTTGAGTATATTTTTGCGAAGATATCAGTTTATATTAAATTAAGAAAAAAAATTTTTGGCCAAAAATGACCGTAAAAAGGAGTTAAAAAAGGGAGAGAGATGGACACACACATTCTTCTTACCTTTATTTTTGTGTTAAAAATGACCCTTCCCTTTTTGTGTGAATAAATTAATTTTTCTTCTTTTTTGTGGGAAAATGTATACAAAAAAGTGTTGTGTTGGGGGGTTAGTAAAGAAAAGTGTCAACAAACACCCTTCTCAAAATTTAAAAAATATTAAAGAAAGCCGATTCAAAATATAAGAAAATGTGAAGAAATCGCTGCGAATATATGGCCGCGAATATATGGGGCTTTTATTTGTTAGACAGTCTAAACGGAACGTCCCAGATGAGTCCCGCTTGTTGAATACTTGAGCACTATTTTGGGCTATAACTTTTACAATCCTTAATCGATTTGGATAATTAATATGTCATTTGAAAGCTATTAATTTAAGGATTATTTAATCTAGAAGGACTGACTTGATCAGATCAACATACAAAAAGTTAAAGACTAGTAAATATCAAAAATCACGATTGCGCGCACTTATCGAGATGTAACTTTTTGTAGGATGATATAATCGAATCAATCTAGTTGACGAAAATAATCCTGACATCCAGGGCTTTCGAATGATAAAAGAATTATTCGAATTGGTTAAAAACTCAAAAAGTTATGGCTCAAAATAAGGCTCCGGGACTTAACCAGCGAGACTCAATCATCCCCTTCTATAGTTAAAATAAATGCTCTCTTATTTTTCTCTAACTCAATAGCACTAAAACTTTTGTTTTTCTCTATTTTCTTTGTAGTTATTAGCAGTTTATAAATTAATGTAAATTTGTATAGTTTAAAATCTCAAATTTTCAAAACGTCCAGAAGTGTAAAAAATTAAAGTTTGTCACAAAAATTTTATTTTTTCTTCTAAATTTGTTTCAAGTTTTTAAAACAAAAAAAAATGTTAAAATTTTGCTTCTCTTTGCTTCAATTTCAATCAAATTTGTCAATTACTCGATTACTCCAACTTAAAGGACTAATAAATTTTAATTTTCTTCGTTTGTATTCAACAACAAATAAAATTTCTAAACTACCAGAAAAGGAACCAACAAATAAATTAATTTCTTGTTTAAAATTGATGCGAGCAGACAAACCAATAGGTTAAATATTTTTAATTTTTTACTAAAGATTAGCTTCAAAAAATACCTGAAGCATACTTCTAGCATGTTGAAACATGTTTCACAAAATATGAAACATGTTTCACAAAATCTGAAGCTTGCTTCAAAAAAGTTGAAACAAGTTTCACAAAACCTGAAACATGTTTCACAAAACCTGAAACATGTTTCACAAAATCTGAAGCTTGCTTCAAAAAAGTTGAAGCATGTTTTTTTTAAACTTGATTCCGAAACTTGCTTCAAAATTTTTCTAAAATTTGTTTCAGCTTCTCAAAATCCTTTTTAGTCAATTTTAGGTACTTGGCTTCTTTATTGGCCTGGTGCCTGGTCTATTGCATTGAGTGCTTCTCCTGGATGTTTACCTGATGCTTATTTGTTGGGGCTTTTTGGTGTTGGATCTTTTCTTATGAGAAGTGCTGGTTGTATACTTAATGATCTCTGGGACCAGGATATTGATAAAAAGGTTAATTTTTTTTAAGTTTGCTCCAGAAGCAAATTTCGCTTCAACTTTAAAAAATTTTTTGAATTTTGCTTCAGAAACAAGTTGCTTCAGTTTAAAAAATTTTTTAAACTTGCTTCATTAGCAATTTCCTTCATATTAAAAATTGCTTCAGAAGCAGCTTGCTTCAGTTTTAAAATGTTTTTGAAACATTCTTAAGCTTCTTAACAGTTGTAAATTTTTTAGGTTTCTCGCACAAAATCCAGACCTTTAGCAAACGGCGAACTTACTGAAAAAGAAGCTGTTCTTCTTCTTGGTGGTCTACTTTCTGCTTCATTAGCCGTTCTTCTACAACTTAATTCGTTTAGGTTTTTTAATTTATTTTTGTTAAGTACTTGGGTATTTATCGGAAAAGTTTGATTGTTGTATTTGTGGTTTAGTTGGATTTGTTTTGGGAGTTCTTTTTAATGGGGGTGGGTTCGAGTTCGGCTAGTGAAAATAATTTTCTTTTTGAAAATAAAATAAATAAAATAATTTTTAATGACCCTTAAGTAATCACTAATGAAAAAATAAAATTTTAAAAATTAAACAAAAATTCTTTAAACTTTTTTAGTATAATCCTTGGTGCTTCTTCACTTTGGCTTGTCGTCGTCTACCCTCTAGCAAAACGTTTTACTAACTGGCCTCAACTTGTTCTAGGTTTTTTTTCTTAATTTTACTAGAAATCTTTTTTATTAAATCTGAAGCATGTTTCAAAAATCTTTGAAGCATTCGAAATCTTTAAAGCAGGCTTTAGAAATATTGGGGAATGTTGCCTAAACGATACCCTCATTTTAAAATTAACCTCATTATAAGACGGTTTTTTGACGATTTTCACATTCCCTCTATTTAAAATATCTCATTATAAGGGACACTTTTCTAAGCCTAAAGAGGGTTTGACTTAATTTTATCAAAAACATTTTTTAGGTGCAACATTTAATTGGGGTGCTCTTCTAGGATGCACAGCAGTCACTGGAAAATTTGTACCAGAAATTTGTATTCCACTTTATCTGGCTTGTATTTGTTGGACAATGATTTATGATACTATTTATGCATTTCAGGTTTCTTTTAAATTTTTTTGAGATAAAAAAAATTTTTTCGAACAGAAACCCAAGTTGTAGAAAATTTTGAAAACCCGACCCGAAACCTTTTTCGATTTGAGGGGCTAAAGCCCCCGAAATGGGGGAAAAAAGCCCCCCCCCCCCCCTGAAGTCCGACCTTTGCTACGCCCTTGCCGCCTTCCATATCTTAAAGTTGAGGTTCTTTGATTTTCAAATACCAAAGGGTTGTTCTTAAATTGAAGGTTCAACAGCTTGATTGTTCTCTACAATTTTCCCCTTAAAAATTCTTTTCCTTCCAAACTAACAATAAGAAGAGTGTTTTCTGCTGGCAGCCTAAAAGATATTAATAAAACTTTTTTAAGGATAAAAAAGAAGATGTTCTAATAGGATTGGGATCAACAGCAATTACTTTTGACAAAAATAGAGAAGCTTGGCTAAATTTTTTTGGATTAACAATGATGTTAAATTTGTTATATTCTGGATATATGCAAGAATTGCCTTGGCCTTTTTTTGTTTCGCTTTTAGGTTTTTTTATTTTTTAATCTGTGAGTTATTCAAAAAGAAGGGGGAATTTTTATGTTTTTTGCTCTCAAAAAGACACAAAAATCTCTCTCTCTCTTCTCTCTCTTCAATACTGGGAACCTATTTAATAGCTCCTGGAAACTAATATCTACGGAACTGACTCCATCCGGAGGAGCCAAAATAACCAACACAGGTCATCTCTCTATTCGAGCAACTCTTCGGGTCGTAAACTAAAATTTTCCAGATACTTTTTGATACTGCCTTGGACAATGCCTAAAACCCATTTTTTAAAAACTAGATTTTTGATTAAAAAAATTTTTTGCGGACAAATATACGGAAATAGATTACGGACAAAACTTTGACAATTACACCAGTTACCGATCCCAAATTTAAATTTTTTTTCCTCTTTCCAGTTTCATCTTCACATTTAATTTGGCAAATAAAAACATTAAAAATAGACAATAATTTTGATTGTTTAAAGAAGTTTAATTCAAATAAATTTATTGGAATAACAATATTAATTGGAATTGTTTTAAGTAATTTAATTAAAAATAATGAAGAAGTTATGGAAGAGAGGGATGATGATGAAGAAGAAAATTATGGAATTAATAAAAGAAATATGAATATTAATTTTTATTGTTGAAATTATGGTTAAAAGAGGTTTATTTTTTTAATTTAATTGGAAAAAAATTTTTTTCCGGGTTTACTATTAAAAAATTTTTTTTCTAATTTGCGGACAAAAGTTGCGGACATTCATTTGAAATTTATTTTATGTAAGGCGAGAGAATTTTTGCGGAAATAGGGGTAAACCTCCTCTAATGTATCTCTTAATTAGGGCCCGGACATGGAGGGTTCTGTACAAGACCGAGATGATTTTATTAGAGATCTTGTCTCGGTCAAAACTCTATTTTTTTAATCCTATTACCATGACCTCTAAAAAAATAAAGTTACTTTACCCCAAAAGAAAACACGTTAAAAGAAACGAAGGACCACCTCTATTTTCTCACTAAAATAAATGAAAATTTTGCCTAAAATTTGGGTCTAAGAAAAAAATAAAATTTTACACCGATTTATTTTTTATAATTAAAAAATAAATATTATTTAAATATATTTAAAAACAACTAAATTTTAATTTAATGAGGTTCAGGCACATGTCCATCAACATAAAAATTTCTTGTAATTTTTGGCAATGTTAAAATAATCCCTTCCAATTCTTTATTTAAAATTATTTGACAAGAAAGCCTTGAATTTGGTTTTAATAATGGGGCCATATCTAACCTGTAAAAAATCTAATAAAAAATTTTGCGGACATTTTTGTTGAGAATTTTTGAAATAATTTTTGTTTGTATGTAGGGGGTGTGTTTTTTATTAAAAAATTTTTTTAGAAATTTTTTTGGATTTAATTTTAACATTTTTTATAAAAAAGTTACTCAAAAATTGAATTATAAAGGTTACACAATCAGCGGGAATCGAACCCGTAACATTACCCCCACAAATCAAGAGCACAACCATTTAACCACAAGTCATGTTTAACGGAAAAATATTTTTGTTGACTAGAATCGTAAATTTATATTGTTTATCGCGCGATTTTGTCTATTTTTTACCAGAAAAAAGTTGGTTTTAGATTAAAAAATTAAGTAAAAATAAGAATACATGTCTTCCTCGTCTTCAACCGGAGCAGGCAATTTATCATAAAATTTATCATCAACATAAACATGGCAAGTACAACAAGCTAAAGAAGCTTCACAGGCTCCTTCAATTTCTATATTATATCTTAAAATAAAAGAAGAAAATTATTTTAAATTTGGTTTGGGTCAGGGAAGGATAAGGGGGGAACTCTTCAACTCTCCGCCTTTTGTTGTTCCATCAAAAATGATTTTATGCGCGTTTTAGAAAGTGGACGTCACAAGGATTTTTTATGGCCGGTGTTCTGGTCAACGTATCAGCCATCACCAGCAACGGCCTAGTCTTAACCCGGTAGAAAGGATTGAATTTCTGCCTTTCTATTCGGCTCACGAACTTTGTACAGAACTCAATCACTGGTCGGTGTATGTGATGTAAAGATTGATCTTGGCCAAGGCATGGGATTCTTTCCTGTATCCTGATCCCATATAAGGAGGCATGGTAAAGTTTTCAAGCTCCTTGAAGGGTCCTGGGCTTTTCATGAACTCTAAAACAGAGACGGATCGGACTGAAGAAAAAATCGGGTGCGGTTTTGGCCGAAAAAAGTTCGTGTTCCAGGTAACCCGGACCATCCCTATTTTAGACACATGCCCCACTGAATAGACCAAGTTCCCCAAGAGTTTGGGAACCCTCAAAATTAAATTTCCAAAAAAAACCTGTGTGCCAAATACATAGCATTATCCCCAACTTTTCCTCTTACTTTTTTGGCTTGTCCATCTCTAGTAATATAAGTAACATTAACAACTTCATCTTCACATTTTGGATCTTCATATTCGTAATCACCAGATTTTAATAAATTTGAAAAAGATAAATTTCTTGGTAAAAAAGGCGAAGTAATTTTGTGTATTGAAAAGATTGAAAGTCTTCTTAAAGCTGTTCCAAACATTTTTTTTTCTCTTTAAAAAAAATAAAATTTAAAGGTTAGAAGGCTTAAATGTAAAAATTAAAATTTGGGCAAAATTATAGAAAAAATTTCCAAGAAAAATTTCGACCCAAACATATTTCAACAATAACACATTTTGCCAATAAGGCTAAAAACCACGTTTTGTCAATATTGCTTCGTTGACGAAATGAGGATTTTTTGCCTTATTGGTAAAATGTGCTATTGGTGAAATATGCAAAGTAGGGAATTTCAAGTAAAATTAAGAGATAATTTTTTGGGTCATGGACATTTTGTCACAGACCCAGTTTGCCACAGAATGTGAAGTACTTTTAATTTTTTTTATTTTAAATTTCAGAAATTTTAAGAAGGAATGGATATAGAATTACAGCAACAACAACAACAAATTCGTTATGACCGCCAAATTCGTTTATGGGGAGATGAAGGACAAAAAACTATACAAAAAGCAAAAATTTGTGTTTTTGGTTCTAGTGCTTTAGCTGCTGAAATATTGAAAAGTTTAGTTTTGGCTGGTGTTGGATATTTTCATATTATTGATAATTCAATTGTAAAGACGTCAGATTTGGGACAAAACTTTTTTTTGGATGTTGATTCTGTTGGGAAATTGAGAGGAGAATGTTTGGTTAAATTATTGACGGTTTGTTTTTTTATTGATTTTCTGGTAGGGTGGGGGGGGGGGGGTAGCAAGGAAAGGACGTGTTATCCAAAATCTGGGGAGTCGAGGACCAGACCTTTTTTCTTGCCTGAAATCCGAAACACGATCCATGAAAGATTTTAGAACCCGTTACGAAATCTGACCTGACTTTTCTCACCTCATTCCATCTCTGGTGTATGTTGCTTTGAATCCATTAAACTTCCTCTCTTGATTTTATTGTTTTTCTCTATTTTTCTTCCAATTTATAATTGTATAGGGAATTTGTTTTATTTTAATTTTCCCCCATTTTTTGCCTTAAAAACTTCAAAAAAATTTTTTTGTGTTAAAAAAAGATTATTTTTTTCCTTAGCGGCATCGAACCCGCGTCCATTTACTAGTTAAAACTAAATCTAAACCACTTAACCAAAGGGTGATTTTTTCATAATTTTTTAGACTGGACACCTTTGTTAAGTTTTATTTGTTCTTGTTGAATTGAAAGTTTTCGGTCCTTCATGTTCCCCTAAAATATTTTTTATTTTTTCTTTTTTCCTAGGAATTAAATCCATCAGTTCACGGTCAACATTCCCCAGTCCCTTTTGGAGAATTTTCAAAACACGAAATGTTTATGCTTTTAAATTTTTCTTTGGTTATTGGAACAAATATGTTGGCAACTGAAGCTATAAAATTAGACAAATTTTTGTTTGAAAATAATATTCCTTTTTTGTTTGTAAAATCTGTTGGAATGTTGGGGTATTTGCGGTTATCTTTTAATGAACATATTATTTGGAATAATAGAAGTGTTAATGATTGTTATGATTTGAGGTTTGTTTTTTTGTTAATTCTACTTAATTTCTGGGTAATATTGAACCTGACAGACCCCATTTCTTCCTCCCCAAGTTTTTTCCTATATTACAGAATCGTCAGACTTTTAACTTTTTTCCATCCCAATTCTCTTCTATATTTTCCTTCAAACAATTAAAACGAATTAATTTTTATTCCCCTTTGAATGGAAGTAAGGAAAATTGAAGGAAGAAGTATGACCAGTCTGCAAATATATGGGAGGAACCTTGGAGAGGAATAAATGGGTATGTCAGGTTCAGTATTACCAATTTTGTTTAATTTTCGGGGAGATTTTGGGGGGATTTTAAGCCTATAAGTTTAAATGGAATTTTCAAGGATTGAGTTTAGAATGAGCATTTTTACCTCTTAAAAAACTAAATTAATCAAAAAAAATTTTTTTTACATTTTCATAAGGGATTGCTTCGTTATTTATCCTTAAAAACTTATTTTTTAGTTTATAAAAATTGTTTTACCCTAAGCGGCATCGAACCCGCATCCCTCGGTCACGCGAACTAACTACTAAACCACTTAACCAAACTTTAGTTTTTGGCGATTCTTACGCCAATTTTTTCCTATTTATATGTATCATTTTTAGAATTGATTCTCCATTCCCAGAATTGTTAAAACTTGCAACCGAAACAGATCTCAATTCAATGACTCATGAACAACATTCACATACACCTTATGTTTTGTTATATTTTAAAGCTATTGAAATTTGGAAAGAAAGGTTTTTTTTTAATTTTTTATTGAAAATGATTACTTTAGCGGGTATAGACTTTAAAATTAATTTTGGGACCTTTTTTTTTATGAATCATGTCTAGTTTATGAGTCCAATCAAGGTCTAGGCCTTTTTAATTAGACTCGTTCAGAGTCATACTTTTTCTTTGGACTTAGAAACTTCTTGTGTAGACTCGTAAGCTTATATTGGACTCATAAAGCTTCATTGGATTCAGAACCGAGCAGTTTTTGGATAAATTCAACAAATATCTATTTCCAAATGGTGCCCAATATGTGTTTATAAAATAAAATTTCCCCTCTATGTCTTCTCCAAATCATGATCGTTGCTTCTTTTTTTATTCTAAGAACACTCAAAAAAACAAAAATTTTCTTTAAAAAATTAATTTTAGACATTCAATTAACCAAAATATTGAAGAAATGGAGGAAGGAGGAAACAAACTTTCATTCTTCCCAAATATTAAAGACTACAAAACTCGAAAAGAAATTGAAAAAAATTTTGTTAGAAATGAGACAACCTGACGATAAGGGACGTTTGGATGAAGAAAATTTTATGGAAGCAACGAGAAATTTGTTAAAAAGTTTGGGAAGGACTAATTGTAAGGTTATTTCTTTAATTTTTTGAAAGTTGTGAGGAATTCTGATCAGAGCTGTCCGCAATTGCGTGAAATTGCGTATTTTTTGACTTGCGAAATTATTTTGCATATTTTAAAATTAAAATTGCGGCTGAGGAAATTTCTTTTATAAATTGCGGACAGCTCTGATTCTGTGACCTCTAGCATTCATGCGTTTTGAAATTTTTTGGCCTTTTGTTTTTCTAAAATTGAGGTTTTCCTTGACTATAGATTAATAAAGGATTCGAACCATGTTCAAAATTTTCGATCTCTAAAACTTTATTTTGGTATTCAGATCTATAGAGTATGTCGTATTTTTGCGGATAAGTCCGCAATTTTTTATTTTTACACAATTTTGAATTTTTTTCGATTCCTTCACTAATCATTGCTTCACCTCATTCTTATATCTTTAAAAAACTTCATCCAAATTTTAGGTACCTTCAAATGTTTCCAAAGTTTTGGATGACCCAAAAATCAATTCATCTTGTAATGTCTCCAAATATTCAAAATCTTCTACTTTTAATTTATTTTGGCTTTTTTGCTCAGCTTTAAATAAATTTATTTCAAAATATGGACATATGCCTATATCTGGACAACTTCCTGATATGACTAGTGATTCTAAAAGATATGCTCAATTATTGGGGATTTACAGGTTTTTTCGTTTAAATTTAATTTTTAAAAAAATGAAAGAAAAGGTAATAAGTGTCCGCAAGTTTCTGTCATCGAATAGACAAACATATTTGCGGACAGAAGGCAAATATCCGCAAAAATATTTTTGCGGACATAAATTGGAAAATAAAAATTTCCCTTCAAAATAAATAAATTAATACATGGTTGCCTTTCTATAAGGGAAAAGTCTGAAATTTTTGCGGACTCCTGAAACTTGGTAGGAAAAAAACCAAATTCATCTTGTAATGTCTCCAATATTTATTTTGGCTTTTTTTTTTGGATGATCCAAGAATCAATGACTGATCTTGGTAGGGTGGAAGTCAAAGTCTTTGTCGTTTTTTCTACTGCCTCTTGTTTCGAATCCCTCTTGTTCGTGCTTTTCTATTTCTATTCTCTTGAACCCTTAAAATATTTTTTAAAATAAAATAAAATTAAAAAAAATTTTTTTTCGGCTAAAATGAATTTAATAATTAAATTTTTTTCACAGAGAAAAAACATTTGAAGATGCTCAATTATTTTATAATATAATTAAAGAAATGACTGAAGAAGAAGAAAATAATGGGGAGGATGGAGGAGGAGATAATGAAGAAAATTCAAATGTAACAACAGATGAAGAAGAATTATCTAGAATGTCAACTTCAGAATTTAATGAACAACAACAAATTGATAATAATAATTTACTTAAAAAAAGAATTAGTGTATCTATGGAAAGTATGGATGATTATGATGATGATGATAATGAACAAGAAGAAGGAAACGGTTCTTATGGGTATATTTAATAAATTAAAAAATTTTTATTAAATATTTGGGGAAACTTTTCTTTTTTTTTTTGAAAAGAATTTTCTGAAAAAAATGTCCGCAAGTTTTGTCCGCAAGAAAAAATTTGTCCGAAAAAATTTTTGCGGACAAATTTTTTTTTAATTTTTTCGACAAAAATTTTTTCTACCTTTTTTTATTAAATAAAAAATAATAATTTTTTCCTGGAAAATTTTCTTCTTAATTTTTTAGAGAAGACTTCTCAACTGCCCGTTCATTAATGGAAACTTCAAAAGAATTCAGTGAGGAACATTTACCTAAAATTACATTAGAACAATGCAAAAATTTTTGTAAAAATGCTTCAAAAATTGCTGTTCAATATGGGACTTCGCTTAGCTCTGAATTTAATGGAAATAATTTGAAGGTATATATTCAAAATGTTCAAATATTCAAAATGTCTTTTTTTTAATTTTTTTACTCTTCATCCTTTTATAAAATCAAAAATATTTTATTTTTCCATAATTTTGCCTTTAAAACTTCAAAAAGTATTATTTTTAGTTATACAAATTGTTTTTTCCCTTAACGGCATCGAACCCGCGTCCATTCCCCATGCAAACTTAGTTCTAAACCACTTAACCAAAAATAATTTTTTTTGAAAATTTTTTCTAACAATACGCCCAGCCTTGTTTTCATTTTATCATCTTCTAATTTTGTCAATTTATAATTTTTTCTAACAAAAAATTCTCTTCAATTTTCAGTCATTACTACAAAAAATTGAACCGCCCAGACTAGACGAACTTCCTCCAGTTGTTGACCCTTTAACTTGGTATATACTTTTGAGAGTTGTTGATCGATTCCAAGAAGTTAATGGACGTGTTCCTAAAGAAGAAAGTGATTTACGAGAAATGAAAAGAATTTTGGGTGAATTGTTGGGAGAAACTAAGGTTTGGATTTTTAATTAAGGGTGAAAGGGAGCTGAGAAAATATTAAATTAAAAAATACCCTTAGGAAAAGTATTCTTTCTAATAAATAGAAAGCGTTTTTAACCTTCATTAGAAATTTCAGAAATTGCCCGTAAAAATAGAGTTTTTCTCTTTTTTTCTATTAGGGGTGTACCAACTCCCAGAAAGCTGAGAAATTTGAGACTACAAAGTTTTCTCTAATCGCAGGGAACAACCCTACTCTCAACATCTAAAAATTTCAAAAAAAAATATTTTTTCTTCTTTCAGGACTCAGAATTAATCAAAAAACAAGAACAATTATTCCCTGACCAAATAATTGTAGAAATTTGTCGTTTTGGTGCTTCAGAATTGCATGTTATTTCAGCTATTGTAGGGGGTGTTGCTGCACAAGAAGCAATAAAACTTTGTACAAATCAATATATTCCTGTAGATAATAGTTTAATTTATGATGGAAATTCACAAAATGCTACAAGTTTTAAAAATTGACTTTTGAACTTTTGGATTTATATATTTGATGAATAAATACATAAATTATATTTGTCTTTTTTATAAAAAATATTAGACGAAAAAAAATTTTTTTTTTTAATTTAATGCGTAATTGGTGCGAAGTACGAGGCGGAGAGGTAGAGTAAAGCAGCTGGGCTATAGCTATTTCTCTCCTTTATCTAGTGCAAAAGGTTATTCGGCGGCTGGGAGCAAACCAGCATCTTCAGTAGACCGGACTGATGTGTTAGCGCCATTCCACCACGCCGCCTACTGCATAGCCTTAGGAAATTAATAGCTATATGCTTTACAGTAGGAGAGTACGAGCACATCTCTGAAATTTCGAAGCACTGGATAAAAGTTATTCCTGAGGGATCAGCCCAAAAGCAAAGACCAATTTCCATTCTATTATGGCAACAAAAAAATGAAGGAGACTAATAACAACAATTTACCTAACTAGTTTTTCACACATCTCTCGTGATAAATTTGTAAAAAAATTAAAATATTTCATTCATTTTTATTTCAAAAATAAAATCATAACGTACAAGAATTTCTCGTTTTGAGGTACTTAACTACTTTGGCTATTTTCTCTTGTATTCGTGAACAATGGAGGTGTTTAAATTTTGATACGAGCTTCTCTAACATTGTACAAGCAACTATACAAGTTTTGCTTTAGGAAGAATAAGAAGAAAAAATATTAAGGAAACCAGGAGGACGACCTTCAAAATATTACCCATTTTCGAAATTTACAAAAGAAAAATTGTCTAAACTCCCTTCGACAGTTTTAAAATTTTTGGCTTTCTGACCATTTTGTCAGGTTGAGATATTATAAATTTTATTTGTTGGGACACATTGAAAAACGCTAAAGGAGTACTGTTGTAAGCAGAGAAGAGAAAATAAAAAAAGAGTGTATCAAAATTACTAGTCTAGCTCCTTTTTTGTTTAAAATTACCTTTATTTTAAACACCATGGAAAATTTATAATTTCAATTTGTTTGTTTGTTTAAATTTTTTCACTTTTGAAGTCGCTGGTCGCAAATGTAATGAATTATTTTTGTAAGAGGGCACTTGTGTAGCCCTCTAAAATTTAGTCGAGTGAAGCCGGCCGGAAATAGTGAATGTGGTAAGGTGTGAAAATTGTGGAGAGAGGTTGAGGGCAATTAGTGAAAATGATTATAATTCTGATTTCTGTAAAATTATTGTATTTTTCTGTCAGGCTTCCAGTATAAAGACACTATTTATAAAAATAGTTATAAAAGAATTTCTGAATTTTTAAAAATAAATTATCAAAAAAATCATTTTTTGCTTCTATTATTGTTTCCCAGGCCTTCTAATTAATTTCCAATTTTGATTAATAAATTGTTGTTCCAATTCTTCCAAGGATTTGTCTTTAGTTTCTGGTAGCCACAACAAAGAAAATATTAAAGCAAAAATGTTTAGAGCAGAGAAAGTTAAAAATGTCGGCCCAATTCCAAAATTACTTGAAGAAATTGGGAAAAATATTCCAACTAGAGCATTTGATATCCACAATATAAATGTGCTGATACTGATAGCTAATCCACGAATTTTTAGTGGAAAGATTTCTGAGAGTAGAAGCCATGTTATAGGTGAAATGGAACCCTTTTAAACAAAAAATTTTTTGTAGAAACATGCTTCAGGTTTTTTTGAAACATGTCTTTGAATTGTTGATATGTGTTTTAGATTTTTTGTAAGTTGTTGTAACATGCTTCAGATTTTTTAGGATTTGTTTGTAAATTTTTGAAGCATGTTCTGATAGTTTGAAGCAGCTTCTGACTTTTTGAAGCAGCTTAAGATCTCTTTGTAACGTGTTTCTGCTTTTTTGAAACATGCCTCAGATCTTTAGAGGCATGCTTCAAATTTTTTGAAATATGCTTCATATTTCTTGAAACTTGTTTCCGATGCTCACATTTTTTGAAAAATGCTTCTACTATTTCGAGCGTGCTTCACATTTTCTTGAAGCATGCTTCAACTTATATAAAATATTTTAATATGTATTTGCTAACTTGTTGAAAAGCCAAAAATATAACGCTTAGGCAGAGCACCAAAATTCCTTTTACTGTCCCATTATTAAGAAACAATTCACTTAGGCCAATTAATAAGTGAACGATTATTATACAAAATTGAGCAATTATAAACATTTTGCGCCGAGAAATTTTTCCAAGTAGCCAAATGCTTGTTGTAGTAGCCAACACAGAAATTAGCTTAATTGGGAGGGAAAGAGTTTATTTTTTATGGATGAGGGAATGGAGATGTAGGAAGTGTTGGGAAGTAATTAAGAGCGTTGAGGGAATGTTGGGGATGAGTAAAGTGGCGAGAACATGGAGTGAAGAAAACAGTGGAAGGGAGCATGCTTCAGATTTTTAGAAACATGATTCAGATTTTTTGGAAGCACGCTTCAGGTTTTATGAAACATGCTTCAGTTTTTTTTGGTAGCATGTTTCGGGTTTCTGAAACATGCTTCTGATTTTTGGTAACATGCTTCAGATTTTTTGAAACATGCTTCGGGTTTTCTGAAACATGCTTCAGATTTTTTTGAAGCATGCTTTAGTTATGCTTCAAAGTCTGAAAATCATATTGCCCAAGGGGACATCGGGGAAGGTTTAGGTTGAGAAAAAAGCTTGCTATACCCCATTAGCAATATTAGTTATTAAAGCAATTTGATTTGAAAAGCCTGTTTCTCTAAGAATTTCTGTTCCATAAAACATTATCGAATTGACACCTACAAAAATTTATTTGCAAAATATTTTTTAATTAAAAAAAATTGACCAGTCACTTGATTACATAAAGCAATCCCAATTCCAACTAACAAACAACGATATATCCATCTAATTAAAAAATTATTTTTATTCCGAGTTACCCCCAACCTTTCACTCAAAAGCATCGTTAAAATATCCACCTTTTGTTCATTTATTTTTTTATCATACTCCACTAATTTCTCAACTTCTTCCAATTCATTAATTGCCTGTATTTCACTCTCTCTAATTTGTTTAAGAACTTCTAATGCTTGTTTAGTTTTTGAAATTGATATTAGCCAACGAGGGCTTTCTGGAACTACTAGCCACGTCCCAAACATTAATCCTAAAGCTGGTATAATTCCTAGTACAAGCATCCAACGCCAGATTTGTGGACTAAAATGAAGTTATTTTGTTTTGTGACGAAATGAGATTTTGACGAAATGATATTGTGACAGATTGATATAGGGAATGTAATTTAGTGGAAGCATAGCCCGAACGAGAACATAATCTTAAGGGAACATAAGTAGTCCGAAAGGAACATATGTAGTCCGAAGGGAACAAAGGTAGTCCGAAGGGAACAAAGGTAGTCCGAAAGTAACACAGGTAGTCCGAAAGGAACATGGGTAATGCGAAGGGAACATAGGTAGTTGAAGGTAAACATAGTCCGAAGGGAACATAGGATGGTGAGTTTTAAGTTGATAGTCGTTAAAAATTTCAACTAACTCATCTGCCCAAATAGTTCCAAGTATAGCATTACTAAGGAAAGCAACAAATTGCCCTGCAACAATCATCAATTCATTACGAGTAACCATTTGCCCTCTTTTCTCGGATGGAGCCAATTCTGCAAGTAAAATAGGAACAACTGCAGAGGCACAACCAACGGCTAATCCTAACAATAATTTTGCAAAAAGCATAAACTAAAAATTTTAAAAATTGAAAGACAATTGATCCCAAAATTGGAAGAACCATTAAATTATTTCAGGTTTTTAGAAACATATTCGAGAAACCATTGAAGCTTAGGTTTTTAGAAGGTTTTTAGAAGGTTTTTAGAAGGTTTTTAGAAGCATGCCTCAGGTTTAGAAACATGTTTAAAATTTTTTGAAACATGCTTTAGGTTTTTGGAAACATTCTTCAGGTTTATAAGATGCTTCAGGTTTTTAGAAGCATGGTGTAAAATAAAGAAACCATTAAATTAGGTGACAAAGACGAAGCAAGAGTACCCAAAATAAATACAAAACTGTTTGCAAGAGTTACAAGACGACGGCCAAATTTGTCTTGAAAAGTGTAATATTGTGAGATTTCGAAATACTTTGAGAAATTTACCCGCCAAATGCCCACCAATTAAAGCACCAAAAGCAGCGCCAACAAGTAAAGAACCCGTTATATACCCAACCTCTACAGGTTTAAGTTGGAGATCTAGTTGAATAAAGCTTGAAGCACCATTAGTTACTCCGGTAGAATAACCGAAGAGAAGGCCACCTTTGAAAATTTTTAAATTTGCGGGAGAAATTTCTAGAACTTAAAGGCATAGTTAATGTAGTGTGAAAGGAACAAGAGGTGAAGGTTTAAGTTGGAGATCTAGTTGAATAAATCTTGAGGCACCATTAGTTACACCAGTAGAATAACCGAAGAGAAGGCCACCTATCTTCATACAGGGGTGAGACGGGAACACGGGGTGGAGGGAACGGATGTGAAGAGATTAGGAAGTAGAGGTTCTGAAGGGAAGATGGGGTGAAGGGAACATGGGGTGAGGGGAACATGGGGTGAAGGGAACATGGGGTGAAGAGAACATAAGTAGTCTGAAGGGAACATAGGGTGTAAAGCATAAGTAATCTGAAGGGAATCCACAGGGAACGTGGAGTGAAGGGAACATGAGGGCGCTTTTATTAATTAATAAAATTAGTTACCCAAAGTACAAATCATGGAAACTAAAAAAAGATATTCAGCATTATTTTCACTCAGACATTTTGCCAGTAGCATTTTTTGGAATAGAGGAGAAAATATTTAAAAATTTGTGTGATATTTGAATTTTGTGTTTATGGGAAAATAATTTTTAAGAGTTTCTGGCTTATCTCTTTAAATTGCTTGCCTTCCAAAAAATGTGAGAGTATTATAAAAGAATTATTTTTATCTCCATATTGTTTGCTTAAAATATTTTTATAATTAAATTCCATTCTTTAAAAGATAAGAGAACAAATTTGGGGGAAAATTTTGGAGGAAGAAAGAATTTTAAAAATTAAATTTATAAAAATTAACTGTGAACGCCATAACGCTTACAAACGCAAATTTAAAGTTTGGCGTTTTCCTTCCAACAGAAAAGGTTTATTGCGCACACAAGAAAGAATACATTATTTAAATTAAATATACAACAACCACAAATTACAAATTAATCACTAAAATTATCTTCTTCCTCTTCCACTCTTTTCTCTTCATCATTATTATCCTCCTTATATTCTTTTTCATATTCTTCATAATTTTCATCTTCATCGTCAAAAATTTCCTTTTCATCCTTTACCTTCTTCTCTTCTTTTGCTTCTTCCTTCCCTTTCTTTCTCTCTTCCTTCCCTCCCCTCTCTTCCTTTTCTTCATCCTTTTCTTCATTTTCTGGAGAAAGCGTTTCTGAAGAAGACGAATAGGAAGAATAACTTTCTTCTTCATCTATACTTGTTGTGTCATTCGTAGTCGTTTCTTCCTTCGTTTCGTCTTTACTTGTCCCTTCCGTAGTCTCTTCTTTCTCTGTTATTGAAGATGATTGAGTGTCTTCGTTACCAGTGCTAGATGTTATTAAAGAAGAATCCGAGAAAACGCTGCTTGCCAAACTCTAAAGAAGGAATTTTTGACATTTTGAAAGATTTTTCAATTCTACCACTTTGAAAAAGCCTACCGTTTGACTTGTTTCCTCCTTTACAGTTTTCATTCGAACCCGGTCGTCGATTTTCAAGCTCTTCTCCAAAGATTCCTTCACTTTTTGCTGTATTTCATCAAGATATTTTCTTCCTCCTCCCTCCATCTTCTTTTTCCCATCTCCCTTCACCTCAATAGCTGTATTTTCTTCTTTATTATCTTCAAGAGTAGACGAATCCTCTTTTGAAAGGGAAGACGGGCATTTCTTCATCCTCTTCATCCTTCCCATCATTTCCTCCTCCCTCTTCTTCTTCTCTTCCTCCCTCTTCCTCTTCTTCATTTCTTCTTCATCTTTCTTCCTTTTCTCAGCTTCCTTGTTTGTTTTGCCCAACCCAATAGTTTCTTCTAGCAATGCCAAATCCTCTTCTTGCCGTTTTCTTATTCGGATGAGATAACGACTGATGAGGTAAAACAGAAGAGTGCTTAAAAAGAAAAGAAGCTTTTCTAATCCTTTTAATTTTTGAGGGTTCAAAAAGCTCGTACATTATAAGATAAACAACAGCAATGACTGCAAATCGAGTCCAGTTTAAAGTTCTAAGCCAGTTTACATGTTGAGGATCATCTTGTGATGTCATGTACCTTGAAAAATGAGAGATTCTTGTGGGTTTGATTGAAAGACTGAAAAATCCTAGATTATGAGGGTATCTTAAATAAAGGGTATCGCTTAGAGAGAACTTCCCCACCCAATGGCCAATCAAAGTACCATAATTAGAGGTGTCTCTAATATTGGGGATATCTAAAAACGAGGTTCACCTCTTGTAGTCGTCATCCCCTCCTGTTGCTGCTCTATGTTGACGACCTTTATTGTTGCCTCTATTAACCATTTGAACATTAGCAGCATTGTAGACGTTTTGTTGAAGCTTGACAAGGAGAATAAAAATGAAGAAAATTATTAAATTTTGTTTGTAAAACATTTGTTGTTGTTTTAATAGGTGTTTGGAAGAGAAATTGTTTTGAATAAATTTTGAGGGGTTTTTATAGTATTTCTGAAACTTTCCAAACCTTTCAAATATGCTTCAGAATTTATTTAAAAACTTGCTTCAGATTTAGCAAAGAAAAAATAATCTTCTAATTTTCAGAGAGAATTTTAGAGAGAATTTTAATCAGAATATTAAAACAGAAGGAAAATTAGAAGAACCAGAATACCTAAATGAGAATTAAAAATCAGAATGTAAAAAATTTCTCAGAAATTAGAATTTTAAGAATCAGAATTTTTAAATTCAACATAAAAGTTTACAGGAATAAGTTCTATATTTATAAAATCAGAATTTAATTTTTTTCACTAATTAGAAATTAGAAATTTTGGTTAATCGTAGTAGACAAAAATACACAATCTTATTTAAATAAATTTTTTAATTAAATTCTAATTATTTTAAAAAATAATGCATTTTTGGCTAATAAAATAAAGGAAATTTTTTTATTATTATTATTGGCTTGTAGTTTTCCAACAAAAAATATATAGGTATGTTTAATAGCCTGGTGGAGTTCTTGGTTTTGGACAGTGATCTAAAAAATAAAATTTTCTTCAGAATATTCCTAGTTGACTCACCGCATGATCCAACAGATCCGTTTGGACCGGGAGGACCTTGAGGGCCGTGTTGACCTGGCTTTCCATAAGGCCCGGGATTGCCTGAAATTGTGCAAAAATTTATTAAATCCGAAGATCTATAAAACACTTCCTTCAGGCTTAGAAATCGTATCTTATACATAATGAGGGGTATATTAAATAGAGGGTATCGTTTAGACAGCTCTCTTATCCGAGCTTCCAATCTGGTTGTTAAACTTCCAATCTTATTGTTGGTCTCAGAAAATCTTCGGATATCCGGGACCAAAGGTTTTCTTTGGTTCCGGTTCAGAACCAACAGCTCTACTCCCAATCTAATTTTGAGAGTGTTTATTAAAGGAGAGTTCTTTCCAACTTTATTTTTTACCTTGATCGCCTTGGGGCCCTTGCGGTCCAGGTTCTCCTGGTTTGCCTGAAAATAAGATTTAAAAAAAATATAAAATCAAAAGTATTAAATAACCTTTTTCTCCTGGAGGTCCAGGTAATCCTGGTGGGCCCTAAAATTTTTTTAAATAAATTTTTTTAAATTAAGGATCATAGGCACAGAGGATTTTTTATTGAAAAAATTATTATTCCATATAAACCCACCATTTCACCAGGTCTTCCTGGTGGCCCTGGTGGTGCGACTCCAGGTACATGCTTGCCGGGCTCTCCCTGAAAATTTTCAAAAAATTTTTTAGAAATTTTTTGAAAATCTTTTACTTTGTCCCCAGGCCTTCCAGGCATTCCAGGCGGTCCTTGTGGACCTTGTTTGCCAGCAGGACCTCTCGGACCGGGCTTTCCAGCTGCTCCAGGCTCTCCCTGCTCTCCGGGGTATCCTTTGGGTCCTTTATCTCCTTGACTTCCAGGCGGGCCAGGTGGGCCTTGAGGGCATTCACGGACGCAAGGAGTTGCTGGGGCTGCTGGTGGGGCGTCTAAAAACAATTTTAAATTAATTAAAATTAATTTATTTGGAAGAACCTTGTCCTGGCTGTCCATTTTGACCAGGACTTCCGTCTAAAAATTAAATAAATTCTTTTGATTTTTTTCTGAGTTATTAAAGTTTCCACCTTTCCCAGGTGTTCCATCCACGCCTGGATCACCTGGGGGACCGGCAGGGCCAACTTGACAGCTACAACCTTTAAAAATAATTTTTCACTTTATGTCTTTAGTTATTTGTATTTTTACATTCCTCTCCACCACTCGAAGCAACAGGCGCTGAAGCTACTGGGGCGGAGGGTGCTGGGGCATAAGCTGCAGATGAGGATTCTGCCTTTAATTAATTTGAGTTATACTAGAAATCAAAATTTTAAAAATAAATTTTAAATCAGAATTTCTGAAAAATCAGAATTTAAACAAATCAGAATTTTACAATTAAATTTAAGTTAAGACTTATTAAAAAAATATTTTTTAATTAACTCAACAGCTTCACTAGGTGCATTATACGAAGATGGTTGTTGTCTTCTAATTTCCCTCACTTGTAGAGGAATATTATTATTATTATCGCCATCTTGAATAAAATGTCCAAAAAGCCATCTACCATTGCCGTTAGCAGAGTTACTGCCCCGTTTAAGTCGGTGAACGTGTTCCATTTGGCCTTTATTTGTTTGGACACCAACAACTTCTGACAATATATGTCGATTACTGCTCTTTAAGTGTTAAAAATTTCAAAAAAATTTTAATTTTGCAAACTCGGCAAAAGTCAATATCGTTGCTGATAGAAGATTGAACCCGCTGAATATATTGGCAAGCTATTGGCATTAATAATACACAAGATAACATGGATACTGTAGAAAGTGCAACGGCGACAAAAGCGATCCGGCGAAAATGCCTAAAAGAAAGTTGGTAAACCTGGGATTATTTATAACGAATGTAAATCCTCTTAATAGGACCTAGGTTCTAATTTTTTATCATCGTCCTGTTCTAAACGGTGGCTGTTTTTTTAATGACAAAATTTTTGAAGAAAAAAATTATTTCACTTAAAATTGAGTAACTTTTCGCAAAAATGGAAACAAAAAATTAAATGTAGGGTTGATCTATATCGGAATTTCAACCTACAAAAAATTTTCAAAAAGATTTTTATTTTCTTTTAATTTTTTTAATGTTTAAATCTTTCTTAAAAGTCTTTTTAATTTATGAAATGTTTTTCATAATTTCAAAAAGAAACAAAGTAAATTCGAAACTTAAATCTTTCTCGATATCGGTAACAGTAGAAATAAAAAAAATCATAATTTCTAAAAAAATTACCTCAGATCATTTTCACTGAATTCTCCAGCTTTTGTCTTATCTATTTGAGTAGCCATTGGCTGAAAATAAGAATATTTAGATAATAATGTTCTATTTTTCTCGATTTTTACGGTCACTAATTTTATTAGAAAGTGAACAAGTTTGTATAGAAGCGGGAATTTTGGGAAAGGAATGGGGGAGAAAGAAAGTAAAATAAGCAAAAGGATGGATATATAACTCAGGAAGTGCTCATCGAATCTGCTTTATAACGATCGAGCATTAATGAGGAATATAAGGAAAATTGGGGAAGAAGAGGAGGTGAAAAGCAGTGCTTGGAAATTGATGTGCGCAAAAAAGTTTGCGGGGTTTTTAGAGGAACAAATTTCAGAAATTTAAATAAACTTGAAATAAAAATCAGAAACTCAACTGAACTTGAATCTGAAACTTGGAATAAATGCAAGTTTACAAACTTGAATTATCTCAGAAATAAACTTAAATTGCGTTGAGCTTAAATGTTAATAAATAAACTTGAATTATTAAAATCAGAATTTAGGAAACTTGAATAAATCAGAATTTTGATAAATAAACTTGAAATCAGAAATAAGTTAATTCAAGAATCAGAATTTTAAATAAAAAAAGCTTTTGCGCACACCAAAGATTTCCAAGCGTTGGTGAATATTAGCGCGAATCGCTACGTCGACAAGCAACTGAGAGAGTGATTTGAGGGAAAATTAAATGAGGAGAGAAGAAGCTCATTCCCATCTTCCTCCTCTTCCCTATTTTTCTTTAATTCCGTGAAGATGGAATGCGGACAAAAACAACAAGAAAATGAGTGAACACGAACAAAACAAGGAAATGGATTGTTTTTTCTCTCCTTTCTACTCATATAAAACTTTCTAGGGACGGACACCCATTGTGATAGTTACTAATTAATAGTTTTGTTATAGCCGGCTTAACTGGCCTTTTTGGGAAGGAAATTAGGGAAAGTATTTTTTACATTAATTAATTAGATCCCTACTGTTTGAAAGGAGAAAAAAATCTAAAAAAAGAAAATCATTTAGAAAAATACAATATTTTAGGAATAAAAGAAACAAAAATTAATTTTAAAGAATTAAAATTAAAACGCTTATTTAACTAGTTTTGGCGTTTTTTATTTATTACAAAATGTTTGCGCACTACAAAAATATTCAAGTTTATTTAAACTATTTTTCTGGTACTAAGCTGAGTTAAAAAAGTTTTAATTTGATTCTGAGTTTAAAAATTCAGGTTTTAAAGAAAATTTTATTCTATTCTGCTTAAAATTCTGGTCTAAATTAATTCGTTTCTGATAAGTTCCGATTATTTATTTCCGTTTTATGTATTTTAATTCTGGTCTTTTAAAGTTTTAATTAAATTCTGATTAAAAACACGTAAAAGACAAAGGTGTGTGTATGCTTTTAAAATAAAACTTTTTTCTTCTGATTAAATAAAATAAACTTGAAGCAACGGAAAAACTTTATAAAAGCATAAAAGAGTTTCTAGTAATTGGATTAGCAGTTTTTTAGGTAGAAAAATGTTTTTAAAAAATATTTTTATAAAAATTATATTTTTATTTTTAAATTAAAAGTGCTAATGTGTGTGTATATTTATTTTTAACCATTTTATATATTTTTTATTTTTTTATTTTTCCTTCTATAAAATAGCAAGTTTTGGGGAAAATCTCTCTAAAAATTCAGGAATTTACTTGAATAAAATAAAAAAAAAAATAAAAAAACGTTAGAACATTAAAAGAGAGGATTAATGACCAAAAAAGTAATAAATAAATGCTTTTTAGATAAAATCAGAAAATGAAAAAAAAATTATTTTTATTTTTAAGCCTTGAGGGATAGATTCAATTAATAATCCGTGTTTTGTTATTTTATTTATTAAAATAACAATAAGAGGAAAAAAATATATGATTGGTGAAGTGTCAGAATTTTAATAATACCAGAATATTAAAATCAGAATTTTTATGAAGTCATAACGTTAAAAATTTAAATTTAAACAAAATCAGAATTCTAAAAATTTAATTGTATAAAAATCAGAATTTTTGATGATCAGAATTTTTATAAAAATCAGAATTTTGTAAAAATCGGAATTTCCAAAAATCAGAATTTAAATAACCAGAATTTAAAAATCGGAATCGTTGAAGCAGAATTTATAAAATTTTTATTTTTAAAAATCAGAATTTTTAAAATAAAAAATTTAAAAACCAGAAATTTCAATAAAGATAATTTCATAAAATCAGAATTATAAAATACTATCAGAATATACATCATGAAAGCAACGTTCATAATTATTTTCCCTCAACAAAGTCGAACTTGAGTGAGAAAATATTTAATTTGATATTTAAATTTTTAATTTTAATAACTATTTTCTTTCCTTGTCCATGAGAAAATATTCTTAAGTTTTCTGGTTATATCAAAATTTGTATTTTACAAGTTTTCCATTTTAAGAGTGAATCTCATTATAAGGTTCTCAGAATTTTTTCATTTCGAAATTTCAACTCTTTAGTGAAATTTTCAAATTTTCGAAATTTTCACCCCCTTTCAATTTCCAATTTTCTAACATCTTCTGTATCGAAATAACTCTGATTCCCATAATGTACATATTCACCTACTTAAGGCGAGGTTTGAGCGTTCTATTTTTTAAAGCATGCTTCAACTATTTTCTGAGACTTATTTTTCGAATCAGATCTATGAAACTTGCTTCAGATTTTCTAAAACCTCGTGATTAATATTTCCCAATTTATAAAAGAATTCTAGAAAAATAATTGGTATATCGGCACTCCTTTTTCCGTTCCTTATTTAAATTAAATAAATTTTATTAATTTAAAAATATACAAAAATGTGTAAAAACATCAGGATTATTAAATTAAATTAATTTTTATTTAATTTAATAAAGGGATATTAATAGAAACACACACACATTAATGAACCATTAAAAATTAATTTAATAAAAAAATAATATTTTTTTTTGCTTCGGTATTTTTAAGAAATATTCCGTCAAATACTTGGCTTTAAAAAATTCTTAGAAATAAAATAAAAATATTTCAAAACCTCCCTAGATTCCATATAAAATTTGATAGAAATTATCGGGGAGGTGGCGTTGATCTAGTATTCATAAAATATTCATTTGGGCACCTAGAAGGCTGAAATTTAGCATGTATATCCTCAATACAGTTATCCAGTTTCTCTGAAAATTTCAGAATTTTCTGTCAAGTAATTCTGAAGTTCTGGTCAAAGAAGTAGCATAAAGACGGTATTTTCCGTTGAAAATCGACATTTCTGACTGTAACTTTTTTGACAGATAACAAATAATTCTGAAATTTTGAAAGAAACTGGTTAACAGCATTGAGGATATCTATACAAAATTTTAGCTTTCTACGAGATTTTTGGACGATTTTATAAGCGCTAGACCAAGACGCTTCATTAATAAATAAAGAGAGGAATAGTCAGGAATTAGTTTCCAAAAAACATTTTTTTAATTAATAAATTCTAAAATTTTGCTAAAATTTAAGAATTAATTTCTAAAAATTACTTTAATTATGAATACAACTATAATTTATGCGTTAATTCGATTAGCACTTGCTTTTGTATTTTTACTTATGCAACTTGCGATTTTGCCGGTAAATCACAAATTTAAAATATTTTCAGAATTCTGAAAAATCAGAATTTTGAGAATTTTGGAAAATCAGAATTTAGAAAAAACAGAATTTTGAAAAATCAGAATTCTGAGAAGTCAGAATTTAAAATCAGAATTAAACCTAATTTGTTTTATTTTTCAAGCTTTTTATGCTCTACAAAGGTAGGGTTTTTTCTTTAAATATTTTTTTAAATTTATTTACCATTAATTTTTAATTCAAATATGCACTTTGCAGTACCAACTATAATTTAAAAATATTAAACTATAATTTAAAGCATTAAAGTAAATGCACAATCAGAAATATTCGGAAAAACATTTTTATTTTAACTAGAACACACAAAATAAATTAATATAAATTTTTATTAAAAGGCAACCAAGTTAAAATATTCCATTTTTCATACAAAACTCTGATTGCTAATTTGTGTAGGCGATCGACCTTGAATAAAATAAAAAAGTTGGTTTTTATTAAAAACTTGTTCTGTTGTTCCGGAGGGTGTAAATTGTATAAAGCTGAGGAAGTTGTTGTATTCTTGATGGCTATTGATTAAATTTGTATTGTTGTCGGAGAGTATTAACAAAGATTCTAAAAAGTAAAATAAAAAATATATTGAAGATGTCTACCTAATAATAAAGCTTTGTCACTTTCTATTTTATCAAATAAGGTTGCTTTTTCCAAATTTTCAAGCAACTCAAATTGTTTACGAGCTTCATGTCCCTCGCTGAATCTTCTTTTTACGTCTTTACTGACGCCAATGTAAATCAAATTTTTTAAGTGTATTCCATCCCGAATAAGATATACTGAAGCTCTTCCTCTTTTTTTTGTTAAAGTTTTTATGAATGGTGTTGTGTCAATGTTGATACTTTGAATTGTTTCAAAAACGTTACTCCAGTTTGAAATTTTGTTGTAGAACATTAAACGTTTACACTTTTTTGAAAAAAAATGTCTGCTGTTGTTCTTGTGTAACTTTGTCAAGCAAAAAGGGCAATAGCCCACACAGTTATTTTCCACAATTGTTGAGGTTGAATTAGGTGAAGGAGGAGGGTCAGTTTGTGTTGACACATTTTGTTTTTCAATTTCCTTCTCTTAAAAATTTTTAATTAATAAAATTTTGATTTAACTCAAAACTTTTTCCCTCTTGTTTCCCTACTCAACATTTTCTCTCCCCTAGTCAACATCCCTTAATTAATCTACCTATTGGAGTAATCTCTCTGCTAGCCAAATTATCATAAAAATGAGAACATCCTTGCATTAAATCTTCTTCTTGATTTACAATTTCTTCTTCTTGGTCTTTACGTTGTTGTTGTTGGATAGAAGTAGACGCAACTTGATTTTGTTGGGGAAGACCTTGAAATAATTTTTAAAAAATTCCAGAAACTATTTTTCAATTACCATCATTTGAAGCTATTGTTTGCTGAGCAATCGATCCATGCTGTGAGGTTGACATGGCGGAAGCGGATATTTGTTGTTTTTGTTTTCGTTTATTTGCCAATCCACGTCTTGCCATTTCAGGTCTTCTTGTTTTGAATATTTTTTTCATCTTCTTTCCTTCTCGAGCTTTCTGACAAAGTAAGGTATTGTTTCTCATCTACAGAAAAAATTTTTAATTGTTAGAAAATTTTGCAAATTTTTCGGTTAAATTTTAGAGCATCTATAAATCTATATTTGTGCCAAACAAAATTTCGATCTGACAATCCAAAATCGAAATATAAATTTTCAAAAAATGTAACTAAAATTTTAACTAACCTTAAAACCTGGAAAAATAAACTTGAAACAAATCAGAAAAAATTTGAACCAGAATTTAATTAAAGCAATATCAGAATTTGTAAAAATAAAATCAGAATTTCTAAAATCAGAAATAAACCTGAATAGAAAATTAGAATTAAGAAAACAATTTTTTAAATTACGAAACTACTACAAAAGAAAAGAAAAAAAACTACAGGAGAGAAAAGATAAGAAAGAAAGAAGAGAAAAAAACATTCGTGTCAGCCATGTATTTTTCCCTCTTGTTTTTGTGGGGGACCTCCCATATATTCGCAAAAATTTAAGACCTTGAAGTAAATTTGTTAATAATTTTTTTTCAACGTTTTTTGTATTAAATTACAAGATTACCGTCAAAATAGTTGCTACCGAATTATGTTTGGAGTCTGTATAGCTGATATTTTTCAATTAATAGCTAATGGACTTTTTATTTTGCTTGGACTTCTTAATTTTGATTTATCTGAAGATTTTGAAAAGGTTGGATTTTTGGATTATGTTTCAGATTTTCTGAAACTTCAGCATTTTTGAAACATGCTTCTGATTTTATGATGCATGTTTCAGTTTTCTGAAATATGCATCATTTTCAGATGCTTCTAATCTTCTGAAACATGCTTCAAATTCCTGAAGCATGCTTCAGATAATTGTTTCACATTTTATTTTCATAATTATTTTTAGTGGGGAGGTGGTATAAACGCTGCAAGTTGGAATATTCTGTTCTTTTTACAATTACTATTGGCATTGAATCGTTGCAGTGTTGTACTTAAAAATTGCTTTTTGATTTCAATAAAGGAACAAGAATTGCCATGGGAGCGTCGATTATTTAATGTAAAATAAATGAGAAAAAATCAGAATTTTCACAAATAAAAATCGGAATTTTAGAATCAGAATTTCAATTAAGATTTAAAAATCAGAATTAAATAATCATAATTCTCAGAAATCAGAATTAAATTCAGAATTTTAAGAAATAATTTTCCGTAAATCAGAATTTAAAAATCAGAATCTTTTAAATTAAAAAATCAGAATTTTTTTCTTTTCAGTTTTTGCTACTACTGAGCTTGTAAGTTTATCCATATTCCTTAAGAATATTTTTTATTAAAAAAATTTAAAGTGTTATCTGTGTTGGGATTGTCTGTGTTTTTGTTAGTCCCTATTGTGGTATTCATTTTACACGAAAATTTTATTGGAGTTATGCAAATCAGTATCCTTGGACTGAAACTGTGAGGGATATTGAATATAAATCTACTGGGTTTTTGCCGTTAATTACCTTTATTGCTTATATATCTATTGTTTGTATACTTAAATGGGTAAGTAAAAATCAGAATTGATTAAAAAAATCAGAAAATGAAATATCAGAGCAACTCAGAAACCTATTCTGAAATAATTCAAAATTCTGGTTTTGTTATCAGAATATTCTGGAAACCAGAATTAGAAAGACCAGAAAATCAGAGTCCCGACTTTAAAAACAGAATTTTCTGCAAATAAGAATTATAAAAATCAGAAAAATCGGAAATCTGACTTTAAAAAATCAGAATTATAAAAATTAATTCTGGAAATCAGAATTTCTGAAAATTGAAACAACCCAGAATTCTGAACTAAAATAATCAGAATAAAAAATCAGAATAAAATAATCGGAATTAAACCAGAATTCTGATCTGTGAAAAGTAATCTAAAATTATTTGTTCTGAAACTTTTCCTATTTTTAAGAGACGTGGGAATCAAAATACTGGTGAAATTTTAAGCCGCCAAGAACGACGTATTTTGCTTCAGGTATTTTTAATTAATTTTTAATTATTTCTAAAAATTTTTAGACAAGTTCACAGTTTTTACCATTAAGTCTTTTAATGATTTGTGGGTATTTACTACCCAATAATGCTTCTTTGGACTTGATTGCTTTTCTTAACATTGGATCGGTGATAAAAAATTTTTTTGTTAAAATATCAGAATATTCTGAAAAAAGCAGAATTCTGATTTTTTAAAAATCAGAATAAAAATCAGAATTCTGGCAGAATCAAAAAATCAGAAATCGTAATTATGACTTTTAAAAATCAGAATATTCTGAAACTTAAAAATCATAAAAATCAGAATTCTGACTATTAAAGGATCAGAATAAAAATCAGAATATTCTGATATAATTTAAACTAAAAAATAAAATAAAAATCGAATTTAGATGCTTATTTGTGGAGTAAATCCCTTCCTTTACTTGGCTTTAAATGTTCAATTTCGTGAACGTTTTTTACTTATGATTTGTTGCAGAAAAGAAAAGAAAAATAAATTTGTTATGGCCGTACCTCCAAAAACAAATTTTGCTAAAATTAGTCCAACTGGAAATAATTTAGTAAATACTTATACGAATAATGGTCCAAAACGCGTCAATTCAATGCCACAAATATCAAAATGAAGAATATATGTGTTTGTGGAGTTTATATGTTGTGTTTGTAACTTTCTCTTTTTCTCTACCTCGCTTGAATAGTTCGGAGAATATTTCCGGAAAAGACTTTTATTTTCCTATGTGTGATTAATCATTTCTGAATTTTCTTTCCGGAACAATTATAGAATATTTTCAAGAAAGTATTTATTATAAACTTTCAGGAAATATTCGTTTTTCCGGAATTTATAGAACTATGAAATTAAAATTATAGCTTTCCGGAAATTATATCAACTTTCCGGAATTAACTTTTATATATACCTTTTCCGGAATTTGTATAACTCTGAAATAATAAACTTTTCCGGAACTTCTTTAATTTTCAAAACTTTCCGGAAAATATGTCTATATATAACCAGTACTATTTCTTTTTTGCTCTTTTCTTTAACTCTCAGTCTTCTCTAGATTTTTCTAACATCTCTAATTGTAAATTAAAAATAAAATTGTAATTAAATTAAAACAAAAATTAAAAGATTTATCGCCATCCTTTGCCAGCCATTCGCCCGCCCGCCATTTTTTTGTGCACAATAAAATTTTTTGTAATTTTTGGGGAGAAGGGGAAGGAAAAATGAAAGAAGGGAGAGATATGAATTGGAGGTTTTTTGTTTGGTAAAAAAATTTTTTCTTGAAAATTCTTCCCGTTTCTGAGCTTTTTTCGTCTTTTTCTCAATTTTCGTTTGTCGAAATACTAAATTTTACAATTTGGTTGGGTTCTATTTGTGAAACATAAATATCTCCATTATCGCTGATTGCAAGGGCATGGGCGTTTTCTAGACCCTAAAAATTGAGAAAATTTTTTTTTGAATTTTTTTTTCAAATTTCTCTACCTTAGCAAAGCTATTAGCCCTTCCTGTGTTCATATCCATTACGAAAACTTGGGATTCTAATTGACTGCCCTGATCTTGATTGGTGACGCCGACGAGGAAGTGTTCTTAAAATGAAGAAAATTTAAAAAGAGTTTCCGGAATTACATATTATAACTCTGGAATCTGGAAACTATTTTATAAAAATTCCGGAAAACACTTTCTGGAAAATAAAGCTTCCGTAAAAGTTTTCCGGGAAACTTTTTATAAAACTTTTCCGTAAAACTTTCCGGAACAACTCCTATCTTATAAAATATCAGTGGTGTGCGCAAGAGACAAGATAAAACGCAACGCAAAATTCACAAATAATTCAAAAGAACCCGATTCAGAAAGAACAAAAATCTTGCCTTTCTCTCGGATAGCAAAGACTCGCCCAATATTTTCAGCCTTTGTGAAGAAAGTGCCTGTGGGGACGTAAGCACGTCTATGTTGGTGTTGAGCGCCTTCTAATCCAGCAGAAAAGCATTGAATGCTTTAAAGGGATAAAATTAAAAACTCAAAAAGGAAGGCTTGTCTACCGTTCATTTTCACGGTCAGCAACACAAAGTAAGTTGAGATCTTCAATGAGGGTTAGAGAGTGTGGTACAAGGAATTCTCCATTTTTGGGTGTTTCACTGGCTAAAAACAACAAAAGTTTTCTTTATTTTTATAGGGATGTATGAGACTTCACTATAGGATACCCCTTGGGCTGAAAACCCGTCCCTTATAACGAGAGTGCCTTAAATAGAGGTGTTTCTAATGTTGAGAGTCTCTTATAGAGAGGTTCTACAAGTTATAAATAATTACAGTCAGGCTTCCCAAATTGACTGAGCAATTTCCCATCCTTGTCAAACTTCATTATTCGACTATTACAGTAACCATCTGCCACGAAAAACTCTCCTGTACTGGCAATAGCAACGTCTGTAGGTTTGCAAAAATGTTTGTCATCTGCCCCTGGAACAAGTTTCTCGCCCAAACTCATAATTAACTGAAAATAATTTTTGAGTGATCTTTTCACGGAGAACCCTCCCCTAACTTTAAAGTCCTTGTCAAGTTTGTGGACTTGATGACTTCCAACGTCAGTAACCCAACTATTGCCGTGGGCATCGATTGTTAGTCCATGAGGCATGTAAAACATGCTTTTTCCGTATTCTTCCAAGACTGCCCCAGATTCTGTGTCTATAACAGCAATTGTTGTGTTTGGAATGATGCCCAGGGATCTGTAAATGAGTGTTTAAAGGTAGAACGACATTTGTGAACAAACGACATTTGCGTACAGGCTATAAGCCTACAGTATCTCTGTATTATGTGATAATCTACAGAATGAGGTTATAATTTTCCGGAAAAGTTTTATTCACCGAAAACTTATAAGCTCTCCGGAAAACATTTATAAACTTTTCCGGAAGCTTTTTCCGCAAATGTCGTTTGTTCGCAAATGTCGCTCTAATGTAAAAACCTGTTTAGGTGGTTGTTTTCATCAAACGAACTTGAAATAAACAATGTTTTTTTAATTTTTCCTAGACAATACTTACAATTCATCCCAAATTCTGTCAGATCGGTGAAAAAGAACAAGTCGATTCAATGGATCTAATGCAATACCCGGAGCTTGTCCAATATTTTGAGGAAGTTGCAACACAAAACTCTCCTTTAAAATCATGCAAATAAATAGAATCTTACTACAGTTAGACCTCAAGACCTCACTTTTAGACCCTGGGGAATTAAAAGAGGATGAACTAAATTAGAGAAAAGAATGTACCTTTGAGGGTTAATTGAACAGTAAAGCAGCTGGGCTATAGCTATTTCTCTCCTTTAGCTAGTGCAAAAGGTTATTCGGCGGCTGGGAGCGAACCAGCATCTTCAGTAGAGCGGACGGTAATATTCAATTTCGTACCCCCCCCCTTTTTTTTTAATTTTTCAAGGTGTTAAAAATGGTCAGTCTTGGGAAGAATGTAGAGCCCAACGAGCTGTATCGAATGACACCAAAATCAAAAAAATCCGACTTGATTTGACCGAGATACAGACCCCTGAAAATTGGAAAACCATAGGGGCGAAAAACCATAGGCTTGAGAGTTGCTACAAATGATAGCTCATTTGAAAGAGCTCGTCGAGCTGAGTCGAATGACACCAAAATCAACGTGATTGGACCAGATTTGACAAAATTATGACATAAAGTTGCCGACTCCGGTAGGTCTAGATAATGTCATAATTTTGTCGAATCTGGTCCAATCACGTTGATTTTGGTGTCATTCGATACAGCTCGTTGTGCTCTACATTCTTCCCAAGACTGACCATTTTTAACACCTTGAAAAATTAAAAAAAAAGGGGGGGGTACGAAATTGAATATTACCGAGCGGACTGATGTGTTAGCCATTACACCACGCCGCCTACTGCACAGCCTTAGGAATTAAATAGCTATATGCTTTACAGAATAGAGAGTATCGCTTAGGGAGCTCCACAACCACCCAGAAATCAACTAACTTTGAAAGGCGTATCTTAAATAAAGGTATTCATAAAATAGAGGGGGTATCTAATAAAGAGCATATCCAATATAGAGGGTATCTAATAACGAGGTCAATAATGCCCCTAGTTTCCAACCTCATCCTTCAATTCATCAATTCCTTCAGCCTGTTGTAGTTCATTCTCTGTTTTCTCATCAAATGGGATTTCTTTATGTTGGTTGTTTTGGAGTTGAGCTAAAGCTGCCCCAACTCGACTTAGGGTTTCTAGAGGGGAGAATAAATTTTTAAAATTTTAATTAATTAAAATTTCTAATGCCTTCATTGCCGAGATTGCCCTGTTGAAACAATTCAGCCCACGAGTTGTCATAAAATTCTGGAATTGTACCTCCCAACAGCACTTGGCCATGTGCTAGGATAAAGGCCAATAATAAAGATAAAGAGACATTGGACATCCCTATAAGTTTTTTAATTGGAAAATTAGTGTCGAACCTCGATATAAGAAACCTCATTATAAGACACTCCCTTGGGTCTGAAAGATCCTAC